>CP053177.1:5727654-6327654 GCA_014607495.2 Carposina sasakii | reverse complement strand
AATCTGAACAGACGTTTATCGGTTCGGCTCGATCCACATTAATGTCTAGGTGTACCTGGGTGAGAGCACCAGGTGCTTCCTGGGTTGCAGCTCATTCGGAGAGTGATTCAACGTTGTATTTACACGGTTTGGATGGAGCAAGGACTATGTCGTTACCAGCAGCTGAGCCAGCTTTGGATGTGTGTTCAGTTCAACTCAACGGTGATACGGTGCTTGCTGCATTATCTGAATCTAGGCTAAGACTTTACAAGGCTGTGCAGACAAACTCATGACGGTGCGAGAACGATTTCTCCCAGTTTCCGAAAGAACTGAACTGATTTTTTGTCATTTAGTTTGAGGGTGGTGGAACTTTGCAAATTGTGTGACAAATTCCTTAGGTTTTATTAAGTTTGACTGTAATAAAATGAAATGTGTATTTAATATCACTCAAAATCTTGTGTGTTCTAATTTTGTTTGCCCCTTTGTTAGTCAGTCAGTGACATGGCTGAGAACAAATGTTCTATGACTCGCCTAGGTAGGTAGAATAAATCCTTATTTATGATAAGTGTAGGTACATGATCAGTGGGGTAAGCACGAACCTCTCGATAGTCCGTAACTCTGGCGTTACACCGCGTAAAAAGGATCGTGCTTACCCTACGAAATCGAATACAACAATCTGTTAAATAAGGTACACAATTTAAAACTGGAATATTCGTTTATTGGTCTATAAAAAAAACATAAATAGGCAAATTAAATATCTATACAAATAATAAAAAACTGTCTTATGTCCGTACATAGAAATATATGACAAAAAATATTATAGGAGACCTTTATCAACGCAATATTTAGTACCCAAAAGAATGATTTTTTGAATTTTTGTCTGTCGGTTTGTCTGTGCGTTTGTGCACGATAATCTCAGAAACGGCTGAACCGATTTCGATGTAGTTTTCAGGAGTATATTGTGACAGGTCCCACTTAACACAAGGCTACTTTTTATCCCGGATAATTTCGACATTTTGTTTTTTTCTGCAGTCCACGCGGACAGAGTCGCGGGCGTCCACTAGTTATTAATAAAATTAAATCGAGAATAAACAAAAGTGGCTAGCGCAACTATCTCTTTCACTCAAAATTATGTTAAAAATATCACGGGAAACCTAATTGTATCCCTTTAAAAGAAAAAGACGGCATATTATCATCATGGCCGCAAATCTGGCGTCCCTCAGAATATTTCTAAACTCTCACTTCTCAATACAAACAAATATATAAGGTCTATTTAAAATTAGTGATTATCTTTTGGCACGAAACTATACATATAGGTAAAAAGGTACTATTTCGGAGTTGGTCCCATAGTGAAAGTTGTTTCTTTTTACCTACCTAGTTTCGTGTCAAAAGATAATCACTAATTTTAAATAGACCTTATACAGGATGTTTTTTCGTTGTCAGCCTTAACGAAGGGTACGTACTCTATACATCAAATAAAGTAAGTTTATATTAAAAAAATGCTGGGAAACGAAGTAATTTTTTTTGTTTTTTTTTTAAGTTACTTGATCGGGCGAAATTTATAGTGTCCAGTGTTTATGCTAGTTTTTTCATAGGCAGATATTAATTATTTCTCGTGACAAAATCTTGCTACACGCGTCAATGTGCATTTATGCAGAAAAACGCAGTCTGTTTACTCAACTTTGGACCCTAATATTATGGTATGCTTCCATGGAGAAAAATGATCGTGATGATGAGGAGATTCCGTAGTTTTCGGGAACGTTGACGACCAAAAAACATCCTGTATAAGTAATCATTCATACAAAGAAAAAAAAACCCGACTGCATAAAAAAAAATTATCCAGTGTCATCCACGACTAAGATGAATCTAATGACACTTATCAAGCTCAAATGCGACAAGCCGTTGAGGGTCTAGAACGTGTATATATGTATATACATACATACATTTCAAAAACAAACATGGAGAAGAAATAAAAGAAGAGTAGCGGCTAAGTATATTTTCATACAAAAATAGTGTGACGCGGAGCGGGGGTGAAGTATGGGACGAGGGGAGCATTGAACACTGTAGCCCTGCCCATTTACATAGAAACCACCTTGTAGTGACTAGTCAAACTACTTGCTCATTATCAATATGGTTCAAGATTGTTTTACTAGTGCAATTACTCATCGCTAGATGGCAATATTATACTACGTTTTAGTAATAAAGTACCCTGATAAAAGCGTATTCTCTAAAAATTTTAATACGGTTACATTTCGGAGCACAAGCGTGTGGTTAGTTACTGCGTTACACTGGCCCTGAAGCTCCGCCCCTATCATGACGTCATGGCCTCACGATTGCCACACGACTCACTTCATAGTCCCACCTCCTCTTTTATACATTCTTCATGAACATAAACCTTCTGATACAGTCGGGTAAAAACAAAGGGCGTTATTATAATACTGCAAAATGTATGAGAATATCTGTCAAACTATACCTTCAATTCTTCACTCTGTGTATTGACAACACTCTGTCCTTTATTCTTTATACGTTCATGGCTAACGCATAAATAATCCGAAAAACAAAATGTCGGACATTTGAAAAGCTATTAATAAAGAAATGGAAAAAATTCTTCACCCGAGTGGTGAAGAATTTTTTCCGAAACATTCACAATACACAACACTCGTACATTAGTCCGATAAATCGAGATCAGAGTCCGACTCGTCATTTTTCGAACGAATCGTCTTCTTGCTTTGTATGTTGAGAGCGCGTTGTTTTTTCGCTTCAGCGGGTGGTATTAACAAGTCGCCTGAGTATTCTATTGCTTCAGATCTGAAAAAAAAAACATAAGTAACAAAACTGGGCAAGTGCGAGTTGAAGCACAGCTATTCATCAGCCTATTGCAGGCCACTGCTGGACGTAGGCATCCCCCAGGGCACGCCACAAGATTGCCATGGGGGATATTTGCCCATAGTCACCACGCGGGTTGGTGACCGGATATACCCGAGAATATGTATGTACCTTCCTATAATATTCTTAGAATGGAATATTACTTATCTGAAAATTACACATACACGGAATCATACCACTTAGGTTCAGAAGCTGTTTAGACTTAACCCAAAGAAATATACATATATACATAACTCTCCTTCTGGCGCAGACGGTTGGATGCCCTCTGGCCAGATGGACCGGCTTGCGTGTGGCTGGTAGTGACTGGATGCCGGGAATGGGAGGATCGAGCCGTGAGGCGTGCTCTGGGGGAGGCCTACGTCCAGCAGTGGACTGCAAATTGACCGATGATGATGATTGTATGCAGGTTAACTTCCTCCCCTTATCGGTCGGCGCAATATGGTGTTACAGTTTAGTCAGCACCACATCATACATATGAATATATAGCGTACCTTATAATATTAATTATTATTATTATATAAAGTCAATTGATTAAAGGCTATATTTTATAAAAGTAGTTATTATGACTCCTGCAATATTGTTCTGGGAGGTTGCGATGGTTGTATAAATAGCAGGGTAGAAACTAAATGGTGTCACTTTATTCTTAACTGTTGAGTTTGTAAGACGTTACTCTGTCCAATTGCAGTTTGAAATAAACTACCTCCGTTTGTATTTAAAAATGTTAATCGTATTGTTAAATTAGTTACTGAAATAACAATTAAGATAAACAGTGTAAATTAAATGATATGGTGCTGCTTTTCTTGAATATAATACCGCCAAAGGCAGACTAACTGTGAAATAGTTGAAAAAACGGTTGTACATAGTTATACATCGTTTAACTTCTTTTCCTGGATATACCACTGCTTCATCGGATTTCCTGTGGTAATAATGGTTTCTTTCGAAACTCACATTGCTTAAGATTTGGCGTACGTTTTACGGCCGGCTGCCTGCCTGACGCCAAAACCCTCCTCGGATATAGCTAAGTGACAATTTTAGAAAAATCCGTACAAGAAATAAATTCAGTGGTACACATCATGCCCGTGACTGGTATCGAACTCATGCCTCCCGACTGACAGGCGCACGTCTTAACCGTTGGGCTATCATGGATGATGAAGTACGTGTGAAAATGTTATTCTTACCTAGCGATTCTCCACTCGAGCATTTCCGTGGTGAAATCGTCTCGGTTCCCGAGGTCAGTAAAGCCGACGATAAAGTCCTTCGTCTTGTTGTCTTTGACCAGTGCTATGGTCGGTATCACGCGGATTTTCAGACGTGCTGAAATGGTTTTTACTTAAGCACATAAAACTTCGATACTTGGGGTTTTCTTATTCGGCAGAGTAGAACAGCACCACCCCATGTCTGTGCGTGGGTAAAGTAAGATTAAGGGTTTCCGGGAGGTGGTCAGCAGCGCCTCCCGTGTTGACAACGTAGTCCGAAAAACACACTGCGGTGTTACGCCCCTAGAGTCCCGATTCAGTAGAGCATCATACCTCAGAATCGACAAAATTATGTTAGTTTCGAAATCAGGCATAGCTAGGAGTTATTGTCAAAACAGATTCTAATTCTTCACTCTATTGCAGTCCACTGCTGGACTGCTGCCTATCCCAGGGCACGCCATGAGGCTACTGCCACAGGGGGGTTTTGCCAATAGTCACCACGCTGGGCAGCAGGCGGGTTGGTGACGGCAGTCTGATTTTCGGACTATGCTGTTAGCACGGGAGGCGCTGCTGCCCACCTCCCGGGAACCCTTAATCGCCTCGTACGATACCTACGGGCAGGCAACTCGCGGCTTTCTATATTACCTACCTACAAGTTATTATGGAAATAATATGTGTCACAAAATTGATTCAAGCCAATTCAAGGCACGAGAAGCCCTCACCTGTCAAAAACGGCGCCCTTTCAGCGTCGAGCTTCACAAACCGAGTCTCCACATGCTGTTTGGCCAGTATCTTCAGGTGCATGTCGACAATCTTACAGCGAGGCGAGTCGTTCTTGTAGAAATGGCAGACGACGTTCTCGCTTTTGTTGCAGACGTTGAAGAATTCCTTTTCGCCGTCGATTTCTGTGTACTCGCTGTGGCCCTGAAAATAAATATTCACTAGTCTAACACGGAGATCCCTAAGGTCTTATGTCGTGCGTAGCACGGTATATAAATACATAGATAAGTATAGAAACGTCCATGACTAGAAACAAGTATCGATATTCATCATATCATAAGAAATTAACATAGAATAACAAGTCCTCCTTACGAGAAGTTCTTATTCCATGGAAATTATTTAAATATAACGCATCTTTGGTATAACTTCAATAGTGCCCTTGTTTTACCGAAGTGCTAAGGAGGTGCAGATTTAAGAAGCATTTGTGTAGGTACATAACTAGGTGCCAAGCTGCGTGGTGCCGGCAGAGTAGAGTTTGTACCACCCTATGTCTGCCCGTGGGTATCGTACGAGGCGATTAAGGGCTTCCGGGAGGCGGGCAGCAGCGCATAATTAACAACATAGTCCGAAAATCACACTGCAGTCACCAACCCGCCTGCCCTGCGTGGTGACTATGGGCTAAACCCCCTGTGGCAGTAGCCTTGTGGCGTGCCCTGGGGGAGGCCTACGTCCAGCAGTGGACTGCAATAGGCTGAAGAAGAAGATATAAATAGGTACATACATTAGCAAGCCACTCCTGCTTCTTTTTGGCGCGTAGTTTGAGCTCGTTCATCCGTTGCTGCCTGATTGCTTCAAGGTCACTACTGTCCATGGCATCCAATCTGACAATGACCAATTAATATTATTTAAAAAAAAGCCTAAATACACGAGACGAACGTGGCCTTTTGGCGACTTAGGTCTATCAGGAAAAATTACTAGGTATAAAAATGAAGATTTTATAAAATTGAATTGTCGAAGGCTACTGGTACTGGTATTTCAAAGGCCTTACTCTAAAGTGCAGTACAGTCATTTCCTATGACATCCGCAGATTTTATTTGAAGATGTCATCTGTCAAGGCATAGAAGTAATCCCCAGTGGGTACACTCACGTATGGTCACACAGTCTTTGTGCATTTTATGTGACTCTGAATAGCTGTGTAGGTTAAAACGCTTTTTTTCCTTTAGCGATAAGACATTTTCGTTTCCTAGTATACGAGTATACCACGCAAAATAAAGCCTTGTCTATCGATTCGATTGAGAAATCTGAATTAATTTTTACTCATTTCGAGGCTGATTTAGTTATCGATTACAAAAATATGTTTCGTGTCGCTGAGAAATAGGTGATGTTATTCTAACAAACCAACCAGTCAGGAAATGAAAAATATTGTGAAATAGTGATACGAAAACTTTAAAAAGGATAAGTTCGGGGATGAAGTTGAACGGTTGGCAGCAATTTGCATTGCATTACCTAAAATCTTTACTGAAGATGTCAGGAAATTTCCAAAGTAGATCTGGGTATCCGAGTATCCAGATACACCTAGCTATGGTAAAGATGGAGTGACCTTTAGTTACGTAATTATAAGGGGTTAAGCGTCTTGAGATAGCATCGTCTCGAAAACGCTAAACGATCACTTAAGGGTAAACTGAGATAGATCTCGAGGCTCGGTAACATATCATGACTAGATAGATTTGGTCATGCGATAATTATATATAAAAATTAGGATATTTACGCTAAATGCTACAAAGAACATATTGATAAGACCCAGCAAAAGATACTAAACAACCCTAAACACTTTTGGACCTACATTAAGACTAGACGAGGCGGTATATCTGATCTTCCCTCTAAAATTATCTATAATCACCAGGTGTACACTGAAGGTGCCCAAATTGCTAAGGAGTTCAATAATTTTTTTCAGAGTGTGTTCTCCAGTCATTTCTTCTATCGTCAATTCTATATCTCGGCATAAATAGCTTTCGACAATTTAATTTTATAAAATCGTCATTTTTATATCTAGTAATTTTTCCTGATAGATCTAAGTCGCCAAAAGGGAACGTGGGGGTTTACCTACTGATGATGAACAGCGTCTAGAACGCAGCGACGACGCAACGCGTCATGTGGACTGGTCCTTACATCCAAGGTGGGTTTAAACCAAAAAAATTACAGCAATTTTTGCCTTGTTGGCAGCTTTAGATAACTGTTGGTCTGTGGAGACTGCTCTTGAGGATGTTAAGGAATATTTGTTTACCTTTGAATTGTTGAAATGTGCACCCTTCAGTTGGAACGCGTAGGTTTAGGCCTGCACTGAATTTATTTCATTTAAATATTCTAAAATTGTCACTTAGCTATACCCAAGGAGGCTTGGTGTCAGGCAGGCACAAATGTACGCTAAATCCTTGGCAATATGAGTTTCTAAAGAAACCATATCGCACAAATCCCATAAATCTATAGCTATACTTATAATCTACACTAATATTATAAAGAGGAAAACTTTGTTTGTTTGGTTGTAATGAATAGGCTCAAAAACTACTGGACCGATTTTAAAAATTCTTTCACCGTTAGAATCCTTATAGGACCTGGATGAACATAGGCTATAAGAATTTCCCGATATTCCCACGGGAAGGCGACAAACGGGAATTCTATATTTTTTACGAAAATCACTATACATATGAAGCTGAAATCGGGCATATATGTTCATTGGGGAGAGCAAGGGAGGACTAAAAACGGATTTCCCGAAATTCCCACGGGAAGGGGACAAACGGAAATTCATAATTTTTACGAAAACCGCTATACATATTAAGCTGAAATTGGGCATAGATGTTCATTAGGGACTGCAAGTAAGCACTAAGGACGAATTTCCCGAAATTCCCACGGGAAGGGGGCCAACGGGAATTAATTATTTTTTATGAAAACGGTTACACATATGAATCTTAAGTTGGGCATATTTGTTTATTTGGGACCCCGAGGAAGCACTAGGAACGGATTTCTCGAAACTCCCACGGGAAGGGGACAAACGGGAATTCATTTTTTTACGACAAGCGATACATATGAATTCGAAATTAGACCTGTACGTTCATTAGGGACTGCGAGGGAGCGCTAAGAACGAATTTCCCGAAATTCCCACGGGAAGGGGACTAACGGGAATTCAATTTTTTTACAAAAACCGCTGTACATGTGAAGCTAAAATCGGAGACTGCGGGGAAGCACTAAGAATTGATTTCCCGAAATTCCCACGGGAAGGGACTGTCTGTGCGTTTGTGCACGCTAATCTCAGGAACGGCTTAACCGATTTCGGTGCAGTTTTCAGGAATATATTGTGACAGGTCCCACTTAACATATAGGCTACTTTTTATCCCGGGAAAATGTTTTTATCCCGGATAATTTCGACATTTTTTTTTTCTGTAGTCCACGCGGACGGAGTCGCGGGCGTCCACTATTATTATATAAAGCTAAAGAGTTTGTTTGTTTGAACGCGCTAATCTCAGTAACTACTGGTCCGATTTGAAAAATTCTTTCAGTGTTAGATAGCTCATTTATCGAGGAAGACTATAGGCTATATAGCAACCCGCCCCGGCTTTGCATAGGTGCAATGCCTCTGGACCAAGTCGTGGGCGGCCGCTAGTAATGAGACAAGGGCAGATGATGGTGATTTGTTTACCTCTGAATCTCACTATCAAGCTGCTTCTCCATTGTTTGGGCGACATGCTGAAGTACTTGGTCCATTTTGTGTGCTTCCTGAAAAAATATTGTAGCCACCGGAAATTAATGAAATAAAAAATATATCTCCCTCAGTAATATGTATTAGGGCTCATTTTTCCAAATGTCAGGTTGAATATCAGAAGAATAAAATCTTGAAATATTGTTGAATTGGGAAGTTGGTAAAGTGGGAAGTAGAATTGGTGGGTTGGCTATTTGGGAAGTTGTCTTTTTAGGACAGTTACTTGTCCAGATGGTCCAGAAGGAGTTGATGCTGTCTTTATTATGATTGAGTTTTAGAGAAAGTCAGACAGCATCAACTTTATTCTTCTAAAAGGCTATCTGATGTTTGGAAAAATTGGCCCTTACTTAAGTATTTCATGGGGATAAAGGTACCAACAGATAAATAACATTTTGTGTCTGTTTATTAGTATGTCTGTTTGTTCAGGTCAGTTTCGAAAACAGCTTTTTCAATTATAATAGGACTTTCACTGTCAGATATCTGATGTAAAAAGAACCAACTACTTATATTCCCGAAATGTTCACTGGAACAGAGAAATAATGGAATTTCTAAAGGCTGCTGGTTTTTACTACACTTTAAAAAAGGAAAATACAAACAAACTTACTTTTACTATTATCTTAGTTAATAAATTTAATTTTATACTGATAAAAACTTGTGAGAACAGATGATTGTATGTTTGTTACTCTTTCACACATAAACTACTGAACAAATTTTGATGAACTGGCTAAAACAGCTTATATGTATAGGTATATCTGAATTGTAAATAGTCACTCGTCATTTATATCTGTCCCCATTATGCTAAAGGTGGCTGTGGGATTTCTTTTACGATCCTGCAGTCCTGGCTATTCTATTTCAGGGAACACAGATGTGTGAATAATCTGTATACAGGGTTAATTTTAAAACATCAATACTCGTAACCTCGCAGGACTAGATAGCTAAAATCATAAACAATAACATTTGTTCTACGAGTTTTATCATAACTCAATACATTAATTAAAAATGATTTTCCAAGCTTTTATTGTACTGTCGTGACATTTGTAAGTCTATGTTCCATGTGGGTATACGAAAAGGTTGACACCCACGATCACGCGCGCCTCTGTATTATGTACAGACTTAAGAACATTCAGAGGTAAATATTAAATTAATATTTATTTTTGTATGAAAATAAAATGTGACAAATTATCAAAACTCATAGAATAAAATTTGTTCAACATTTAATGTTGATGTTTATGATGGTAGTTACCTAGTCTTGCGAGGTTATTGATGTTTTAAAATTAGCCCTGTATATCACATACTGACATCCACCTTTTAGGCAGGTAGGCACAGGTACACATCAAAATTAGGTACAGTTATTTGGTCTGAGTATATAGTGAACTTATTCTTTATAGCACACACACAAAAAATATAAGTTACAAGATAAAAGAGATGCATGTACAATGGCAAGCTTATCTCTACAAGAGATCTCTTCCAGCAAGCCAAGCAAATAAAGAGAAATAATGAACTGATTTTATGGTTAACCTGACATATCAAGAAATGCTTAAATTCCGATAGGCAGGTGATCACTTTAATGGTTATAAGTTATGTTAGCTTATGGTCGGAAACCAAACTACCCATAAGCTCTTTCTTAGTAAGAAAAAATATAAAAGGAACGTGAAATCAACAAAGATGACCTCATTCATTTGTAACCAAAAACACATGCTCGTTTTTTTGTGTATAACTCAATGAATTACCTATGTGAGATGTAATAAATCTTTCGTTTGAGTACAGTTATACTCAAATTATAAATTAAACACAGTATCACACCACTATTACTAATAATATCTATAAAATTTGATCAAAATTGGGAACCGAACCGAATCCAACAATTCAATTGTTTACAGAAAGTTTGAATGGATTGACAGTTCAAACTTTTATAAATAGTTTTCAGGGAATTTAGTATAAACCTTATAACATATACAGCCAAATTAGTGTCGAATGATTGGCCGTGATTCACAACGTTGCGTTTGTGTTAAAATAGTAGAAAATTATTTTCAAATTCCAGCAACACTGGTTTTGCTGTCAATGTCAAAATCGTCAGCTGTTGAAGTTTGGATGTTGTCATGTTGTCATTTGTTGTCCTTTATGCAAAAAATATCTCTCTTTAAAATCGTTTAAATCTAGAGAAGAGTATTAAAAAGCATTATCGCGTAGTGCAACGTTTTACAGTTTTTCTCGTGTGTGGAAAAATCAGCTAAATACATTGTGTGTTTGAATTAAATATTTTCTTAAAATAGTTCCAATAATTTGGTATGTGAACTTGTGTTCGAATAAATTCCTATCATTCGTGTCCACTTTGATCTGTCGCATATACCAGAAACAGATATTAGGTGAGCTATTTTTACATTTATAACATTGCGGAGTTTCTAAATATAGCCTAGAGTTTTGTACTATCGCTCAATGCCCGAGACTAATCTCGTTCAAGGATCGTGTTTAAACTTTGGACCTAGTGCCAACGTTCATTCACTTGCTGATGAATCGAAAATTAATTACAATATATGGTCTATTAGAATAGTTATATCCTCTGTCAATAAAGACAGTTTCGTACTAGTGGACGCCCGCGATTCCGTCCGCGTGGACTACAAGAAAAACCTAAATGGCGAAATTATCCGGGGTAAAAACATTTTCCCGGAATAAAAAGTAGCCTATATGTTAAGTGGGACCTGTCACAATATATTCCTGAAAACTGCATCGAAAAGGTTTAGCCGTTTCTGAGATTAGCATGCACAAACGCACAGACAAACCAACAGACAAAAATTCAAAAAATAATTGTGGTGATAAAGGTCTCCTATAATATTTTTTTCATATATCTTTCATGTATAGACAGCGCTCCATTACATTTTTATTATATGTATAGAAGATTTGATATCTAGCAACCTACCTAATTAATTTGCTAGACTGTTAGAAAGTAAATTTCACCATCAAGTATAGTGAGTAAAATAATAAAATTATCAATTTACTTATAGATATGTACAGTAAGTTAAGTAGGTACATGCCATATTTTATTTATTTATTTAGGGACCTACATCTAAATAAATAAGTAGGTAAGCACTTACTTACCTGAAAATATTCATGATTATACTTTCTTTCTAAAATGGGATAACCAGAAGTCACTAAGGAAATCCTATAGTCATGTTAAGCATTTTATACATACCTAAATACATATAATCATGCCTTTATCCCTTACGGGGTAGGCAGAGCACCAAGGGCCGATAGTACCACATGGTGCCACTTCTGACCAATTTTGAGCATTTATCTCTACGAAAAATAGGTTTTTCTCAGACTTTAAAATAAGTCTTAATGTTGTTAATGTCTATAAGTTGATTGTACCTTGATAGCAAACCAACAAAGGTCATAAATAAATAGGTATGATATTTATGGCAAAATGTCATTTCAAATGCCTTTAAATTCTCATTTAATGAAAACAAGTGGATGTTTATATTTATAAACATAATAATTCGTCTTATCAATGTCCTTGGTCTTTATTGCTTCACAAAAAATACCTACATCATTATGAATATTGTAAATAAGAATATATAAAATCACAGAAATGTTTCAGTTTGAGAAATGTCTCAGAGGATTTTATATTTATCTGGTTGATATATTTATGTATTTTGTAAAAGATCTGTATAATTTTTCCAATCTGTAATATGGCTGTGTAATTGGTACACTGTTAAAACTTACCTTAAACTGTGAAAAGTGGGGGTAGGCTCACCACTTACCACATTGGACTTAATAAGCCTATTAAAAGTGGGCGAAAAGTGGGTGTGTAATGTAATTGGATATTATTCTGCCCAACCTCTTTGGAGGATAATGTGAGTGACTATACGTATGTATGTTAAAACTTCTGGGGGTAATGGGTGTGATTAATATTTACAATACGCTTCGGGTTGCGGGCCTTGGGGCAACCCCCTCCGTGCCCTGGAAAAATTCTCGGCGCGCGACAACGCGCCGGTAACTTAAGTGGCCCTTAAAGGGGGCCACACATGGGTCAGAGAGTCTGACCCATTTGGGAAGGGAAAGATGCGGCTGGCCGGGGGGATGCGGGCTGCTTGCACTTATCTTTTACATGTTGCTAAAAGTAGCTGCAGCATCTGCAACTGTTGTTGGTACTCCATTTTATTAATAATATGTATATATATATACTGTGTTTCCGAAATGGGGTAGCCAGAACTGCAGGATCATAAAGAAGATCCCCCAGCTACGTTTAGCAAAGCAGGGGCAGATGTAATGATCAGTGATAAATTGCTAGCTTATTGCCTAAGAGAATACCTCAGTTCCTTAGTCGACTCTTATGACATGCACAAAAGATGTTTTCTAATAAAGCCCCGCATCAGCATAAGATCTTATTATTAGTCTAATTATATACCTATGTATCTTCTTCTTCAGCCTATTGCAGTCCACTGCTGGACGTAGGCCTCCCCCAGGGCACGCCACAAGGCTACTGCCACAGGGGGGTTTTGCCCATAGTCACCACGCTGGGCAGGCGGGTTGGTGACCGCAGTATGATTTTCGGACTATGTTGTCAGTACGGGAGGCGCTGCTGCCCGCCTCCCGGAAACCCTTAATCGCCTCGTACGATACCCACGGGCAGGCAGGGGTGGTACAAACTCTACTCTGCCGGCACCACGCGGCTAATACCTATTTATATTTCTATAATATTCTTGCAGATTGTTTTGCTATGTGAAAGAAGTGCGAATATGTTGAGACCTCAGTAGTTTGAGGATCTGAGCCAGCATGGCGGCGGGTCAAGGCCGAGTGCAGCTGATCCGCGAGGATAAACCTAAGCTTGGTAAGTTAAAATCCATGTTCTTCACCCAAAGAACAAAAGGGATTGCTATAATGGCACGAGGATTTTGGGTGGCAATAGAAATATACATTAAAGTCATAGTGAATAAATAGCCATGATATACCTTTGTATGCAGGATATAACAAATGATTATAGCGGTGATAACCCAGTGGTTTAGACATGCACCTTCCAAGCGGGAGGCGTAAGTTCGATCCCAGTCACGGGCCTGTACTAATGAATTTATTTCATGTACAGATTTTAATGTTGCAAAATTGTCACTTAGCTCGTGCCTCGGCAAGCACGTAAAACCGTTGGTCCTGCGCCTGATCTCTCCGGTCGTGTCGGCTTTCCGTCCCATCGGACTATGAGAGTAACGGAATAGAGAGTGCAACTGTGTTTGCGCACACACTTGTGCACTATAATCAATCTCCGTAGAGATTGGTCACCTTGGCCGAAATACGGTCGGAGATCATCATTATGATAACAAATGCTGTGAAAATAGTCTAATAATAGTAGACCTATTCACAAAATTTGGGACTCGAAATTACATGTTTAGTTTATTTTTCAGATAATATAAAGAATTGCTAAACAACTTAACATACCCCCTTTGTCACAGCCTTATTATTTGTTTTTAAAAACAATATTATCACATCGCTATGTACCAATTTCTACTTTATTATCATGGCGTATGTGTATACTTCTATTTGTCACCGTAAGTCACTTAATATTCTGGTAGTATTATACTAGTACCTAAATATATTTCAGGTACACTAAAAAATACATGTACATATTTGGATTTCTAAAAAATATTTGATTTAAATTGATAGAACAGCAAAAAACAATTATCAGTAGATAGGTATTATTTAAACATTTCTGAACAATAAAGATAACGTCATGATAACAATGTTCAACATCAAACTTATGTTACTAACATAGCCCCAATTCGTATTAATTAATGTAACGTGTGATCGTAATTTAATAAGAACTATCGGTCTTATTATCGGCAGAGTGGAATAGCATCAGCCCAGCCCGTGGGTATCGTTAGAGGCGATTAAGGGTTTCCGGGAGGTGGGCAGCAGCGCCTCCCGTATTGACAACATAGTCCGAAAATCACACTGCGGTCACTAACCCGTCTGCCTAATGTGGTGACTATTGGCAAAAAACCCTATGGCAGTAGCCTTGTGGCGTGCCCTGGCGGAGGCCTACGTCAGCAGTGGACTGCTATAGGCTTATGTGTGTATTGGTCTTATTAATAAAAACCCGTTATATTAGTCCGAGCATGTGTGCAAGCAAGGGCGTCGCCAAGGGGGGGCAGGGAGGGGCAGCTGCCCCCCCCCTAGAGATTCTAAAAAAGTTGCCAAATATAATACAACCAAAGTCCTAAGTCTTTGAGTTGATTTGCTTGAAGTTCAAGCCTTGAACAATCATTCCCGTACGTCGAAAATCGAATTCAAACTCCTTTTTATTTTATTTTTCTAATAAATATTATTATAACTCATTTACAAGTTTTTTATTGCATAGTCAAGAGCTCGTGCTCGTGTAACACATTAGACTCTGTACTGTCACAGAATATATATGTATATAGTACTAAGATACTGTTGTTATTACAATCGCTGTAGATGTAAGGCTCGTAGTAAAAGTGAAAAGTTTCATGTGCTGTCGACTTTACCTACAATTCATACCTACTTTTCTCATTCATAGAGAATGAGAAAAGTATGAATTGTAGTAGGTAAAGTCAACTTGCCCCCCCCTGCGCCATCGGCTGGCGACGCCCTTGTGTGCAAGCCTCCGGATAAAGGGTATAGTGTTCTTTGTAAATATATCAAGATAATGTCAAGAAATATAGCTATTATGAAGAATAAGAGACGTTTATTTGTAATTAAATTATTATTGTAATTTGTCAAGTACAGAATGATCGCGCACCATCCATACATGCCCCCTATGGCAGTCTTATGGCGTCCCCTGGGGGAGGCCTACGTCCAGCAGTGGACTGCAATAGGCTGATGATGATGATGATGATGATCCATACATAGATGATATTATTATCCTAAAATATTAAGGGTAGAATGTTGGAAAGAGAGTCACGGGCCTTTACCATTGAATTTCTTTCATGTGCGGATTTTAATATACAAAGTGATAAGTAGGTACATAAGTGAAGGCTCTAGACTACTTGTGTACCAAATTTCATTTTAATCGGTTCAGTACTTTTAGCGTGAGAGCCAAACAGACAATAAGACAGACAGAGTTATTTCGCATATTAGTAAGGAAGAAAGGATTTGCAGTACTGTTAAACAGAATCTAGTACCTAGTGATATGATCTAAGCTTGCAGCATATTATGCAGAGCCGCATGTTTTGTATTACGCCTCACGACGTGGACATTAAACTTTCTGCTGCCAGTTAACTCGCCATTGTGATAGTTCAATTCACGTCATTCAAAGTCAACGCCATTATAATAACATCATTATAATGAAGGGCAAAGTGCGAAGCGCAATAAATTGGACTTGGGTTATACCTACAGACAGAATTGTTATCGTTCGTCTCGACTTTCTGAAACGGCTAGACAGATTTTAATTAAGTTTTGTACGTGTCTGTGGGTCTGCCCTGGGCATAGAGGAATAAGATGTAGACATAGAGTGCTAATGTCATTCTAACAGTTTCGATGCACCATTAGACTTTTCCTCGTCATCCTTAGACGGTGCCTCACAATTCCAGACCTTGACACTTAGATTGCATTAATTAGTAATCAATTTATTATCAATATGGTTCAAGATTGTTTTACTAGTGCAATTACTCATGGCAATATTATACTACGTTTTAGTAAAAAAGTAGGGCAAAACTTGGCTAATCAGTGATATGCAGTAATTCTGTGATATTTTATTTACCCTTTATCCCGAAGTTACCGTGTAATCTACAGTTGTGAAATATTTACAATAGATGGCGGTATTATCAAAGTAAGTATAGACATCAAACGTGTTTCCGAACGAGGCCACCGAAATTTAAAAAGAAAAACTTTGTTGACATTACTATGGTCTAACCTTACTTTTGGCTTGTCAAAGAATTAAGCGGATTAGAACTTAAAATATCGTTAAATATTACTAAAAATGGGAAAACCTTCTATAAATCACGATAAGGTAAGAGTTTGTGAGCATGTTTATGTATTGGAATGTTAAGAAATGTAATTTTTTATAATCCAAAATCCTTAAGTTCTATAGGCAAAATATTAGTGTTCTTCCGAGTTAACCATATTTTTTTATCACAACATAACCATGCTTATTGAATTATGTACATTTGTTTAAACGAGATATCGGAGGAACTACTATGTTTTCTTAAATATTCGAAGCTTATAGTGGATAATTATTGATATTGTTATTCGTTTTATGTTACAACCTTTTTCTTTTGCAGCAGAAGTCAAAGAAAAAGAAACATACGACAGCAACAAAAAAATCTTCGTTGAAAGAAAAATCCTATAATTCGTCAAGTATCAAAGCTGCTGTAATGGAAGTTAGTAATGGAAGTACAGTTTATAAGGCAGCAAAAAAAAGTTTTCTATACCTTGGAGCACCCTGAAAACATATTGTGACCGCTATCATCATGACCCTACTTCATCATCTCAGCTCAAACGTGGGAAACCTTTTGTTTTGCCATCTGTAATAGAACTTGAATTGCTGAGTTATATCAATAAAATGCAATTATAGTTTAATTTAAGTGTTACTTCACTATTTTAATTAATACTAAATATTATTATAACATTTGATTATTGTATTTTTGTCTATTATTTAGTTTTCATTAATACCACATATTGACCTGACTGATATCACAAGATGACCAAGCTTATATCACAAAATAACTGAATTATCACTGATTTACCTAACTTCACAAAGTATTTATTTAAACACATTTTATATAAACAATGAAGTATTAGTAATACTTTTAGATATTTATTATCAAAGGCAACTTTATGGAGCCTTGCCCTTTAAATTTGCTAAATTATTTACTAAAAGGCTAAAATTCTGTGGCCAAATTACCAAACTATCACCGATTAGCCAAGTTTTGCCCTACCCTGATAAAAGCGCTAGTGTCTTTGTAATTTTAATACGGTTACATTTCGGAGCACAATTATTCTGTAGTACACATAGACAGAGTCGAGGGCAAACAGCTAATAATAGTTCTCTTTCCAGATAATCCAAAACCGGTGAACGACAAGGGCAAGCATGCATCACACGACTCCCTCAGTAAATCTATGACAGTGCTGACGTCACTAGCCGCCGGAGCCACCGCCGGAGCCCTGGCTAAGACCTGCATAGCCCCTCTGGATAGGACCAAGATAAATTTTCAAATCGCGTGAGTGTATATTAAGGTATTATTTATTAAATATAAGTATGCACCCAGTTCACAGCAGTGTCCACAAGTTAAATATAAGTATACTCGTATAGAGTTTTACAATGCTATAATTTCTCTATTTATCTGAGTTCTTACCTATGTACCTACTTAATTTATTGGTTTCACATACACCGGTATACACTTATTAGCAATTTTAAATTTTAATCCGAGCATGATGAAGGTGACTTTAATCTGATTTTGAGTACATACAGAAGCAATATAATTATTTAAATTGATATTATTAAAAAAAAACAAACATTTAACCCCAGCCATAGAGGAATAAGATATCATAGAGTGCTAATGTCATACTAACTGTTTCGATGCACCATTAGACTTTTCGGCGCCTCTCAATTCCTTGACACTTAGATTCTATTAGTGTATTGTAACGTAGGTATATTATTGCATCGAAACTGTTAGTATGACATTAGCACTCTATGTCTACATCTTATTCCTCTATGCCCCAGCTCATTATTTTGAATATCTTGAGCAAAATATTATATCCATCCAACTGTATACCTATCTACACACACACACACACACACAAGACACGGCTGTGTACCCGAAATGGGGTAGTCAGAACTGTACGATCGCAAAGGAAATCCACTAGCCACGTCTAACATAGGGCCAGATGTTAAAGTACAGTGACAAGTTCCTAGCTATTTTGGTTCGTTAGGTATACATATTTAAATGTGGGTAAAGTAGGCATATCTATGTGTAACGTTATTATGACGAATTTTTATCTTAGTTGCTACTCGTAAACTAAATAATTTAAAATACCTAACTAAATTGCATAATGATTTTTGTACACAGGGTCAAAGTACAAAAACAAACACATTAGTGACAGTTAACCGAAAATATGATGATAAGCAAACATCGTTATAAATACGATAACATCGTAACAGACACACCCACTTTACATTATTATCTGCAAAATATTCGCGTAATCGTGCTTATAGGTAACTAATTTGCATTGCACGTATGTAAGTAGGTATAATTTTGTTTATCTAGGTAAGTAGAGACCATTTCAAAGAATAATTCCTATGCCCGATTTCGGAACGATTTTTTTTGTATGTAGTGACACAGAAAACGTGGTCACACACATAGTAACTAGCGCTATCATTCATCGGAGCTATTTTATGAAACGGATTATGTATAGTTTCCATGTTTCCATTTATGAAGATGTGTAGCAATTAATTTAAATAAACTACCATTTTGGTAGAATTATGTTGTTCAACTAGATTGATGGATTTTCACGCGTGTTTTATTTATTTTAGAGCCGATTTTTTCAATGGTTAAATAGCCTATATGAACAGTATATGAAGCACAAAGTTCACGCTGTCCCTATCTTCATCAATATTTAGAGAAAGACAGCATGAGTTTATCCTCCAGGAAAGGTTATTTATAAGGAAAAATCGCTCCATAGCGTTAAATATCTGAGTAATTTATGTGATTGTGTTTTTTTTTCTAGTAAAACCCCATACACTTGGAGTGCAGCCACGCAGTTTTTAATAAACACGTTCAAGAAGGAAGGCTTTTTGGCACTATGGCGAGGCAATAGTGCGACAATGGCGCGAATTATTCCATACGCTGCAATTCAGTTCACCGCGCATGAGCAATGGAAGAAAATATTGAAAGTTGACTCTCCGGATACTGCTAGGTAGGACTCTTATTGATTGTTAGAGTATTTGTGTTCGAAAAGCGGCGGTAGGCTTACCTAGTCCCGATTGTTAGAGTATGGTATGGCCCAATGGTTGAGACGTGCGTCGTTCAGTTAGAAGGCGTAGGTTTAATCCCGGTCACGTGTCTGTACCGCTGGTTTTATTTCACGTACGGATTTTTATATACCTAAGTACTTCTACTTACATAAAATTTGCCACATATCTATACCCGAAGAGGGTTGGCATCAGGCAGACGGCCGTAAAATAAACGTCAAAATCCTTGGCAATAATGACTTTAGAAAGAAGTCGCCCGAGAGAATACCCGAGTTTCTTAGTCGACTCTTACCACGGAAATAAAATGCAGTTGATACATTATAGTAAAGCCCCGCATCACCACAGGACTTCAAATAAAACCTATTCGAGAGAAACGATGCAGCTAGTGTATTCTAGTAAACTAATTCTAAATAACTATTCTAGAATGTGGGTAAGTAACTATTCTAGTAGGTAGGTAAATAACAATTCTAGTAGGTAGGTAAATAACTGTATTAGTAGGTAGGTAAATAACTGTTCTAGTAGGTAGGTAAATAACAATTCTAGTAGGTAGGTAAATAACTGTTCTAGTAGGTAGGTACTCGTAACTGTTCTAGTAGGTAGGTAAATAACAATTCTAGTAGGTAGGTAAATAAATAACTATTCTAGAAGGTAGGTAAATAACTTCTAGTAGGTAGGTAAATAACAATTCTAGTAGGTAGGTAAATAAATAACTATTCTAGAAGGTAGGTAAATAACTTCTAGTAGGTAGGTAAATAACTATTTGTTAAATTCAAATTTTATTATAGATTCTGTGTACACGCATATCTACCTTTTATATTTAATTATCACTTTCCCAAATGGTTTGCTGGAAGAAACCTCTTTCAGAGATAAGCACGCCTTTGTACATATTCTTTCATAATTTCTGTCTGTATATAATTGTATGTGTACAATAAAGAATAAGAAAAAGAATAATAATAACTATTCTAGTAGGTAGGTAAATAACTATTCCAGTAGGTACTTACAATTTTTTTATATTTGCCGATTTTTAGAAACCATCCATGGCTGCACTTGCTAGCAGGTTCGCTGGCAGGTGTGACGTCACAGAGTGCCACCTACCCGCTGGACTTTGCGCGTGCGCGTATGGCGGTGTGGGACGCGTCGAAATACAGAACTTTGGCTGCTGTGTTTGTTAAAGTGGCCAGGGAGGAGCGACTTACTACGCTTTATAGGTACGTAGGTGTTTATTAACCGCATAAAGGGGCATTGCACCTGTGCGAAGCCGGGCGGGTCCCTAGTTATACATATAAACCTTTCTCTTCAATTACTTTATCATCAAAATCTGTTCCGTAGTTTAAAAGATCTAGGCAAGCATATCTACATAGGGACAGACAGCGGGAATTGACCGGGAGTGATTATAGTTGACGCTCGCGATTCCGTTCGCGTTGGACTACAGAAACAAAAAAACAGAAAACAGAAAAAAGTGTCGAAATTATCCAGCATTTAAATATTTTCCCGGTGTAAAAAGTGTTGCCTGTGTACCAAATTTTATTTCAACCGGTTCAGTAGTTTTAACGTGAAAGCGAGACAGACAGAGTTACTTTCGCATTAATAATTAATAATGTTAATAATTGTTTTATTCTTATTTTAATAGAAATATGTACATAGTACTGTACTGTATACTTATGTATACATACCATAGAGGACTGCATTAATGTAATTACTAATGTATTGTAACGTACAGCAATGCAATCTAAGTGTCAAGGACTGGAATTGTGAGGCACTGAAGTCTTAATGGTGCATCGAGGCAGTTACTATGACATTAGCACTTTATCTTATTATTATTATCTTGTTCCTCTATGATACATACTGTTTACGGATTTAGGTGGATCGCGTCGCGTCAAAGAGAAAATTTTAGGAGTAGGTCAAAGAGTTACCTGTGTGTTTTCTCTTCTTTATTCTTCCGCGCGGAATTTATCGTAGGGTTTAGGTTCACAGTTCACTATAGTCCACTTTTAGGGTAAGAGCACTCTGATTGGGTAGGTCAGTTTGTCACACACAAAAATTCACTTGCCGAGACGCGAGGTCAGTACCGCGGTGGTTGGGCAACTGGCAGATAGTGGGAACACACGCGGTCCGCATTCGCGGCGATACAAGAGATAGGACGATTAAAATAGTGAGAAACAAAATTATAATTTTAACACATACACATGTCTATGTTCCCGAAATGGAGTAAACAGAATGTGTGCAGTGTTTGCATAGTGGGGATAGATATAAATTATCTGTGACAAGTTGCTAGCTCATCGCCTAAGAAACCACCCCTGACTTCCTTAGTCGATTCTTACGACACGCACGGAAGGAGATGTAGCTGATGTACTCTACTAAAGCCCCGCATCGGTACAGGATAATTGTGTTAAATCAATATTATTTTGTTACAGAGGATTTCCGGCCACCGTTCTGGGAGTGATTCCGTATGCAGGGGTCTCTTTCTTTACCTATGATACGCTCAAAGATAAATATCTAGGTACGTAACAGTTTCTATTATACAGGATGTTTTTTCGATGCCACCCTTAACGAAGGGCACGTACTCTATACATCAAATAAAGTAAGTTTATGCCAATAAAAATGCTGGGAAATGATGTAATTTTCTAATGTAATCAAATGTAAAAGTGTCCAGTTTTTATGCTAGTTTTTTCATAGACATACATTAATTATTTCTCGTGAAAAAATCTTGATACGCGCGTCTATGTGTATCTATGCAGAAAAACGCAGTCTATTTACTCAACTTTGGACCCTAATATTTTGGAAACCAGACACTTCCCAGGTATACTTCCATGGAGAAAAATGATCGTGATGATGAGGAGATTGCGTAGTTTTCGTCGGGAACGTTGACGACCAAAAATCACCCTGGAAACTTTGAAAAGTGGTTGTATAAAATTACACACCCACTTTTCATCAGTTAGCCCTTTAAGTCCCACGTGGTAAGGGGTGAGCCTACCGCCGCTTTTCGGGCACAAATAGAACATAATAACAATAATTTGTATGCCAAATTGGCGGATTAAAGAGGTAATATACTTAATACTAACTATTAAAAACATCTAATTATGTGTCGCAAATAAAATATTTGATTTTAATAACCTGAAGCATTATCTTCCTGCCCTTGTCTCATTATTTATGGGGTTGTATTTTGATGGTTTCTCTCGAAACTTATATTCCCAAAGATTTGGCTTTTGTTTACGTTTATAGTGTGACAATTTATAGTTTTTTTTTAATAACCTGAGGCAATACATGAGTATAATGTACAGATAAATCGGCAAACGCAGCGTGGGAAGGCCACCCGCGGGATGGACGGTCGACCTATTCAAGGTCGCAGGCGTCGGATGCAGGCTGCTTCCGACCGGTCGGAATAAAGGTTGTTGGGGGAGGCCTATGTTCAGCAGCGGACTTTCCAAGGCTGAAAATAATGATGATAGATATCTATTATTCTTTTATATAAGAATATTCTTCTATGCTGCTCTGGGAGTGAAAAAAAAAGTATAATACTACAGCTGCTTCTCTTCCCGGGCATACTGTACAAGTCAGTAGAGGGACAAGAGGGTCTTGGTGATTTGTAGGCGATGGGCTGACCACCTGTCGCTACTAACCGAACTTGTACATCTCAACTATACCCTCAAGATTGGTTAGAAGTGGCACCATGTGGTTCTATCGGCCCTTGGTGCTCTGCCTACCCCGTAAGGGATAAAGGTGTGATTATAATGACGGCCGATTGGTGTAGTAGGTAGTGGCCCTGCCTGCAGCGCCATAGGTCCTGGGTTCGAATCCCGGTATGTGCAAACATTGATATGATGTTTGTTTCTGAGTCATGGATGTTTCTATACTCATCTATGTATTTATATACCCTTGCTTAGTACCCACGACACAAGACCTTATCGATCTTAATGTGAGACTAGGTTAATGTGTTGTGAAGTGTGTGAATATTATATTATTATATGTATGTATGTACAGGATGTAACAAAAAGGGTATATTAAGCGAAAAGCTATGAATATAGCCCAGTATAAAGACCATATTCCCAAAATGTGAGATTCTAAATCACATGTTTACTTTTTAAGATTGTATGAACATTCCTGAGTTGTTTGGGAATTCTCCATACTAACTGGTAAAATAAACATTTGATATTTTCGAGGCTCAAATTTTGGGAACAGGTTCTCTATAGTGGGCTTTTTTAATAGATTTTCGCTTCACATACCCCTTTTGTTACACCCACAGTACAGTTTTCACAAGTAAAGTTATGATCTATTCCGGGGATTCCCGAACTTTTATTCCTCATAGACCCCTTTCAAAAGTTATCTGGTTCTGGTGGACCCCCTGGACCCCCTACAGGCCCACATCACATACAAATTAAATGTGAACCCTCATTTTTTCACGCCAACGTAGACCCCATCGAGTCTCCTGTGGACCCCTGGGGGTCCACCTGGACCACTTTGGGAACCACTGATCTATTAAATTTCATGTAATCCAACAGAAGTGTTCGGCGCCGCACACAGCGGACCAATGAACGTGATATTCGGAGGTGCGGCGGGCGCGCTCGGACAGACGGCGTCCTACCCGCTCGACATCGTGCGCCGACGCATGCAGACCAGTCTGTGTCGCACGACCATGCTCGGCACACTGACGGCGGTGTATCGGTGAGTACACCCATCCAGTTCCATGCCTAGGTTAGGGTTGCTTAACATTTAGACAAATTAATAAAATTCGTTCACTATGGGTGCGCCCACCACCGGACCGTACACCCTCCGCTGACCCTCGGATCTGATAACTCATAACTGCGAAAACAAGCACTTGCACTAACTACAATCGCCACGAGAAACCAGACCCGAGCACCCAGCACGTAAGATACATCGCACTATTTCCGAAATCTAAAACTAGATAAATAATCTACATATGTTTCGCCAACAACCGTGGCATCCTCAGGATTATAGAAATTAGTAAACCACTAATTATTATGAACCTCTAAAACCCAACACTAACAAACTACAAAAACAAAACAACAACGACAAAATTCGCGTGAATGAAGAATTCATGAAAGTAAATGAAGCGAAATAAGGTGTGTCAGGACGGTAACAAGTGGAGATCCGTGATCTCTGTCTACCACGCAGGGAAAGAAGCGTGATTTTTATGTACAGGGTGTTTTTTTGTGGCCACCTTTAACGAAGGGTACGTATTCTATACATGAAATAAAGTAAATTTATGCCAAAAAAAATGCTGGGAAAAAATTTTTTTTTTGAAAAAAAAAATTAAATTCCTTGATCGTGCGAAATTTATAGTGTCTAGTGTTTATGTTAGTTTTTTTATAGACAGATATTAATTATTTTTCGTGATATAGACTGCGTTTTTCTGCATAAATGCACATAGACGCGCGTAACAGGATTTTTTCACGAAAAATAATTAATATCTGTCTATAAAAAAACTAACATAAACACTAGACACTATAAATTTCGCACGATCAAGGAATTTAAAAATTAAAAAAAAAAAAAAATTCCCAGCATTTTTTTTGGCATAAACTTACTTTATTTCATGTATAGAATACGTACCCTTCGTTAAAGGTGGCCACAAAAAAACACCCTGTATGTTAATAAAATGCTTTATTGCACTTAAATCTTTACACAAGGGCGTAATTTAAATTATGCATTGTGAATAATTTAACAAGTTTTTTATTGTGAATACATAGGTACTTAAGTTTTATGTATTTTGACGGCCGATTAGTGACCCTGCCTGCGACGCCATAGGTCCTGGGTTCGAATCCCGGTAGGTGCAAACATTGATGTGATGAATATCGATGTTTGTTTCCGAGTCATGGATGTTTCTATACTCATCTATGTATTTATATACCCTTGCTTAGTACCCACGACACAAGACTTTAAGGATCTTAATGTGGGACTAGGTTATGTGTTATGAAGTACATATGTGAATATTTATATTAAAAAAAAAATGTATGGTATGCTTTGCATAACGCATTGGTTTGCTGTAATGTTACCTTAATGAGAAATAAATCAGGTTATAATAGTTTCCCGTGCTAATTTCCCGGGTGTTCACTAGAATACATCAGCTGCATCTCCTTCCGTGCATGTCGTAAAAGTCGAGTAAGCTCAGGGGCGTTCTCTCAGGGCGATGAGCTATCACCGATCTTTTATATCTACCCCAGCTAAATTAACGTAGCTGTAGAATCTGTCTACTGGATATATGCATGTATATGTACTTACGGTTTGTATACCCAAGGAGGGTTGGCGTCAAGCTGGCAGCCAGCGGTAAAACAAACGCCCAATCCTTGGCAATAGGAGTTTCGAAAGGGATTCGATAAGGGCAAGAAAATGATGATGTTTGTGTCTCTTGAAAATAATATTCTTTTAAAATCCTTTTTTTTTCTTTCACAGCACGGAAGGTCTACGCGGCTTCTTCAAAGGCCTTAGCATGAACTGGGTCAAAGGACCCATAGCCGTAGGGATCTCTTTCGCAACCTACGACGGGGTCCGAACTACGCTCAGAGATATAGCGGTATTGTTTAGCTAGCACGAACTACAATTATGTATGTAGCGGTATGATGTAGCCAGCACGAACTACAATTACGAATATAGCGGTATGGTGTATTTATAATCGCGGATTAAGCTGTATTTTGTAGCTATCACGAACTACAATCACGGACCTGCAGTATTGTTTAGCTAGCAAGAACTACAATCACTGATATAGAGGTATGGTGTTGCTAGCATGAACTACAATCACGGATATAGCGGTATAATATAGCTGGCATAAACTACAGTCATAGATATAGCGGTAAGACAAATGGATATACCGTATTGTGTAGCTAGCACGAACTACAATAACGTATATAACAAGCTTTGTATATCTAGTACGAACTACTCGTACAATCACGGATATAGCGGTGTGATGTTGCTAGTTAAAACTACAAAGATCAATAGTGTTATTACAAAAGAATTTAAACATTGCTTTAGCTAAAAATTGCCTAACTTCGATAGATATTCCATACATTTTGCTGTCAAATGTCATTTTTAAATAGTATCCAAGTTTAAAAGCGGCTTTGTGATAACACCGAAACGGTCTTGTGCATTATATCTAGCAGGACTAGCGAGAGATAGCAGAGATATCGAGCGGTAATAGTGTAGCTAGCATGATAACAAATATAAGCGCTGTGTATCTAGTTTATTGTATTTCTCGTACTAAACTCAGAGATGTGACGCTATTGTGTATCTAGCACGAACTACAGAGAGATTTCGAACGGTATGGTGTAGCTAGCACGACCTACAAAGATAAGTGCTGTTTATCTAGGTACCTATATATTATGTATCTAGCAAGTACTTCACTCAGAGATGTAAGGTATTGTACGAGTATATCCAGCACAAACTACACATACAAATATTGCAGCATTGTGTAGCTAGCTAGCTAGCAGAAACTTACTTTAACTTAACAAAGAAAAAAATATAGAAAATTTTACTTAGTAGTGCACCAAAGGGAATTTATGTTTGAACGTAGAGAGACGTCTTATATTAGAGTAAACGATGAGGGACGCAACGCGACGCGTTACGTTAGAATGCAATGTATCACGTTGCGTAAATGTGAGTATACACATCTAACGACCAAATAGTCAATATCATATTATTATTATAAAATATTATTTCCATTTGTATGTTTCTAGAACTGTGATGATGACTGAAATGCCGACAATATTTTTTTCTTCTTTTTTTATTCCCAGGTTAGAAGATTACACAAATAAAGAGAAAAATAGACAGTCGCGGTGATTATATCCTCCTTTGAAGTGCTAATAGTTTTTTTTATGTAAAGACAATGGCTGTATGGGCTTAGTTCCCCTTGCGTTTCCTTCGGGATAAAATAAAAAAAAAAGTTTTTTTTATGCCACATTGGTTGTGCCATAGCCTAGTTATAAGCCACGTGTGGCTATAAATGGCATGCCATAATGTAGTATAGACTAAAAAGGCCAAGTGTATGTTTATTTACTGTCATTGATGAAGTATGGCTACAACTAGAGGTTGTTTCGATGTTTCAGAATACTTAACTCTTATGCCTGATTTCGAACTAACATTTTTGTATGCAGTGGCACAGATAATGTAGCGCCATAGTGCCAAGAAGTTATTTGTTGGTGAAACGTACTCCAACAGTGCTATAGAAGTCTTACAGAAACTTGCAAGTAATATCATATAGGATGGTAATGTCTATCCCAATGTTATAAGCGTACTATGCAGGTTGTTTTTTCGTTGCCACCCTTAACGAAGGGTACGTACTCTATACATCAAATAAAGAAAATTTATGCCAAAAAATGCTGGGAAACGATGTAAATGAAAAAAAAAAAAACTTTTTTAATTACTTAATCGGGCGAAATTTATAGTGTCCAGTATTTATGCTAATTTTTTCAGACAGATATTAATAATATCTCATTAAAAAATCTTGCTACACGCGTTAATGTGCATTTATGCAGAAAAACGCAGTCTATTAACTCAACTTTGGACCCTTATATTTTGGAAACCAGACACTTCACAGGTATGCTTCATGGAGGTAAATGATCGTGATGATGAGGAGATTCCGTAGTTTTCGGAAACGTTGACGACCAAAAATCACCCTGTATGATTTATTTTTGAAATTGTTATCTATTCATTTTCTACTACTGAATTATGTACGGGTATAAAGGTACAAGTGAGGTATAATCTCTTAAGTTTGTCTATTAATTGTAATAATATAATTTGTCTGTGTACAGGGTGTAGCAAAAGGGGTATATTAAGCGAGAAGCTATGAACATAGCCCACTATAGAGAACCTATCCACAAAGTTATAAACTCGAAATCACATGTCTATTATTTTAAGATTGTATGAACACTCCTGAGTTGTTTAGATTGTATGAACACTCCTGAGTTGTTTAGGAAGTCTTCATTCTATCTAAATTTTGGGGATAGGTTATAAGTAGGTATTTATAGTGAGCTCATATTCGTAGTATTTCGCGTAACATACACCTTTTGTTACACACTGTATATACATACACAAATCCAAAATGGCGGACGCACAAACTGTTTCTCTCATTCATTATCAGAGCGAAAGAGAGAGAGAGAGAGGATTATTTTTATAACAAATTTAGTGAGTTTAGGATTGTAAATTCTTTTGTGCAATTGAATGTAGGTACCTATTTATCATCTTGTCATCATTTTGTTAACTAGTAAATATTTTGGCAAAAAATGGGCAAAGTGCGAGTTAAACTCGCGTAAAGAGGGTTCCGCACAATGCCAAGAATTCTTATAGGTATTCCTGTAATCTACATGTAGGTAATGAACTATTACTATATTTTTTTTTTTCAAAATTAGTCTCATTCGTTTTAGAGAGTGGGGGGGTTATTTACTCGTCTTCTTTGCAGTCAGTTCCTCTTTAAATAAATGATGTTATTTTACTTCGATGGCAGTTTTATACTGCGTGGAAAAGGAAACCTAAAATACTCCTTCGTAAGTATTATTATCGAACAATATTATTTATGTTTGCTTCGCCCGTATCTTAAAAAAAAAAAAACAAAATAATCAAGTACATTTTTGAGTAAATGTAATTACTTTAAGTAATGATTATGGTCGATTCCGGCAGTCATACTAAACGTAAAATTAGTCCTACCTGTCCTTTTTTCTCTCAGCCATTTATGTTAAGGACGTAGAGATATAGACCTGACTAAGATTAGGTTTAGGTTTAAGTGTGACTGCCGGACTGTACTGTGCGACCCTCTTTTCATTCTATAGTTGAAAAAATCTTAAACATGGAGCGATGAGATATAAGCATAGAACTCTAGTGTCAATTAATGACTTACTTAATTATGACATTACTTTGCAACAAGTAATTACTCTGTAGTATTTTTTTGTAAATACGGGTGCATATATACTTGTTGTTGATACAAAATGTTAGTTTGCATTATTTTTAAGTGAGCACATCTAATATTTAGCTACAAATTACCTAATTTATAAAAGAAAATAATATATTTTTGTTTGAATATAACGATTTGTGCAATAGGTATAGGTGAATAAGTCATATTTGGTTATGTTTTAAACATCGAAATTATTTTTATGATATACAGGATGTAACAAAAAGGGTATGTTAAGCGAAAAGCTATGTAAATAGCCCACTATAGAGAACCTATCTACAAAATTTGAGACTCGAAATCACATTTAAATTTTTCAAGATTGTATGAAAATTTCTGAGATATTTAAAAATTCTCCATACTATCGGGAAAAATAAACATGTGATTTCGGGTCTCAAATTTTGTGGATAGGTTCTCTATAGTGGGCTATTTACATAGCTTTTCGCTTAACATACCCTTTTTGTTACACCCTGTAGAGACGTGAGGTCAATTGCCAATGATGTTAAGAAAATCAATTAATTACCCAAGGAGGGTTGGCGTCAGGCAGGCAGCCGGCCGCAAAACAAACATCAAATCCATGGAAATATGAGTTTCGAAAGAAACCGTGTAGCGCTGACCCGATAAATAAAGGGATAAGGGCAGGAAAGAAAATTTATTATTTATGTATATTGTGATTTCGTTGTGATTTTATAATTATTAATTTCCTAGTTTTATATCGGTATCTTTAGGGTGTAACATAAGGGTAATGTATGTTACACGAAATGCTATGACATAACCCCATTACAGAGATACCTACTGTCCACAGGACCCGAAATCATATCTTTTTTCTTTCCAAATAGCATGCGCAAATTCCGAAACTACTGTGGGTGTTTCTACAATTTTTGAGTTTCAAAGTATGTGTATAACTGTGTGGTCTATATTTATGCTATTTCACTTAACACACCCCTTCTGTTACACCCTGTATAAACCGAAAAGTTATTCAAACAGCCAGTAATTTTTCTTATTTTGTGTATACTGTAATTAAAATAAGGATATTTGTACATATTTCACGTATTATAAGTGTTAAATTGTTGTTAATGTTGACTTTTGTATTGTATGGAATGAATTGTATGAAATATACGGTGTGTTATGTTGAAATCTCTTTATTTATTTATTTATGTTGGCAGTATTGTATATACGCTGCAAGACGATAACGCTAAAGCACGGACTAGGCTTACATAGAATTCCGTACGATGACCTCATTCTATTTATCTCTGTCGCTCGCACATAAATATATTGCCGTCTCGCTCGTGTCTGACCTTGATACATATCTGTACGTAAATGACAGCGATGAATAGTGATAGGTAGTACATAATTCGTCGTAATTCGCGTCCGTACTTAAGTTGGGCTGCGGGGAATGGTTTCAATATACATTTAAAGCTATTGGCTTCATGAAAGCTTTATGTCTCTTTCTAACTGGGGTAATTAGAGTGAGATAGCAACTGGATAATCATACAGGGAAATTAAAACAACGATAAATTGCTGTACTCGTATATTTTTACTTAAATATGATTGCTTAAAAGTTTTTTTACTTATCTAACTACTTAATTTATAAATATTGCACTGACTGATGGCTAAATAATTAATATAAATAAATAAAAGCCTGGTCAACCAGAAATGAAATGAAACTGATTCTATTTAAAATCATTCGAATGATAATTTGTTCGTTCAAATGATTTTTAACCAATCATTATTTATTAAACCATTCGAATGAAAATATAGAAGGAAAACATAGATGATCATGAAAAAGATAGAACACCACATTCGCTGCCGGCAGATTTTTTAAGAGTGCCGACGTTACGTGAACGCCTAGCGCCATGACGCAAATAAGCGCCAGCGGCGCAGCTAGAAAGTCTAGAAGACACAAATACGTAGTCGCCGGCACTGAATGTGCTAGCAGAACTGCCCCTTCTAACGCATTTATAACGTTTAATTTCAATCCATTCAAATCAGGAAAATCATTCGAATGGTGCAATTTCATTCGAATGATTTAAAATCATTTGAACATTTTGAATGTCCTTTCAACAATCGAATAATTCCAATATTAGCCCATTCGAATGAATCATTCACTTTTGATCATCTCTAGTTCTCTCCTACAAACAGATAAACCATAGAGAATAACTATAGGGAGGACCTCAGATAAATGAGGGAGGACAAACCCTGCCGAAGTTGTAGTTTTGCAGCATTGGTGTGCTACAGGCCTTAGCTATAGAATAATGTAAAATATCACTTATTGCTAAGTATTCATTCAAATTATTTGACTAGATAAAAGTTAAAAGTTACTTATTTTTACAATTTTACCTAATTGTAGTATACAGGGTGTAACAGAAAGGGTATGTTAAGCGAAAAGCTATGTAAATACCCCACTACAGAGAACCTATATCCAAAATTTGAGACTCGAAATGACATGTTTATTTTTCAAGATTGTATGAACATTCCTGAGTTGTGTAGCAATTCTCCATACTATCTGGAAAAATAAACATGTGATTTAGAGTCTGAAATTTTGTGGATAGGTTCCTTGTAGTGGGCTATTTACATAGCTTTTCGCTTAACATACCCTTTTTGTTACACCCTGTATAAGTTAGGTACTTACTTAAATATGAAATGTGGAATATTAATATTACTTATAGTAATAATCCTTTTAGGATTTTACTACTGATATAACTACATATCAGCCTATTGCAGTCCACTGCTGGACTGCTGCCTCCCCCAGGGCACGCCACAAGGCTGCCATGGGGGGTATTTGCCCATAGTCACCACGCTGGGCAGGCGGGTTGGTGACCGCAGTGTGAATTTTTGGACTATGTTGTCAACACGGGAGGCGTTGCTGCCCACCTCCCGGAAACAGTTAATCGCCTCTAACAATACCCACTGGCAGACATGGAGTGGTGCTATTCCACCCTGGCATCACCATACGGAATCAAATACCTACTTAATTATAAGTTAACAAACCTAGTTCTAAGACTAAATGATTGTTGAACTTATGCATGAAGTGTGGTGTAAATGAAGACGTTGTGACGAAGATTGAGAAGGGTATGTTGAGGTGGTTTGGATGCATGTGGAGCGGATGAAAAGAAAGTGTACAACGCAAGAGTAGATGGAAGGGTTGGACCGGAAAAATCAGACTTTCTTTTGCTAAAATGAAGAAATTCTGGAGAAAAGTCAAGAGCACTAATAAACAGATGAACGTACAAAAAAAAATGTTGTGATAGTCGATGAAGCGAAAGAGATGTGTCAGGAGCAATGAAGCATGTAGCAAATGAAGGTCTAGCAAAAGCAAAGCGATAGCGAAAATTGTAGATAAATTGTCTTGTCAAATTCGTATTACTTAAAATGAATTTTAAAGGAATTTTGACATCAAATATTGTAAAATTTTCGCTATCGAGCTGCTTCGGTTTTGCTATTGCAAATTAGGTAATCAAGGGGCCGTAATCGCATTGCTTTGCTTTTACAAGTTACCTTACTCAGCCTACGGCTTTTGCAAACCATTATGAAACTGTCATCTTGTTGGTTCAATGTTCATACTGCCCTATATGTGGGTAGTATCGTCGCGCACAATCCGCCTGGGTGGGCAAATAAGGGGGGTATAGGGCACACATCTGTGACAGATCGTAGTGGGGCTGAGCGCGGGGCGTTGCCATGCTGAATAGGGCTTCAGGGTCGCATACAAATTTGTAAACGTAACGCTCGCCTGTAACAATGAAAGTTATAAAAGTGATGGCCGATTTTTCCAATTATCAGAAAGTCAACCTGAAGAATAGGTATGTCACTATCTTAATCGAGTTTTAGAGAAAACCGGGATTGGCCTACCACTCATTTTCGCCAATACATCTCCTGTAAGCCAGGATCAACAGAGGCGACCAGATAAAATGCAAACAAAGCATAGAAAATCCCGGGGGACCTAACAGCAACTATAAAGTATTAAACTGATAGAGTTAGAGAAAGACGGCATCAACTTTATGCTTCAGATAGGCTATCTAATAATTGGAAAAATCGGCCCTAAGTGTAGTAAAATATAAATAAAATAAAACGGTACATCCACAACTGTTATCGGGACATTGGACGATCGTGTAGTGGATGGAAGGGTTAGAAGGGGAAGACCTCGCCGGACTTTCGCCGATCAAATTGGTGAAATTCTAGAGAAAGGTAAGGTCAAGAGTACCCTAAACCGACGAACGTGCATGAAAGTAGATGAAGCGAAAGAGGTGTGTCAGGATCGTAGCAAATGGAGATCCGTGATCTCTGCCTACCCGCAGGGAAAGAGGCGTGTATGTATGTATGTGTAGTCCTGTACTGATGCGGGGCTTCACTAGAATACATCAGCTGCATCTCCTTCCGTGCATGTCGTAAGAGTCGACTAAGGAACTCAGCCATTCTCGCAGGGATAATCTAGCAACTATAATTGTCTCTGATCGTTGACATCTCTCCTGGCTATGCTTATAATATGGCTGTGACCAGGGCCGGCCCGCCCATATGGCGAACGGAGCAGTCGCTCCAGGCGCCAAATCCTAGAGGGCGCCTAAATGTTAAAGATATAGGTATTTATTATTTATTTTTTATTTATTTATTTATTTATAACCATATTACAAAGCATTACAGCTTGCGCCAATGATCTCGCCTTCAAAAATGTACTTCGGGATATCAGCGCTGGCTGTGATGGCAACTTTATATATTAGTAGGTATATATTAGGTATATATTAGTAGGAGCAAACAGGAGAGGCGCCATAATTGGATCTCGCTCCATTCAAAAATTTACTTCGGGTCGGCGCTGGCTGTGGCAAGTGGCAACTTTATGATCCGGTTTTGGCTACCCCATTTCGAGAACACAGCTATGGGTATGTATATGTATAGAGCCTGCATCCCCCTTTACCTTATTGGCTAGGAACAGAGGTATACAGAATATGATTACCTGCAACTTTCTGCATGATCCCTTTCTCGTAGTAATAGCGAAGGAACGAGAAAGCTTGTCGTAGTTCATGGCTGGACGATTCTTCTGTGCTCCCCAGCGTCGCGCCACCTGGTAGAGTAATCAAATTATAGCATGTTTTAAACAATTTAGCATTATTCATTCATTTAGTTGAAATATTAGACAAAGTAAGTTTCTCGATTGGATTACTCAAGCTTTTATTTTGCGACTTAGATACCTATAGATGTAGTTATCAAGTCGTCTGTCCTTTTGGACTATGAGAGCTAGTGCGACAAGAGCAACTTTTGTCTCCGCAACTAATTTATCTCTCACATCAAGTAAGAATTTGTATGAAAGTGAGCGCATGTAGCGACGCGAGTGCCTAAAGTAGCAGTTGAACAGTTCTTACCTCCTCAGGCTCGTGTAGTTTGAACTCCAGTCCTCGGCCAGTCCACGCGACGCAGCGAGCTCCTTCCGCTAGCAGTGACACGAGAAACTGCCATAACTGCAGGGCTCCACGACGGCCTCCTGCTGATATCATACATAAATATAATATATTCATGGCCGTGTTCCCGAAATGATGCGGCCAGAACTGCAGGGTCAAAATGGAGATATTACACCATGTTTGGCACAGCGGGGGATTAAATTACCTAAATGTCTGTGACCGGTTGATGGTATCAAAGTTTATTCGTCTTTGATTATTTGTTGGTATTTAGTTATGTAGTAATTTAGCGTATTCAGGGTCCATAGGCTGAACGAATCAACTTTACACAGCTATTTACAAAGAAATAGTACCTAAGCTAACGTCCCCTTCTAAAAAATCTGGTCAGTCTGCTCGAACCAAGTTTCTACCGTAAAATATTTAACTATTTGTTCCTACCTAGTGAACGTGAAGATAACACCACAGCACATACCTACTTATAGTCATATGTACCTACTGTTTGGTTTCCAATTGCTTCGTCACATTTCGGTGACGTAAGTACGTATCAAATTATAGTAGGTAGTTTAGCGTTTTGGACTCAGACCATGGTTATTTACCTGAATGTGTGGTGGTGACGTGCTGATGTGGCGACGAGACCTCAGGTCTTGGCGCTGAGGTAGCGGATACCGTGCTGCTTACTGTCAACACAATTAAGGTCGTCATCATTTCCTTTGTCATGTTTAATGGTGAGTGAATAGTGGTGATAGCTGATGATGAATCAAAGATGGTAAGATTGATTCCAGTCACGGAGCTGTACTACCATTTTTATTTCATCTGTTATCATGCCTTAATCACGCCTGCCCAGCGTGGTGACTATGGGTAAAAACCCCCATATAGCAGTTAGCCTTGTGGCGCTGATGGAGGCCTACGTCCAGCAGTTGACTGCAATAGCCCGATGTATGTTTTTTTTTTTAATATTTTAAAACCAAGGAGGGTTGGCATCAGGCAGGTAGCCGACTGTAGGTATATCTTTAGCAATATGAGTGTTGAAATAATAAAATCGTGATGGCCTTGCTTATTGCTCTACTAAAACATAGAGAAATAAGATGTAGACATAGAGTGCTAATGTCATACTAACAGTTTCGATGTACTACCATTAGACTTTTCGGTGCCTCACAATTTCAGTCCTTGACACTTAGATTGCATTACTATACGTTACAACACATTAGTAATGTAGTGCATAACAATACATTACACTTATAGAATCTAAGTGTCAAGGACTGGAATTGTGAGGCACCGAAAAGTCTAATGGTGCATCGAAACAGTTAGTATGACATTAGCACTCTATGACATCTTATTCCTCTATGACTAAACCGAAATCAGCTTTTAAAAGTGCACTCATAGATATATCTCATAATAATATGAAGTCTACGTTCGAGGTTAACTTACCAAGCTTCTCATCCCAATGCTGAAGAGTGGAAGATGAGCTGACTTCCTCCCGACCCTCGCGAGGCTCTTCGAGGACTGTCTCTTCAACACACTTCGTATATATCGGGGTAGACCTGGAGCAGAGAAACAACTTCAACCAATTGCAGAGCAACAGATGTTATAAATACCAAAGTAAGTTTGTTTGTTACCTCTTTACGCTTTATTTACTCAAGCAATGTTGTTGAAATTTTGCACACATACAGGGTGATTTTTGGTCGTCAACGTTCCCGAATACTACGGAATCTCCTCATCATCACGATTATTTTTATCCAAGGAAGCATAACTGGGAAGTGTCTTGTTCCCAAGATATTAGGATCCAAAGTTGAGTAAATAGACTGCGTTTTTCTCCATAAATGCACATAGACGCGCGTAGCAAGATTTTTTCACGAGAAATAATTAATATATGTCCATGAAAAAACTAGCATAAACACTAAACACTATAAATTTCGCCCGATCAAGCAATATTTTTTTTCCAAAAATATTTACATCATTTCCCAGCGTTTTTTTTGGCATAAACTTACTTTATTTGATGTATAGAGTACGTACCCTTCGTTAAGGGTGGCAACGACAAAACACCCTGTATAGTTGGGAGAATGAAGAAGGATATAGGCTACATTCTGTAGTCTACCCGGACGCAGTCGCAGGCTACCAGTTATCCTACAATGCTCTTCAGTCTTCCCCGGAGAAATTGCACGAGTTTTTGAAAAGGTGACAGAAGGGAGGGCGTACCCAGGATAGTGTATGCAGGAGAGGGAACATACATATACCTACACACGACTCTGGTCCCCAAAAAGTGGTAGCCAGTACTACAGGTTCTCGAAGGAGATCCCACCCCCACGTTTAGTACAGCGGGGTCAGATGTTAAAGATCAGTTACAAGTTTCTATTATTATTTTAAGCTTGTCAGAAAAACAGTTTCTTAGCGACTAAACGACTGGTCTCTGCAGCGGCTCCCTCTTGTACGTACCTCTAAGACCTCATGTCTGTCTATACAGGGTGTAACAGAAGGGGTATGTTAAGCTAAAAGCTAAGTAAATAGCTCACCAAAAGGAACCTATCTACAAGATTTCAGACTCGAAATCACATTCTATAGGTATATGACCTTTTTATATAGCTTTTCGCTTAACATACCCCTTCTGTTAACAGAGCTGTTGTCTAAAAATTATTTACCTGTGTGGAAGATAGTGATCCCTGTAGTCAGGTGCTGGTCCTATTTCTTCCGTTTCGCCTTTGCAACTAGTGAAAAAGAATTGAAATTTGTATCAAGCGTGGCTTGCCTTCGGAAGATCAAATACCCGGTGTTCGCTCATTACCGGTTGCCAAGTGCTAATGATAGTGACTTCTAAAATATCTATAGATAGATAGATAAAATTCTTTATTGTAACATAAAAAACATTCTGTACAATGGCGAGCTTAATGCCTTGCAAGGTAAACCTATGATGAAAATTCTTATCTTTTAAACAAAAGCGCTCATCTAAATAGGTTTATTTACACACGTAAAAGAGACGAGCTATTGGCGCCTGCCAGCTCGCACTAATCCCTGGGTTCGAATCCCGGCAGGTGCATGATATGATATGATGAATATACATGTATATTGATGTTGTTTTCTGTACCCACGACACAGGATCTTAGATATCTTAGTGTGGGACTAGGGTATCATACAAATACTTACTGCGCTGTATGTGGCTCAGGCACATGTGTATGTGTGCGATAGATGTTAGTGTGTGCATGGTTCTCATAGAAGTCGCGTCGAGGACCCTCTCTGGAAATAAGGAGAGGCATAAAATTAGGCAAAAAATCTTCTATGCTGCTCTGGGGTGAAAAAAAAAACGTATAATAGGTACTACAGCTGCTTCTCTTCTCGGGCATACTGTAGACGATGGGCTGACCACCTGTCACTACTAACCGAACGTGTACATCTCAACTATACCCTCAAAATGAAGTGGCACCATGTGGTTCTATCGGCCCGTAGTGCTCTGCCTACCCCGTAAGGGATAAAGGCGTGATTATATGTATGTATGTATCAAAATTAGTACCGGCCGATTGGTATAGTTGGTAGTGACCCTGCCTATGACGCTATAGGTCCTGGGTTCGAATCCCGGTAGGTGCAAACATTGATATGATGAATAGATATTCCTGTTTGTATCCAAGTCATGGATGTTTCTATACTTATCTATGTATTTATATACAGTTGCTTAGTACCCACGACATGAGACCTTAGGGATCTTAGTGTGGGACTAAGTTAATGTGTTGTGAAGTGTGTAAAAATTTATCTATTTATTATTTAATTTGGCTTAGGGCCGATTTCTCCAAACGTCAGATAACCTATCAGAAGAATAAAGTTGATGCTGTCTTTCTCTTAAACATGATCATGGTAGAGACAGCATCATGGAGAAGAAATAAAAGAGGAGTAGCGGTTAAGTATATTTTCGTACAAAAATAGTGTGCCGCGGAGCGGGGGTGAAGTATGGGGCGAGGGGAGCATTGAACACTGTAGCCCTGCCCATTTATATAGAAACCACCTTGTAGTGACTAGTCAAACTACTTGCTCGTTATAAATATGGTTCAAGTTTGTTTTACTAGTGCAATTACTCATCGCTAGATGACAATATTATACTACGTTTTAGTAAAAAAGTGCCCTGATAAAAGCGCTAGTGTCTTTGTAATTTTAACACGGTTACATTTCGGAGCACAAGCGTGTGGTTACAGCTACTGCGTTACACTGGCGCTGAAGCTCCGTCCCTATCATGACGTCATGGCCTCACGATTGCCACACGACTCACATCATAGTCCCACCTCCTCTTTTATACATTCTTCATGGACAGCATCAACTATATTCTTCAGATAGGCTGTTGGACGATTGCAATAATCAGCCTTTTGTCAAATAAAGGCGTTGCCCGAGCGCGTCAAGTTCTATGCTCTACAGGAAGTTTTTTGTTGTCAACGTTCCCGAATACTACGGAATCTCCCCATCATAACGATCTTTTTTTTCCATGGAGGCATACCTGGGCAGTGTCTGGTTCCCAAAATATTAGGGTCCAAAGTTGAGTAAATAGACTGCGTTTTTGTGCATAAATGCTCATAGACGCGCGCAGCAAGATTTTTTCACGAGTAATAATTAATATCTGTCTATGAAAAAACTAGCATAAACACTGGACACTATAAATTTCGCTCGATGAAGTGAATAAAAAAAAAAAAAAATTAACATCGTTTCCCAGCATTTTTTTGGCATAAACTTACTTTATTTGATTCTTCGTTTTCGTGTCATATACCTATAGATAGTTTCGTGTCAAAAGATAATCACTATTTTTTGGTAGACCTTATATAAATAGTTTGTCTTGACCTCGGACAGGAGACATAAGTTTTACCGTGTCTGATAATGAAGTCCCCAAGGTATACCGAAGGGCTGCTGCGTCATGTCTCCTCTTCACTCTTCATGGGCGTGCACCGTGGTCATGTCTGCTAAACAGAAAACAAAAATAGGTTTTGACATTGTATAATTAAACTTATTCCTTTTCAGTATGTCAACGTCAGCCTATTGCAGTCCACTGCTGGACGTAGGCCTCCCCCAGGGCACGCCACAAGACTGCCATGGGAGGAATTTGCCCATAGTCACCACGCTGGGCAGGCGGGTTGGTGACCGCAGTTTGTGTTTTGGACTATGTTATCAGCACGGGAGCTCAACCCACCTCCCGGAAACCTTAAGCGCCTCGTACGATACCCACGGGCAGACATGGGGTGGTACGAACTTTACTCTGCCGGCACCAGGCGGCAAACGCGCAGAAAACGCGATTCACTAGAATACATCAGCTGCATCTCCTTCGGTGCATGTCGTAAGAGCCGACTAAGGAACTCAGAGAGAGGCCTTTCCTTTCATGTGATGCTGATTACAAAAATAAGGTAATACTTAATACTTAATTTGTTCAGTGTTTCGCTTCATCATTTTGATCATCAGATCTTAACTAGGAAGTGTGCATTGTTCATAAAATTACCTATATTTCATAACGTTAATGTCTTATTTTTAGTTGAAGGTGAAAAAAGGAACAGAAGGGGAAACTCTTAAAAAAAAACCAGCCGAAACGTTTTCAGCAACCGAGCATAGATTAAAGGTTCGTAGCAAATGCTACGCGCGGACTACGAAGCTACGACGTAGTAATGACACGAAGAAAACGTAGCATGTGAAAGTTTATACGGAAGTTTTCTACATATTTTGTTGTAGTCCACTATTAGCCTGTAGCTGGGGGTTTTTGCCCATAGTCAGTCACGGAAACCCTTAATCGCCTCTTATGATACCCACGGGCAGACAATGGATGCGTTGATGCTATCTACGTACTCTGACAAAAATATACGGTATTTTTTATTACTTTACGTCTATCAGCCTTATGTTTACTGCATATAAAACATAAGTACCTACTAAACAGTATTTGTCTGTAAAACACGAATTTTCACCTAACTATAACTGAATTCCAACCAATCGGAAACCGTCGCGACGTCTTCCGCGCGAATACTCAATTATGGCGTTCGAGAAACCGGCTATAAAGCGGTTTTTGAAACCGGTTCTTGAAACCGGTTCCCCAGGATATTGTTGGCGAGTCTAGAAGATGCATTAAAGCTTTTTTGCGACGAAGAGGATGTCTCTGTTGATATTGACGGGATAAACTGCAGTTTACTTTTATTTTTATTTAGAAAAGTGAGTGTGTATTTTGCACACTTCTACCCAACCTCTTTAGGGGATAATGAGCGTGCATATATGCATGTATGTCGTTTTTTTTTTATTGGTATGTGAGAGCTAGCGAAAGGGGGTGGGTGGTCCCTCGTGATTAAAACTGATTACAGGTTACCGTATTCATCATCTAATCACACACTAAATATTCACACACACTACACAACACATTAATCTAGTCCCACATTAAGATCCCTAACGTCTTGTGTCGTGGGTACTAAGCAACGGCATATAAATAAATAGATAGGTATAGAAACATCCATGACTCGGAAACAAACATCGATATTCATCATATTAATGTTTGCACCTACAATAAGCAAGCAGGGTCACTACCTACTAGACCAATCGGCCGTCAATCTTGTCTCACACTAAGATGTCAAACGCCTTGGGTCGCGGGTACTAAGCAGCGGCATAGAGGAATAAGATCTCATAGACTGCTAACGTCATACTAACAGTTTCGATGCACCATTAGACTTTTCGGTGCCTCACAATTCCAGTCCTTGACACTTAGATTCTATTAGTGTAATGTATAGTAATGTACTGCATTACTAATGTAATGTAACTTATAGAAATGCAATCTAAATGTCAAGGTCTGGAATTGTGAGGCACCGAAAAGTCTAATGGTGCATCGAAACTGTTAGTATGACATTAGCACTCTATGTCTACATCTTATTCCTCCATGGCAGCGGTTAATAAGTACATATAATATCAACATACATAACTTGGTTACAAATTGAGAGACAGCAGTTCTGACAATCCCATTTCAATAACACAGTACTTACGGTGTTCACATTCACTCGTACGCAGTTCAATCTTATTCTTCAGCCTATTGCAGTCCACTGCTGAACGTAGGCCTCCCCCAAGACAGGCCACAGGGCTACTGCTATGGGGGGTTTTTGCCCACAGTCACCACGCTGGGCAGGCGGGTTGGTGACCAATCTATCTAACGTTGATTCGTAAGTACGGATCCCTAAAACCAACTAACTCGATGTACGGAACTCTATGAAAACTCTCCAAACCCCAATTCAGAAAATTCAACGCACCTGAAACTCATTTCCCTTGAATATTCAACAATAATAGACGGTGATTGACTCGAAGAAAATCTGATTTTCGCGGCCGCGTGTCAAAACATGCGCGTCACGTGTTGCATTCAAATTTTTTACTAAACAATCTAATTTATACAGGGTGTAACAAAAAGGGTATGTTAAGCGAAAAGCTACGTAAATAGCCCACTGTAGACAACCTAAACATAAAAAATTCCTGAGATATTTAAAAATTCTCCATACTATCGGGAAAAATAAACATGTAATTTCGAGTCTCAAATTTTGTGGATAGGTTCTTTATAGTAGGCTATTTACGTAGCTTTTCGCTTAACATACCCTTTTTGTTACATTCTGTATAAGTAGTACTTGTAAAATATCTATACATATAATAAAATTGTAACGGATAGATGTTTGTGCACGCTAATCTCAGAAAGGGTTAAACCGATTTCGATGGAGTTTTCAGGAATATGTTGTGACAGGTCCCACTTAACATATCCCGGGAAAAAGTTTTTATCCCGGATAATTTCGACATTTTATTTTTTCTGCAGTCCACGCCGACGGAGTCGTGGGCGTCAACTAGTAAGTACTATGTTTTCATGCGATGCCGACTCAATATACTCGTATTTATTTAAAACTTTAAAGATTTCTAATATTGATAGTCGCTATAATAGATGTTGTTAGGTTTGATATTTATGTAGCAACTTACGACAGTGGGGACTGAATAAATTAATAACCAAATTGGTAATAAGTACATGGATCTCATAACATGTTACATTAGAACAACTGAGTTGCAAGATTTGTTTTTTTTTTAATAAATATTGTTGTGTTTTATGGGATAGGCTGGGATAAGTGTTACTTATTTCTTCTTGTTGTCTAACGCCGATAAGCTCTAAAGTTCCCGCGGACAAAGCCTCGTTTTTTTTTATAAATAGAAAGAATCCGAAAGAACGAAATCAGGTTTTTTATTAGGCACAGTTTTGTGTATTATCATCATCAATAGTTCCTAAAGAATTTTATGCTCAATTCAATAGTACCTACTCTGTATAAAGTATGCACTATAAAATACCCAAAGAAGCTGATTTCGCAAACACAAAACTGAACTTTTTAGTAGGATACATCAATATGGAAAACGTCAAACTTTACTCATATCTTACAAGTATGAGTGTTCTAATGCTTAAAATAACGAAGACCTATAATTAATTTAAGTTCTAATATTTACAAACAATGCTTCTTCGAAAGTAAGATTTCTATCTTTAAAAAAAACGGGGTTATAGTAGACTATAAATATTTTAAGATCGCACTAACACTCCCATGTGATAGCAAATCAATAAAACAACGAATCAATACTAGATCCATATGCACAGTGAGTAAGGGAGCACAGGGGCACGGTGTTCGAATCCCGAGCTCATTTCCGCTCCGCGGGGAGTCGGCAATTCGCTTAGCTTGTAAACATCTTTGGTAAATTTTGTTGGGTTGGTTAATTGGTTAAAAATAACCTTGTTACTTACCTTTAAGAACGTTGGGCATTATGTGTGAAAGGATATAGAGGAATAGGTAGACCCAATGGCCTAACAAGTGTTTTGATGTAAAATTATACCGAACTTAAAAAAAATTCCACTCGGATTTTTTAATCCGTAGATCGATTCTTTGTGATAACTAAATTTGAGAGATATTTTTTTTGCATTTAACTCAGATATTTTTACTTCTTTACAATATTTACTTCCTGGATTAATTTAATGCGAAAGTAACTCTCTCTGTCTGTCTCGCTTCCACGCCAAAACTACTGAACTGATTTTTAATCTACTAATTTTAAATATGTAGATATATATATTTTTTTCTGCAGTCCACGCGGGTAGATTTGCGGGCGTCCACTAGTCTTCTATTGTAGAAATGAAAAAAACAGTTTTAAACAATTTTAAACCAGCTTATTTTCTACACAATCCCTTATCAATAAACCAATCAAGAAAGAAAACCTTAAAAATAAGATCACGATCTCAAGTAAAAAATGCAATAATATTATTTTTCGATAAAACACCGCGTATTGCCTTTTGAATATTAAGTTGATTAGATTCGGCGGATACGAGCAAAGCCGCGGGGCGTTTGCTAGGGGGGGGGATTAATGTTACCCTGATTTTGATTCCCTGTCAATCTGTTTGTTGAGTTATTATGTATGTCTGTTGATATGTTAAGAAAACTTTAATAATTACGGAAGTAATAATGGAAGTCTGTGGGAATAAAGTAACCAAAGAGACTTCCTGTTGGAAAATAGGGTTTATTGTATTAATCCTTACATACATACATATAATCACGCCTTTACGAGTATCACTTACGGGGTAGGCAGAGCGCAAAGGGCCGATAGAACCACATGGTGCCACTTCTGATCAATTTTGAGGGTACAGTAACAGTTGAGATGTACACGTTCGGTTAGTAGTGACAGGTGGTCAGCCCATCGCCTACAAAACACCAAGACCTTCGTGTCCCTCTACTGATTTGTACAGTATGCCCGGGAAGAGAAGCAGCTGTAGTATTATACGTTTTTTTTTTCACTCCCAGAGCAGCAAAGAAGTATTAATCCTTCCTTGAGCTAGGAGCTTGGCATTGATCCCTAAATGCTAAAAGTGCTTGTAGGCACTGGCGGCATACGCGAATTAATGTGAGCGGCGCTCCAGATAAAGCTAATACTTCGTACGAAATTTTCTGTTTCACGCGCCGGCCTATGTCGGTATGTCTCTTTCGCACTCATTGAATACAATACTAGGAATCGTACCAAATTTCGTTTCATTGGAGCGCGATTGCTAGCGCTCCACTCGATACATAAGATTACAACTTACTTGAGACGAACGCGTAGAGACACGTTGTATAAACATAGTAGAATTGAAAGATAATTATAAATATAGAGAAATATAAATTGCCTATGTACGAGTAATCTTCGTGGGTGGGAGTGCACTGCACCAGCGCTCCTTAGGACGAGCCGCCAGTACTTGTAGGATCCCTATTATGTTCCTGTAGTTTTTTTCTACCCCATTTGGAGTACACACCCGTGTGTATATATATAAATATCATGTACTTATGAGTAAAACAATTATACACCATAATCGCAAAAAAAACTGTCACAAAACAAGAGAAAATTCAGCTTTGGATTAACCCTTTCGCCCCTCCCATAAAAGGGGTGGGGGAAAGGGGCGTGGCCGGAAGCGGAAGTGCACGCGTTATTCCATTTATGAAAATGTATGTTTATTTTATTTTATTCGGGATTTTGGCAGGGAAATTACTTGCGATGTTTGTGTTGGAATTAATTTGTTTTACCGCTTAAGTTTAATGAGAGGGAGGTTTGTTAAATATTGCTTTCGTGATGGGTAAAATATGAGCAGGAGCGCTGATAGCCTAATGATTAAAACGTGCGTATTCCAGCTGGATGGCGTGCGTTCGATTCCAGTCACGGGCTTTCACGGGCCTATACCACTGAATTTATTTACTCTATTACTATTTACTAATCCGTTAAGATTTTAATAGTCTAATTACTGTGTAAGTACCTTTAGTTGAATTATACACGGAAGTTCTGACTATCCCATTTCGGGAACACTGCCATGTATGTATACTTGAATATTATATATATACATATATACAGGATGATTTTTGGTCGTCAACGTTCCCGAAAACTACGGAATCTCCTCATCATCACGATCATTTTTCTCCATGGAAGCATACCTGGGAAGTGTCTGGTTTCCAAAATATTAGGGTCCAAAGTTGAGTAAATAGACTGCGTTTTTCTGCATAAATGCACATAGACGCGCGTAGCAGGATATTTTCACGAAAAATAATTAATATCTGTCTATAAAAAAACTAACATAAACACTAGACACTATAAATTTCGCACGATCAAGGAATTTAAATTAAAAAAAATAAAAATAAAAAAACCCAGCATTTTTTTTGGCATAAACTTACTTTATTTCATGTATAGAATACGTACCCTTCGTTAAAGGTGGCCACAAAAAAACATCCTGTATGTACAAGAGTTCTCGTGTTATTCGAAGCAGTATTAAGTGAGTATTTACTATAGTTATTCAACTGCAGTGTTGCTAATGTATGAATAAATATTAAATGAGGTTGCTGTACCCGACTGCATCCCAAGGGAGGTGTAATGCTCCGTTAAAAGATCGTCCATTGTTGTTCAGTTTACGCCACGGAGGAGAGATACACGTAGATGGAGGAGTTATGAGTTTGACGATTTTATTTATTACTTGATTCCCTTAAGTGTTGTGCTCTTATAGTCAAGGATGTTTAGCTGTAGACATCAATTGGGACCGATATTTACCTACCATGCAAGTATATCTGTAAGTATATCTAAAAAAAAATCCTACTCGTTTTTAATTGTAGGTTTATTTATACAGGATGTTTTTTTGTGGCCACCCTTAACGAAGGGTACGTACTCTATACATCAAATAAAGTAAGTTTATGCCAAAAAAAATGCTGGGAAAAACTTTTTTTTTTTGAAAAAAAATTTTAATTCCTTGATTGTGCGAAATTTATAGTGTCTAGTGTTTATGTTAGTTTTTTTTATAGACCAATATTAATTATTTTTCGTGAAAAAATCCCGCTACGCGCGTCTATGTGCATAAATGCAGAAAAACGCAGTCTATTTACTCAACTTTGGACCCTAATATTTTGGAAACCAGACACTTTCCAGGTATGCTTCCATGGAGAAAAATGATCGTGATGATGAGGAGATTCCGTAGTTTTCGGGAACGTTGACGACCAAAAATCATCCTCTATAAACGAACGTTTTATATTATAAGCAGATAATGGTATACAGAAATCAGTATGGCCTTGTGGCGTGAAGGAAGGCTTACGTCCAGCAGTGGACTGCAATAGGCTTATGTGAATAGAACCGATGGGCGATAGAGTAAGCGGGCTCTCGAATGTAGACCGCGCCTCGGCAAGCGTAGTGTTGGGCGCCCTCCTGCCAAATTTACCGATGACTGAAGTGGGCAAAAACGGGAGATCGAGCCTAGTGGCGTTCTCTGGGGGAGGTCTACGTCTAGCAGTGTACTGTGGGCTGATGAAGATGTAAATTAATGTTTACAAAACAACCCATGGTCACCCTAACCCAGGTGTGAATAGGAACGGGCATGACTCGGCTCATTACCAGTATTGGTGTATTGTTTGTGTCGCGCCCCCTGTCGGCGGTAATCAATACTTATAGCTTTACATCAATATTGGTATTAGACATCGGTTGGGTTGCGTAGGTTGGGAATAGATTTTTTTACTTTTAGGGCCGTTTTTTTCCAAACGTCAGATAGCCCATCAGAAGAATAAAGTTGATGTTGTCTTTCTCCAAACCTTGATCATGATATTATGTGGGTGAATTTCCCAGGTACGTTTTTAGCGCGGCGTGGATGAAAATCGTAGTGGAAAGTGCAAAATGCACATTTATTAATTTTTTTTCATTAAGTTCAGACAGTGATCTAGACTAACGTTTAAAACTTAAGACCAAAATCTATTTGTTTACGCATTAAAAAAATTATCAAAGGCTCTAAATCTAATTGCGATGCTATGTCCCCACTTCATTTGCAAAAATAAATTTGGCTATTTAAATTTTCGGGTGAATTAATTTAACAGAATACATACATATTTTAAAAATACATTAAATGACACTATTATTTACACCATGAGCAGTAATTTAACTTAACCCGATAGTACCTGTAACAGCTTTTTAAAAATGTCCCGCGGAAAAAGTCAATAACGCTGGCGCATTTTGAACATTACACAATTTCATCATAATGAATGAGATAGATGCTAAGCTATCTTTCCCCGCACTGCTCTGTCAAGCCATCGTATACCAAGTACAAGGATGTTTGATACACTGAACAGTTTTCCCGCCAAAAACGTAAGTATAACCTGCGGTGCCGCAGGAATACAAATTTATCATATAACGGTGTCATGTGTATTTAAAAAACTAAAAGGCTGTTTAAAAAGAAATTTTAGAGATGATTAAAGATTAGATGTATCGACGTAATTGCAAATGAATTATTACAATTAAAATAATAGTGTCCGTTATAATTTGAAATTTGTTACTTAATTCTAAGTACGGTGTCGCAACTCCAGTGGCTCCGGTGGCAAAAAAGAGGGCCACCGTAATTTAATAATATCACCGTAATTGATATTTTGTCTTTTTGTATACAGGATGACTGGAAAACGGGTATTATTTCTATTGAGATGTAAAAGTACAGCCCATTTTCTACCTTCATGGGTAGGAAGACCCATTAAAAAATTACGGCTTCAGGGTTATGCCCCATTTTGTAATGTTTTTAAAATCACCTTATTATTAAATGGAAATGCATAAAAAACTAAAATACGTGTATATTTCAGTAATTCAACTAGATAAATAATCATTGGAGACAAAACAACAGACATCAACTTGGCATTGTCAAAGTACAATTACCAAAAGGTTTATAATTTTTTTTTCCTGATTCTTTCCTATTCATTCAAAATAATGATTTCACGTAATTCGCACACTTCATTAAACTAAATTCTAAAGGTATAATTATGAAAAAGCTTACCAACAGCTGACTAATAAGAATTTTAAAAGTGCTATCCTATGGCGCGACAACCTTTTTTAACAAGTAACCTAAGTTTGTAGTCAAATTAAAAAATACAAAGGTGATGAACTGACATTATAATATATATATATATTATAGCATAGGAATCTTACTGCTATCCAAAGGCATTTTCATGATGCAGTTAAACTCGAATAGAGGTCATACCGCCACCTCCATCTCGTCTTACTCCTACCCCAGGCAGCCGCTCTGTAGCATCCAGCCAGTTGCACTGTTCGTCTATCTTTCGGTGTCTAAACGACTACCATGGCCGGCACTTTTACTGTCCAGTTCCTTTTTGGTAGGCGATTAGCATACCTAATGGTGTTCCTGATGCAGTCTGAGCACTCAATCGATAGACAGCATAAGTACACATATCGACAAGTAGACGTTATAAGATCATAGGAAGGGAACCGTTCCTAAATGAACTAAGTTTTTCCAGGCACTTAAGATTCATTTCGCAATATTAATAGCTGACCAATAAGAATGTAATATTTTTCTGAGTCCTGACTTTTCTCAGAAAAAAATTCTATATATTAAATGTTCTACTGGCCTAGTAGGTGTACTCATGCACATAATTATTATCTACTTCAATCCCACATTTTGTGATATTGATTATGACTTGGCCTTCAGTTCAACCTCAAGGAAACCACCCAAAATTGCTACTATAAATGAACAGTTACGAATAAACCCGAGTAACTTTGCGATAAACTCGAGTAGCTTGAACAAGTACGCCTGATGATAACAGAAGAGTTCTACATTCTACTTGCCTCAATATAACACTGCTATAGGCTGTAGCGCCACGGAATGTATTTTTCGAAACCTTTATTGGTCAGCTGCTGGTAAGCTTTCTCATAATAAGTTACACCTTTTTGAGTAGCTTATTAAATAAGGTATTTATTTTGATAAAGGGTACGCATGACGCAGTATATTATTTTGAAAGAGTAGGGGCTTAATTGGCAAAAACATTTAACAAATTTTGCTTGACCATTCCATGTTGATAGATTTTTGGGAGGTCAAAGTATAAAATGTGATTCATTTCTTATATGCCATTCTACTCCTCTAAAAGGAGATTTTAAAAAAATCATAAAATGTCATATCTCCGACACTGTGAATTTCCGGAAAGGGTGTTCCTTATATATAAAGGTAGCTAACGAGGTGTCACATGTGAAAAGAAATTATCCTTATTTCTGGTTTTCGAAGATTTTTACGTACATATAAATAAATACGGCTAGGTTCCTGAAATGGTGTAGTCAGAACTGCGAGATCTTAAAGGAGATGCCATGGCCACTACGTTTTATGCTAAGAAAAAACTCACTAGGAAGCATTTTAAAGTATGTAATAAAATATTTCCCTAACTGTTAACGTATTCCTTAAATTTGTTATCATAGTTTCTAAGCTATAATCATGATGATAAATATTATTACCAACTAATAAACGAAAAATCTAAAGTTTTCAAGTTATTATAAAATAAATAAATAGGTAATTCGTATCATGTTCTCCTGTATTTATAATTCCGCTGGTTGTAATAAATTTCAGTGGAGAGATTAACAATTTCGGTGGTTTGATAATAATATCGGTGGCGATTGAAATTTTTAAATGCAGATATCTTAAGAAATAATACGTTTTTAAAAATTTGTACCATATGACTGAGTATTATATATTTTTAGCTATTACTTCGAATACAAAAAAGTTATAGAAAGTGGATATAAAATTTCGCCAGCGTAATTAGTCAAAAATCGAAGTTGTTGAAATTCACCCATGTACCTATACAGGATTAATTTTAAAACATCAATAACCTCGCAGGACTAGATAGCCAAAATCATAAACAATAACATTTGTTCTACAAGTTTTATCATAACTCAATACATTAATTAAAAATGATTTTCCAAGCTTTTATTGTACTGTCGTGACATTTGTAAGTCTATGTTCCATTCGTAGGTATACGAAAAGGTTATGAGTTATGACGCCCGCGATCGCGCGCGCCTCAGTATTATGTACAGACTTAAGAATATTCAGAGGTAATATTAAATTGATATTTATTTTTGTATGAAAGTAAAATGAGACAAATTATCAAAACTCGTAGAACAAATGTTGTTGTTTATGATGGTAGCTACCTAGTCTTGCGAGGTTATTGATGTTTTAAAATTAACCCTGTATACAGCATCAACTTTATTAATTAACTAGTAGATGCTCGCGACTCCGTCCGCGTGGACTACAGAAAAAAACAAAATATCGAAAGTATCCGGGATAAAAACATTTTCCCAGGATAAAAAGTAGCCTATATGTTAAGTAGGACCTGTCACAATATTCCTAAAAACTGCATCGAAATCGGTTCAGCCGTTTCTGAGATTAGCGTGCACAAACGCACAGACAAACAGACAAAAATTCCAAAATCATTCTTTTGGGTACTATTGTGTTAATAAAGGTCTCCTATAATATTTTTTGTCATATATCTTCCATGTACAGACAGCGATCCGTTACATTTTTATTATATGTATAGAATAGAATAGATAGGCTATCTGGCGTTTGGTAAAATCAGCCCTTATTGTAATAAAAACTACTTACCTACTAGATTATATTCTTATGTGCTCTAAATGGGACAGAGGATGAGAGGACCTTCAGTTAAGATACTCCCTCACATTATTTATTTGTCTCCGAATTATTAGTAACAAAACAATTGAAGACTTAACAACAATCTGCGAATTTGATGTCGATCTCTGTTATTTCAATTTGCCATTAGTGACACGGGCTTTCCTACCCATCCATCCACGGTTCTTTGGTAAAGATGGCCACCCCACTGTGACGTCACCACTTGTCACCGACACTCGCCGCACTACAATAATGCTATTACCTAATTACATGTATTGTGTGTTCACGCCTTTGTGGGTAAAGTTTGTTAGGATAGAATTAGTTTTGTGTTCAAGAAGATGCTTTTTTTTTTTTTTGTGTTTGATCTCACTTTTTAAGTTGATGTGTGATGTGCAATTTACTTATCTACGGATGTAGTAAGTTATATATAGAGATAAAACCTGCATGGAATTAAGTAACTAAAAAGCTATGCGTTCGCGAAAATTGTGAGTGCATTACAAACATTTCGTAACGCCCATTTTACAAAAAAAAGTGCCAGTTATTTTGGTCCTACGTGGTAAAGGATAACGAAATCTATATCTATATACATATAATAAAATTTAAAAAAGTTGGGTTTTAGAGTTTCATAATAATTAGTGGTTTACTAATTTCTATAATCCTGAGGATGCCACGGTTGTTGGCGAAACATATGTAGATTATTTATCTAGTTTTTGATTTCGGAAAGGTGCAATGTATTGTCTTGCATATAATAAAATTGTAACGGATTAATGTTTGTGCAAGCTAATCTCAGAAACGGCTGAACCGATTTCTATGCAGTTTTCAGGAATATATTGTGACTGACCGCACTTAACATATAGGCTACTTTTTATCCCGGATAATTTCGAAATTTTGTTTTTTCTGCAGTCCACTATAATGAATACAATGAAGAATATTTAAATATCGATTTAAATGTAAATTAATTAGAAAATTGTGACTTTCTTAGTTGACTCTTATGGCATGCACGGAAGGAAACAGAGGTTATTAAGACATTAGCCCTCACAATTTAGAAAATAATATTTTTTTATACAACGTTTATATCCCCTCAAAACACCAGCTAGTATATTAACTTCAATTATATCAAAACATACTAAGCCGTAAACTCTGAACCCCTTTTGACTGCAGATATGCAGTTCATAAACGGGGTAGTTACCCCTTATTAATTATTCAAAACTAAGAAGCTTAACTTTTACCCTTTTGTTGTTGTTTTTTTTTGCTGTTTTAAATTTCTCTATGAGGGGTAGAATTTATATCATACTGAATAAATATGAAAGTTCGTGAGAATAGATCTTTTGGTGATTTTTGTTATAGTATTCAGTCATTTCTTGCATTGTCAAAAGTTAGATTGGTGTTACAATATGGGTAAGTACAAGTGAGGCCCTTTAAGCGCATTGCAAACAGGTTTTAATGAAATTTGCCAGGTATGTAGCTTATACGTCAGAGTAACATAATACCTACTAGGGATTCGGCGGGAAAAGCTGGAAGGGAGCGGGTGTAATATTCTTGTGAAAATCAAAATTTATTTGTTGCATGTGTTATTTTTACTAATTTTAAACTCGTTCTTGAGGATTTTTCCGACGTTTCCACTCATCATCATTGTCATTCATCATAAATTCAGAATACATTTTACTAAACAATGATTAGGCTGTATGGGCTTAGTTCCCCTTGCCTTTCCTTCGGGATAAACTAAAAAAAAAAAAAAAACATGATACTACATAGTAGTAACATAATACTACAGCTGCTTTTCTTCCCGGGCATACTGTACAAGTCAGTAGAGGGACGAGAGGGTCTTGGTGTTTTGTAGGCGATGGGCTGACCACCTGTCACTACTAACCGGACTTGTACATCTCAACTATACCCTCAAAATTGGTCAGAAGTGGCACCATGTGGTTCTATCGGCCCTTTGTGCTCTGCCTACCTCGTAAGGGATAAAGGCGTGATTATATTTATGTATATGTATGTAACATAATGCTGTCACGGACGAATTAGTTATGTGCATCAGATAGTTATTATTGGGAATATATGGATAGGATTTGTTTAAGTTTTGAAGGTGTCATTATCGGCGAAATGACCTGTGACATGGTCATAATGATGTAAGGAGTGCTCCCAATGTGTCTCTACTTAGAATCGAACCCCTCGACAAATCGTCTATAAGTATTCACACACTCACAACTCATTAACTTAGTCCCACACTAAGAACCAAGGTCTTGTGTCGGGGGTACTAAGCAACGGTATATAAATACATAGATAAGAATAGAAACATCCATGACTCGGAAACAAACATCGATATTCATCATATCAATGTTTGCACCTACCGGGATTCGAACCCAGGACTTATGGCGTCACAGGCAGGGTCACTACCAGCTACACCAATCGGTCGTCACTCTCTCTCGATTTCGCAGGAATTCCAATAACAATAGAATGAGCAAGGGCAGTTTGTTTGTTTGTCCGCTAATCACTTAATAAGGGCCCGAGGGCCCCGCCCGTCTGTGTTGCCAACATTCTCTTAAAATAGGAGTGCAAGTGAACAAGGGCGTAGATTATATATTGCAGGCAAAGAAAATCCAACATTCCGATTATAATAATAATAATAATAACCCCCCCAGGGGGCCACCTTGTCGTGGTGGGGGGGCTTAAGGGAAGAGTTATACCCCTGTAGGGCAGAACGTTATAGCCAAGAAACAACTAGGCACCTCTTCCTGACTAACGGTCCCAAATCCGTAGGTAATGAAGGCACAGAAAAAGAGAAATATACCCCAGGAGGGTACCGGCCCTGCCGGAGAATCCCTCCCCGGGCCAAAAAACCCGGGCAGCCCCACGTATTCTGGGGGGGGCGATTCTATGTCAAATACGAATAGGTATAATTTGCGGTTACGCCCAAGAGCTCATAGTCGAGCTACTAATGGACCCGCCGCCGCTAGATCATGTAGCTTGCGGGCCAAACGCGATAAAAAGTCGTCTGCTGAAAATTGTGTTTCAACTGATACTAACTTATTATCACCGTCCTCACTATCCCTCAATCATACTCATAGTACACACCATGCACCTCCTATACTTGGTAATATCAGCTACATACCCACATCAACCTTAGAATCAGACAGTAGTAGTAATAGTAGGAGAAAATATAATTTACGGTCGCGCCCTAAAGTAAATTTAACGTCAGCAAACTCACCTGACCTTAGTATTGTCAGTCGTCCTGAAAATGGCGTACCAGCTCCAGCGGGAGTACCTTTTACTTATGATAGACACAATCAACCATCATCGCCATCATCAGGATACAGCTTATTTCGCTCACCTAGCTCATCACCTCATTCATTTCAAACTCAATTTATTTCTCATTCATCACCAAGCTCATCCCCTAATTCACTTCAATCACAATTCACACTTTTTTCATCACGAATATCACTACAGCCAGTAGATGTTGTGCAGGAGGCAAATGCCAATAATACTGCACCCACTACTGGTTACCGCGTGCGAATAAGATGGACAGATCAAATGAATATATTTATCTTGCGCAACTATCTCATTATAACTAGATTAGAAAGAAATACTCGTACATACCTCGATAAACTACATGAACTATTTATACAAGAATTCCCAACAATGGACGTATCCAAACAGCGAGTAGGAGATCAGCGGAGATCTATAATTAGAAATAATCTTCTCCCAAAAAATATTTTAAATGAAATAAGATTAGATGTAACGAAATATTTAGAAGCCAATCAAACAATGCAAAACGAGGACTACTGCACACCAACACAGAGTGGAAGAATGAAATGGTCGAATCAAATGAATGAAGCATTGATGAAAATTTACTATGAAGAGACTCAACTTGAAAGTAATACTACAGCATATAGACCAAAAATACACAGTAAATTTTTAGAACAATACCCACAACTATCCAACCTCACTGAACAACGCATTGCAGACCAGAGGAGATCCATAGTAAATAACAAACTTGTCACCAATAATAGACTGCAACAATTAAAAGATGAAGTTAGACAAACTTTAGACCAAAACTCATATAACTTTTATGAAATGCGTACCCAAAACTGCGAAGATACTACTGACCCCACTCCAGGTTCAATTCCTACAATAAATACAATAACAGGCATCCACTCACCACACCGCAATACTGCAATCACACACGAACAGCTAGAGACTGTAGTTGATAACACACATTCTTCGTCACACACCCCATCCCAAACACAGCATCATAACAATAATAACACTACAACACCAGGCCACTCAGTTATAAACCAAGAACAAATAATACAACAATTTGAATCAGCTATAGAACGCTTTAAAGAAATGGACCCTACTGCTCGACCATATATACCTAAACAGAAAACATCAAAAAAGCTATCGCAAATAGTTCACTATATTAATACAGAAATATTGCCAAATCATGTTTCAGTTACCCATGACTTCTCAACTACTCATACCTACATATATTGTGCAGCGTACACCGCAGCCATATGTAATGGAACTAAAATTAAAGAAACAGGAGCCTCTAGACCCTTCCACCAGAAGCATACGCCATTCTGGCAAAAGCGCCTACAAAATAAAATAAGAATACTCAGAAAAGATACAGCAAGAATGACTCAATATATAAAAGGAAACAGAAGCAGAAGATTAATAACTCATATAGAAACAATCAAAAATAAATATAGCATACACACACAACACGAAGAACCTAACCATACTGATATTCAATTTTTAGATACATTAAAACAAAAACTTAATGCAGCCACAAATCGCCTTCAAAGATATTTAAATTGTACATTAAGAAAAACACAAAATAGAGAGTTCAAAAATAATGAAAAACAGTTCTATAGAAACATTACAGCAAACACACAACATATTCAAATCACACCTAATACACATACGATGCTCGCGCCTAGACCAGAAGAACTACATAGATATTGGTCTAATATATGGGCGAATCCTGTTGAACATAATCAATCAGCAAACTGGATTAAAGATGATGCAAGAAATGTAGAAAACACTACGCATATGACTTTCGAGCATATTCCTATTGACATTTTTATGAAAGTTCTTAGCAGGGCACATAACTGGAAAGCACCCGGGTCAGATAATATCCATAATTACTGGTATAAGAAGTTTACAAAAGTTCATAGTCTACTGTACAACCATATCAACGACTTCATTCAGACACCCAATTTGTTACCAACGTTCATAACACAAGGAGTTACTTATATGATACCAAAGGACACTGACTTCCATGATCCAGCTAAATACCGACCAATTACATGTCTGCAAACAATATATAAGATTCTTACCTCTTGTATTGCTGAAGTAATTTATCTACATATCACTGAAAATAACATTCTTGCAGAAGAACAGAAAGGCTGCCGCAAAAATAGTCAGGGCTGCAAGGAACAGCTGATTATTGATTCGGTTGCAATGAAACAGGCTTATTTACGTAAAAGAGATATTTCAACCATGTACATCGATTACAGAAAAGCCTTTGATTCGGTACCACATAGCTGGCTCACCTCAATTCTAAATCACTACAAAATTCATCCCACAATAGTTACATTCTTAAAATCCACCATGCAGCACTGGAAAACTAAATTAAAATTAATAAATAACACTACCATTGAAATACCAGATATCTCAATTCGAAGGGGTATATTCCAGGGAGATGCTTTAAGCCCTCTCTGGTTTTGCCTTGCCTTAAACCCCCTGTCAAATCAGTTGAATAAAAATAGCAAAGGATTTCCCATAATAGCAGGACACAACCGCATAACGTTAACGCACCTCATGTACATGGATGATATCAAGTTGTATAGTAACAGCACACAGTCACTTCATTCACTTGCAGATATTACTGAAACCTTCTCCCGAGACATACACATGCAGTTCAGCATAGATAAGTGCAAAACATTCACGGTTAGGAAAGGAAAGCTAGCACAAGATGATTATTCCTTGCAGTCTGGTGATTGCATACAATCTCGACCGAAATACCACCTACAAGTATTTAGGATTCCAACAAGCTCGACAAATACAATACAAGTCCACCAAAAGTGAACTTATAAAAAAGTTCAAACACCGTCTAAATGTGCTGCTTCGATCTAAACTGAACTCACGAAACACAATCAAAGCAATCAATAGCTATGCAATACCCATACTCACCTACTCTTTCGGTATAATAACCTGGTCTCCAACGGATCTAATGAAACTGCAGCGAATCATTAATACATCTATGACAGCACATCGGAAACACCATCCCAGATCGTGTGTACAGAGGCTCACACTACCAAGAGCAGAAGGAGGAAGAGGTATAATAGATGTTGTTAATCTTCACAATAAACAGATCAAATCACTCCGATGCTACTTCCACAAGCAAGCACAACATATCCGACTACACAAAATAGTTACAAAAGCTGACCAACGACTTACACCGCTCAACCTACAAGATATGGACACCCAAATGCACGAACGCGTTACAAATGATAAACAGAAGATGGCCGCATGGCAGCAAAAGTCTCTGCACGGTAGGCACTACCACGATCTGCAGCAAGTACATGTCGACAAAATTGCGTCGAACGCGTGGCTGCAGCGTGGCGAGCTATTCCCGGAAACAGAAGGCTTTATGCTCGCGATCCAGGACCAAATAATAGAAACACGCAATTATCAGAAGTATATCATCCGCACACCAAACTTCCCTTCAGACGCATGCAGACACTGCCACGGCAGTCCTGAAACTATTCAACACATAACTGGAGCATGTAGATCCATAGCCCAAACCGATTATAAACATCGGCATGACCAAGTAGCAGCAATAGTTCATCAATATATAGCCTTTAAGCACAACTTTATCACACAAAAGTTCCTTACTATAAATATCAACCTGAAACCATACTAGAAAACAGTAACATTAAAATATATTGGGACAGAACTATAATAACAGATAAAACAATACATCACAATAGACCAGACATTACTATCCTAGATAAAATAAATAAGACAGCCTTCTTCATAGATATAGCCATAAGCAACACTCACAACTTACTAACAACACACACTGAAAAAATAGCTAAATACACCGATCTTTCTATAGAGATAAAAAACAATGGCAGATAAGCACAGTCCGAACCGTACCCATCATTTTATCTACTACAGGAGTGATCCCTAAAACATTACATACTAGTCTAAAAACACTTGACATTCATCCATCCACATACACACTCATGCAAAAGGCAGTCATACTTAACACCTGTCGAATTGTACGAAAATTTCTTTCTTCCACTTAATTTATTAACACTTGGCTTCGGCCCGTGCCCAATAACCTCTTCGGAGAGAAAAAAGATCATAAAAAGCGAGTGGGGCTGTGTCGGGGCACACGGCCGTTGGTTTTAACGTGAAACGTCTATGTTAGCGAATCGCTTTTAAAGTAAAAGATTGAAATGAAAACAAGATGGACGCTGTTTTAAGTATTTTAATAAAAAAAGAACAGGTACGTAATAGAAACATAAAATACATAGCAAATGTTTATATATTTATTGTCACTTTCTGGTTATTTTAAATAGCAGCCACCCACGACTTCGTCCGCGTGAGGGGGCGTTGTACCCGTGCGAAGCCGGGCAGGTTGTTGTATAGACTGTAGCCTTCCTTGGTAAATGGGCTATCTAACACTGATAGAATTTTTCAAATCAGACCAGTAGTTCCTGAGATTAGCGCGTTCAAACAAACAAACAAACAAACTCTTCAGCTTTATAATATTAGTATAGATATAAATACTGTCCAAATTACACTTATTTTTGTATAAATCAATCGGTTCAAATAAACTTGACAAACACACGAAAGAATCACCACGCTATAAAGTCGGAATCACGAGTTACACTGAATAGAAACAAGCGTGAGCGCCGGTTTCGCACAGTTATCGCAGTATCCCTCCCCCGCCGCCCCGCTTGACCCCGACACGAACTCAATGTCATAACAGCGAGCTGACTATATAAGTGAAATATTTACACCACATTTTTGTTTCTAAGACCAATAGTTTTTTAATTATTAAGGTACGATGATATAGACCTTTTCGTTACGGTCCAGTTTTTAAACCTGGTACCCGTATGTGTCGGCGCGATTTTAAAGACGTTTCACGTCAAAAGAAATAATAATAATAATAATAATAAGCCCGCAGGGCAGCTTGTGGCGAGCTGTTGGGAGGTAGCGTTCCCACGGACCTGAAGTACTCCCGGGGGAAGACCCTGTTCCTCATCTCCGGCGCCGGAGTGAGGTCTGACGAGGAACAGTTCCCCCACCTCTGCCTTGCCTTCGCCGGCCGGGCAGAGTGGAGTCGCGAGAGCTATGACAGCTCGAGGGTGGACGTGCCCGTCAGTAAGTGGCGAGTTGGCTTCGGTTTAAAGTCCAGGGGCACCCCTCCACCCTAGCCGCTCACCAAATGTTGCCCCCTTTGTCGCTCCGTGCGTGCGGCCGTTTCAGGGGGCCCATGAAATGATTTGGCGAGTCACCGCCTGCCACCAAACAATTATGAGACTTAGTTGTAATGGCAGGCGTCCGTTAGTCTCCTTCAATAGCCCAGTTACCCAACCCCACCCAACATTCAGCCCCATAGCCCATGACCTTTGTTTCCATCGCATGACATAGATCTGCACTCCAATAGTCTTGCACATGGCGGGGACCATCGCCGGATGTATCATATTGTGCGGTCGGCGATGGTATCCGCCATGTGTATCCCACACAATATTAAAGTTCTCTAAAAAGGGCCTCTACATCTTGGCCACGGCCCGATGCACGCCTCTCAAAGGACCGGGACTCTGTAGTCCCGAGAATTTAGACAGAGATACAATAATAATAATAATTTATTTCAGAAAAATAATTCCATAATCACATTTAATACATATACAGATTAATAATAATAATGAATAATAGTGATAATAATAATAATAACCAAATAATCAAAATTAGAATACATAATTAGAAATTAAAATTAAACATTAAAATTAAAATTAAACATTTATATTGTTTAGATAAATAAATAAATATTCACACACTACACAACACATTAACCTAGTCCCACAGTAAGATCCCTAAGGTCTTGTGTCGTGGGTACTAAGCAAGCAAGATAAATGTTTAATTGTAAATGAGCGCTAAGAAGTGCAGTCTAAGGGGGGGGGGGGCAGGTGCCTGTATCTTGCTACGCCCATGGTAATGATAATAAATTAGTATAGTAGTATTAATTTAAAATAATTTAACCCAAATAAATACCGGGTTTTCACTTTTTCTATCCTCACTGATGTCTAGAAGAAATTTCTTCTTGAGATAAGTTTACTTTTCTACATTCACATCATCATCACTTTAGAGGAATTTCAGTGCGGTACCTAATTATTTAAGAATGTATAGAACAGCAGATTTTTTTTTCGCTATTTCGGAGTAGGTCCCATGGTGAAAGTTGTTTCTTTTTACCTACCTCGCTTCGTGTCAAAAGCAAATCACTAATTTTGAAAACACCTTATATAAAAATAATCTAACACTCAGAATTGTATTCGTCAGATTAAGGGGAAATTCATCAATCTGGCCACACAGTTAGGGGTTGTACAGGGTCGGGGCTAAAATATTAATGTTTACATTTAGGATTACAGAGAGGGATGAACGGATTGTTTTAGATAGTAATAAGTTATTTAAACCTGACTGTTTGAGTGGAGATCAACCCCGTATCGGTAATGTTTTTTTGATACTTCATAATGTGCAGCAATGGAGAGAGCTGTGCTTGGGATCTCTCTGCGTGATTGAGTCGGAAATGAGGAGATACTCACAAACTCATTAGTAGGATATTATAAACGCGAAAGTTTGTGAGGACGTATGAAAGTAGTTAAGGATGTTCGTTGTATGTATATATGTATATTTTTATAATATTTATATGTATGTATTTAAATTTTTTGCGCTTTTCTAGTAATTAAAGGCCGACCACCTGTAGTCAAGTGGCATTAGTATCATCCCCCGTTTCAACCCCATGTCATTCAACCCCTTCACTGTCCATTCAATTATCTAAAGTGCCGACAATTAGCAGGGGTGAGATGAGTAGCTTATGGTCGTTATCATTTGAATGTGGTTTTGTATGTAGGGAAACAAAGAGAAAAGGGTTTTATTTAGATAGACATCTCATTGAAATCACCAATAGATTCAATTTTGGTGTTGCCTAGCAGTTTTATATGAAACCTTATAATATACTCTGTGGGAGACGCGATGGCGGCAAAAGTTGTATCTGTATCCATGCCATAGGATTTTTAATAGTTGAATTTGATATTTTTCCAATATTATTTAGATATTATAGATGGAAACACCGGGCATAACTAGAGCTAAATCAATAAACAAATATAGACAATCTCGAAAATATTGGCTTGGTATCTCAGAGTAAAATGAATAGAAGACGCCATGACGTCACGAGATCAAACGCTGTCATACAAACGTCTCGCACACGCCGCTGTAGGGTACCTATAAGTTTGCGAGGTTGTTGGATATTTTTTAATCATGTTCTTTTTCTTGTAATAAGTGTTTGTTATCTAAAGTTAACTTAAGTTAATGTAATGACTAAACTAATTTTAAATAGTTGTTCATTATTGTTCTTATGTTTTAGGTACTTTTTTTTTACATAAATGTAAGTATATTTTATAGTGTTTTTGGGTAGAATTTGTAAATATCTGCAATGCAAATTATTGTATTAAGACCTTTAAAAGATCATAGTCGGTTTAATAAGATGGATATGTATTTTCCAATAAGGCAAGAGACGATTCCTTTAAGAGATTAACTCGTCTTTATGCATTGTCTATGTAGCGGTCGGAGGTCACTATTCGTTCAATGTTTGTGTGATAAATAAAGAATAGCAGAGTCCTTGATAATCTCTAAAACATGGAGTCGCTACAAAGACATCCAGCTGTGCGCGAATCACAACGTAATAAACTCACCTAAATTTTTACACTTAACTTCTATACACAACCACGTTCTAACCCACTCGTAACCCTCAATAAATAGAGTTCAAAGTCGTTTAACATTAACATTTGAAGCTGCAGATTTAAGTTGGTAATTTTCGAGATAGAGATGTCATTGGTTTTGAGCGGTTTAAGCGGATTAAAGTAGAAAATAAATGTTTATGTCAATATTGACAGTTTTGACAGAACGCAGGTAAATCGACATTTACCATTCATCTGTGACGTTTTTAGTAACAAGTTCCTGGTTTGGGATTCTGTCGACTTCTCAATTAGGGGAGAGTTGGATATTACCGCGCGGTTGATAATTACGCGCATCAGCATATATAAAAAACCATCCACTAGTTTTGCGATATAGTGCATAAACATCGAAGCTCGACATGCCTATACCCTACCCCCGCGCTTCGCCGGTACTTTCCGGGTGACGATGGAGACAGCATGTCTTGCAGAAGTTTTTCCGTCATTCCTTATAAAATTTCGTACATACTTTTGATAAGAGGTAAGTGATACTGTGTTATTATAATACTTTGATACCATACATTTTTAAAACTTATACAATGTAGAATTAATGTTACTTATACGTTATTACATACTTTAAACTTTTCAATATTATTTGGAAGTTAAAAACTAAAATGACCAAGTTAGATAGACGAATGCCCTTTTCACACGTATACAGACTATATTTTGGTGAATTTTTGAATTTTTTCATTTAAATTTAATTAATTCACCCAATACTATTTGGTTTGTGTGCACAAATAGTATATATTTATTTGAAATATAAATAATGGTGGGTAATTATTTATATATTTTTTAATACTTAGTAGAGGGTAGTTAATTCTGCGTAAGTAATGTGTTGGGTTTTAGAGGTTCATAATAATTAGTGGTTTACTAATTTATTAATTTCTATAATCCTGAGGATGCCATGGTTGTTGGCGAAACATATGTAGATTATTTATCTAGTTTTTGATTTCGGAATGGTGCAATGTATCGTCTTGCATGCTAGGTGCTCGGGTCTGGTTTCTCATGGCGATTGTAGTTAGTGCAAGTGCCTGTTGTCGCAATTATGAGTTATCAGATCCGAGGGTCAGTGGAGGGTGTAGGGCCCGGTGGTGTGCGCACCCATAGTGAATGTTTGAACTTCCGAATTGTAACGCCTAATACAATTTCATTTATAAAAAAATTATTATTCATCGTAACTAAGAAACATACATACATACATAAATATCACGCCTCTTTCCCTGCGTGGTAGGCAGAGATCACGGATCTCCATTTGGTACGATCCTGACACACCTCTTTCGCTTCGAAAGTAGATGACTTTCATGATATTCTTCTTGCACGCTCGGTGGTTTCGGGTACTCTTGACCTGACCTTTCTTTACAATTTCACCAATTTGATCGGTGAAGGTCCGGCGAGGTCTTCCCCTTCCAATCCTTCCATCCACTCTTCCGTTGAACACTTTCTTTGTCAGTCTACCTTCACTCATCCTCTCCACATGCCCAAACCACCTCAACATACCCTTCTCAATCTTCGTCACATTGTATTCATTTATACCACAATTCTTTCTGATCACCTCATTTAACTAACTAAGAAACTATTTAGTTATGTAAGAAACAATTATACTAAAGAAAATTTAGTGTCTCTTGCCTTCCATCGGGATATACTTACTAAACAAAAAAAGAAGAAATCTATAATTTGGCGGGGGCAGGAAAAGCTGGAAGCGAGCGGATGTTTATTGTTAAAATCAAAATTAATTTTAATGTGTACAATAATAATTTTTTTTAAACGAAATATCGACTTCCTCCCCTATGAGCTAAAACTAAAGTAATTTTTTTCTAAAATATATGTTACGTTATGCCGTGTACGAAGTTTAGAAGGCATAATATTGTCAGATTTAGATGCCAGCAAATTATTAAATCGGCCACATGACGAAAGGGCACAGAGAGAAATGACTAGGCTTCGAAATTTGACGTCTGACAATATAAGCAACATATAATTGCACTCCTTCTTCCTGCCCTGTTCCCAATCATTTTACCTCTTCCTCTTACCATAACCATCTTACTTAGGACACGGCTTAACGGAACATATAATTACACGACTTAATTTATTATCTTTATTATCTTATTATCTCCATCTTCATAAGCCTATTGCAGTCCACTACTCTGGACCTAGGCCTCCCCCTGCCATAGGGGGATTTTGTTACTAAAAGTTCCACTATCTGTTTTTCGGCGGCTCCATCATCAGACCCTCGTTTCCTTTATATTATGTGTAGCTGACCAACATTCTCTATAAAAATCTAAAAACGGACTACTCGTGCCTTTTATATTTGAGGATATCCCTAGATTCCTTAGAGATTCCATCATCAGATGTTATGTTTTATATGTAGGTGATCAAAACGCTCAGTAAAAGTATAAAAACAGACTACATGTGCCTACAATATTCGAGGATTGCCCTCGATTTCTCCAAGATCCCATCATCAGATCCTGATGTGGTGAATATGGGACCAACCTGGAAGTATACCATGACCAACTATAAAAAAAAATTGAAATCGGTTCATAAATGACGGAGTTCTGAGGTAACACCCATAAAAAATAAAAATAAAACATACAGGCGAATTGATAACCTCTCTTTTTGAAGTCGGTTAAAAATTGGAATAATTGTTTTCTACTAGATAATTTATGTAACGTGATTGGCATAATTATACTAAGCATAGTTAAAAATGTTACAGACGATTTCTTCATAAGTGGTAAGTTGTTTTATCGGTTTTCCTACTAAGCTTACAGATTTTTGGGTATGTTCCCGATATTTCCGTTTATCAATACACGAGTATTACCATCCATTACAAATTAAAAAAACATTTACTTAACTCAAAATCGATTACACGTGGACGTGGGCTTTAATATTTTATTTCTCTGAGATACAGATCTAAGTTTAAGTTACCCGAACTGTATAATGTCCTCCAGCACTCGTATGATGAATTTGGTGAGAGTGAGATGTCTCACTTTTAAACGTCAAATTCACAGAGCTATTAATAACTAGATAAACTAAGTGTATGTACTTTGCATGTCAAAATAGACTTAAGAATTAGAATAGACACTCGTTCTCAAGCCAGGACTGAATGAATTCGGGCTGATATAGGTAATTGGATTGCAATCCCTTTTTACACACCAAGTAGAAACACTTGCCTTGTCTAGTTATTACATAGCTCTGTGGATTTGACGTTTAAAAGTGAGACATCTAGCTCTCACCAAATTCATCATACGGGTGCAGATCGTCATTAGCAACCAATCTCAATACAGATTAGCCAGTGATTGGTTCATATTGCGCTACATTGCATCTGATCGGCATATCCCCTATTGTTCCCTCCATGCGGCCTGTCTTCTTATTATTTCTTCCATGGGAAATATGTAGGTAAAAAGATAATCTAGTGTTTTTTTCTCTTTATGCTATGCTATAGTTCCCAAAGTATAAAATCCGGTGTTAACGTGACATGTTTCTTAATCGACGTTATATCACGGCACCGCTATGATACCAAACCTCAGTTATATGTATAAGTGGCAGCACCGAAAGTTAAAACTGTTGTAGTAAGTTTTTTTCATAGTGTCTTCGCGTAGCTCGTAGTCCTGCTACATGTTGTTACGGCAATGTAAATTCTATGGGCTATCCCATGATGATTACCCATTGAAACTTGATGATATTACTACCAAAGTGTGGTAGAAAACGTACAGAAATATGGCAATATTTTAATCGTACAAATAATCAAGAGAAAGTACTCACATATTATCTTAATATATAAAAAATCCGTGTCACTGTGTATGTTCCGAATAAACTCAAAAACGAGTCAACTGATATTCATGAAAATTGGCATATATATGTAATTTGGTCCAACTTAGATGATAGGATAGTTATTATTTAAATTAATGGTCTTAATAACTAATAATTAATAAAAAAGTGATCATCAACGTTGGTTGTTGTTATTAATCGTACGTTCCATAAGTCTGCAACAGATGGCGCCTTCTGAATTCTTCTGTCTTTTCTGCAGTCCACGCGGACGGAGTCGCGGGCGTCCGCTAGTTATTCTGTATGTTCGTATCACAGCGTTGCTAAATAGGGTTAGTGCCAGAGTCCGTACAACCATTTGCATTGTCCTTTAGTTGGATAGATGGAATTATTTGTAGCGGCTGTAGGCTCATCACTTACCATGTGGGGCTTAATAGGCCGACAAAGGTGGAGTTTCGAATTTGCTACGGTTTCATCTCTAATAAGTATCTTTGCCCGTTTTTCCACCGAGTCCAGTGCGGCTAGCTGATATTTATCTGCTGATCCATCCCAAAGGTGGCAGCAGTACTCCAGTTGCTTTAAATAAATAATTACTTACCTATAACTGTTTTTAAAATCCACTAGCAAACTTCACAAATTCACTTCAAAATTTTCGCCACTTTTCGGGAGCTACTGAACTGTTCACGGATAGATTAAAACTGACAGGAATGGGGTGGGGCTAGGGATAGGTGGGCGTATCAGTGGGCGGAGCTTAACCCGAGGGGCGTGGTCTGGAATACGCCTCGGGGTATTTGCTGTAAATGTTTTAGATTATGTAATATAACATTGGATCTCGTAGAATTGTGGTGTTGTTGTATAAATTGGTAATACATACCATAGGGTATGTAGTGAAATTAAATATTTGATTCTTCTTCTATGCTGCTCTGGGAGTGAAAACAAAAACGTATAATACTACAGCTGCTTCTCTTCCCGGGCATACTGTACAAGTCAGTAGAGGGACAAGAGGGTCTTGGTGTTTTGTAGGCGATGGGCTGACCACCTGTCACTACTAACCGATCTTGTACATCTCAACTATACCCTCAAAATGGTCAGAAGTGAAACCATGTGGTTCTATCGGCCCTTGGTGTTCTGCCGACCCCGTAAGGGATAAAGGCGTGATTATATGTATGTATGTATAGGTATATGTATGATTTTTTAATATTTGTTACGGTCTGTCAAGCATAAGTTGGCGTTTCGGAGTTTTATGGTCACCAACGTTAAACTGATATGATTTATAAGTGCCTAAAGACGAAACCCAGGAGAACTGAAGGTTGATGTCTTGTACCTATAGCGTGGGTTATAAATGGTTTATGCATGATTTGCCATTCGAATATTATATGCAGATAGTCTAATCCGACCATTGTAAAAACCGACCCTTAGTCCTAGGGGCCAATTCTCGAAAAGTCTCGAGTTGGAACGAAGCCGAAACGGAACCGTTGTAGACGTTCTGAACAAAGCAATAATTACTTTATGGTGACGTAATTAGACACATTTCAGCACGAGACAGATATTAGTTTTTATTCTGTCACACTCGCGACCGATGCGTGCCAAAATATTCCCGAAGACTACGGAATCTCCTCATCATCACGATCATTTTTCTCCATGGAAGCATACCTGGGAAGTGTCTGGTTCCCAAGATATTAGGATCCAAAGTTGAGTAAATAGACTGCGTTTTTCTGCATAAATGCACATAGACGCGTGTAGCAAGATTTTTTCACGAGAAATAATTAATATCTGTCTATGATAAAACTAGCATAAATACTGGACACTATAAATTTCGCCCGATCAAGTAATTAAAAAAATTACATTGTTTCCCAGTTTTTTTTTTGGTATAAACTTACTTTATTTGATGTATAGAGTACGTACCCTTCGTTAAGGGTGGCAACGAAAAAACATCCTGTACATTGTTTTGCACCGTGTTTCGTTAAGGTTCGTTAGTGGTTGCGTTTCGGATCAAAATTCAAGAATCCCCAGGTTATAAACTTATAATAAGTATGTTGTTTGAATGTTTAAAATTGTGAGGTAAAAAAACTAGGTATACTTTTTTTTTTATTTATTTAGGTATTTAATTCATCATATTTATTGATTTAAAATTCTTCTCATTGTTATTATTGTCCTGTATTTAGTTTCTATTATCGCATGGCGTGCCGCGGATCATGTCGGCTACTTGTCCCCTGAAAAGAAATAGTTTTAAAATTTTTTATTTTATTTTATTTTATTTTATTTTATTTTATTGACAAGCACAACACGTAACTACCAACGCAACATTATTGATACATTAATTATTTATCAGATCTTATAACTAGGTCCTTACCCTAAGTGTGCCTATACGGCGTGGCAAACGTGACAGTATCTAGTGTTAGTAAATTAAAATCTAACACGCACATGCATACTTATTCTATGGTTAGTACACGTTACATATGGAAATTATAAGTAAATTGATATAACAACTTTACTGGGCGAGTCACAAGAAACAACTTAGCTGAGGACGCGTTGTGTGATTCGCGTGAATGTCGCAATAGTTGCGCTGTAAATATCCAACTCAGGGTGCGCTTTGGATACCTCATTATATAAACGGAACACCCTGACCAGGGGACTACAGAACGACGTGTTATTTTTATGTACTTCGAGTAAGAAAGTTTTTTAATAGAATAACATTAATCCCTATGTAGTAGGTATTATTATAGTATTTTAGTTTATTTAAAACTTTAGGATTCCCGTTAAATTTCCCTGTTCCTATTTCGAAAAATTATTTTTTAGTAAAAAATCACACTATCTACTTATAAAGAAGTAATTGTCCATAGAATTTGACACTCGAAGCCAATTGCCATTGCTGGAATTCATATTAATATTTTTCCAAATCCAAATCCAAATCGTTTATTTGCCAAGAATAGGTACAAGTAAGGTCTTAAATAATATTAATATCAGTTCTTACTATTCCGCTTAAATACATTAGCATGCAAAACGTTTTTACAAAAATTCATTGACGCTATAGAAACAGCAATCAATCAGCCACTCTCTCAAGTTTTCGGGTGAGATCGAACGTTAAGTGAAATGAGCTACGAATTCGAGTTCGAAAGTTACAGAATCCACACTTATCCGATTCCTCCAATGGTAAAATAGCCTATCTGAGGGAGAAAGTTGATGCTGTGTATATTTTTTTGATAAAGTTTTAGAAGGAAAACAACATCAAATTTATTCCAAAAAACCCTATCGGAGCATTGGAGAAATCGGCACTTGTTGGAGTAATATTACCAACTATAGAATAATCTCTCGCTAACTTACAACTTATAAATCAAGAAGCTCACTTACTTATAAATAAAGAAGTTATATTCGTTGGTGTTTAATCTCGAATACCCGTATTTGGGCAGCGCGTTCGTAATGGTCCATACTTCATCGCCGGTCACGTGAAGATCTGGAAAACGAATAAAAGAAATATTTAAATAGAAAAGACAGACACACATGATGATGATGATGACCTCCGACCGTAGTTCGGCCAAGGCGACCAATCTCTACGGAGATTGGCCAGGTACGCAGGCAATACCGTTTTTACCATAAGGGCACACGGGGCCCGTGCCCAGGGCCCCATTCTCAGGGGGCCCCGAAGGACCGACAATTTCTCTGACACATTTATTCTCAAAACATTTTTGGTGGGCACATTACACTTTGTTCACAAATCAGTAATCTTATCAGAAGGTATTTACATTACAAGGCATATACTAAGCCATTATATCGATGACTGCGCCTATTCCTACCGTACTAATTAATAATATGTATTTCCGAACGCATCCTACCTAATTTACTAAGTACCTACACCATCTATCCGATAGCGATCACTCACGCAATCCCTCCGATTCCAAAGTCTAACTGCACCGTCTAAAGTCGATTTAGTTTTCTTTGTCAGTTTACAACAATCGAACCTGGTGAGTTTACCAAAGAATTTTAAGAATTTTATCATGAAGACATTTATGCAGATGAGCTCAAAACAGATTGTTTTCACTAAAGCCAAATTTTTAAAAACATTGCAAAGCAATCAGCGGATTTAAATATCTCAACCTTACATATCCTAATAAAATCAAATAAATTGGAAGAAACTTTTCTAAACGTAGAAATTGCTACGAGAATATTCCTTTACCTAATGATTACCAATGAGCAGGATTTTCTGATAACTATTAAAAGTAAACAAGCTTCAGTTTAAAAAAACCTTTATTTAAAAATAAGCTTTTATTAATTTTGTTAATAAAATGAATTGATCGAATTGAACGAGCCTATTCGATAGGGTTACGTCGTTTAATTACGGAGTTCCTATGGCCACCTTCCAGCTCCATCATCAGATCAGCTCTATCCTACTTCCTATCCTTCTAATATTATAAACGCGAAAGTTTGTGAGTATGGATGGATGGATGTTTGTTACTCTTTCAAGTAAAAACGGCTGGAGCGATTTAATTAAAATTTGGTATGGAGTTAGCCGATACCCTGGATTAACACATCCTCCTATTCGCGTCGTTTTCCTCATTACTGAGGGTCGTGACTCCCCCACTGCTTCAGTTTCTCTCGTACAATTTCCCTGCGATCCTAAGCTTCATGAACGGCATTGTGGAAGTTGATGTTCAGAGTAGATCAGGATTAACAAATAGGCTACTTTTTATCCTGGGAATTTTTTTTTATCCCGGATAACTTCGACATTTTGTTTTTTCTGCAGTAACCAAATCCAAAAACCAGCAGCATTATAATATCATTAATAACATATAATATCATGCTGTATTTGATTACCTATAGTAAATGGCCATACTTAGTAAAAAAATGTTATTATAATTAGCTTATTTTACTTTGCAAAAGGGCCCCAAATTCTTTTGTGCCCAAGGGCCCCCCTGCCTAGTTTAAGACGGCCTTGTACGCAGGAGATAGTATAGTGCACAAGTGTCTACGCAAACACAGATGCACTCTCTATTCGGTTACTCTCACAGTCCAATGGGACGGAAAGCCGACACGACCGGAGAGAGATCAGGCGCAGGACCAACGGTTTTACGTGCTTTCCGAGGCACGAGCTAAGTGACAATTTTGCAACATTAAAATCTGTACATGAAATAAATTCATTAGTACAGGCCCGTGACTGGGATCGAACTTACGCATCCCGCTTGGAAGGTGCACGTCTTAACCACTGGGCTATCACCGCTTTATACAGATATAATGTTAACGCACTGTGCTGATGCGATGCTTCAATAGAATACCTACATCGGCTGCATCTCCTTCCGTGCATGTCGTAATGTCAACTGAGGAACTCAGGCGCGTTCTCTCAGGCGATGAGCAAGCCACTTTGTCACTGATTTTTTACATCTGGCCACGATAAGCTTAACGTGGATGTAAGATTTCATTCATGATAATTAGGTGAGTCTACAGCCGCTGTTCTGGTGCCTGCCAGCATGCCGTAACAATTCAATGTCGGTAGAAAATTCGTGTTAACTTGTTTGTACTTTTGGAATTTTTTTTATTTATACAATAAAATTATAATAAATAATATTCTATTCAATGCCTTCAACCCACAAACTACCTGCAGGATAACTCATCCTAACTTCATCTTGAGCCAGTACAGCAACGTTGGACGGCGTCAGCCTTCTCCTTGTGTTCCAGCAGGAGATGGCGTCGCGTCCGATGTCAGCGTAGAAGATCACCTTGGTAGCTGGATGGTAGTCGTGGATAGTCGACTGACTGTTAGGACCACGTTCACCAAGATACTGGAATGAATTGCCTAGTTAATAACTCATGTAGTCATGGATGTTTCTATACTTATCTATGTATTTATATACAGTTGTCTAATACCCACGACACAAGACCTTAAGGATCTTAGTGTGGGACTAGGTTACCCATTCTTGGGTATGATATGTTTTTAGTTGATAGACTGACGAAGAAAGTGTACAACGGAAGAGTAGGTATCTCTCTTTTACCACTTCTTCTATCTAGAAGCGTTGAAAGAAGACCTTGCCGGACTTTTACCGACCAAATTGGAGAAATTCTAGAGATAGGTTAGGTCAAGAATATCCTAAACCGACGAGGGTGCATGAAGAATATCATGAAAGTAGAAGAAGCATAATAGTTTGTGTCAGGATCGTAGCAAATGGAGTTCCGTGATTTCTGCCTACCCCTTTGGGAAAGAGATGTGATTTAGGGCAGATTTTTGCAAACGTCAGATAGCCTATATCTTATCAATATCTATACATATAGTAAAAATGTAACGGATCGCTGTCTATACATGGAAGATATATGAGAAAAAAATATTATAGGAGACTTTTATTAACGCAATTATAGGTAGTACCCAAAAGAATGATTTTTGGAATTATTGTTTGTCGGTTTGTCTGTTTGTCTGTACACGCTGATCTCAGAAACGGCTCAACCGATTTCGATACAGTTTTCAGGAATATATTGTGACAGGTCCCACTTAACATAAGCTTGATCACAATATTCTTCTACAAAAATTACAGTCATACGGTGTTCGTGGTAACGTATGGAGTTTAATAAACTCTTACCTAAGCAGCAGATATCAATTCACTGAAATAAATAAAATATGCACAAGAACTAAAAAAGAAGTAATCTACTCCTCAAACTATAGACTCGTCCGATATGGAGTACCCCAAGGAAGTGTTCTGGGGCCACTTCTATTCCTAATTTACATTAATGACATACCAAATTCAATACCTCATCCTATGGTGTTATTTGCTGATGACAGCACCATAATATTTACATGTAAGAATTTAGAAACTTATGAAAGCGAGATTAACAACACTATCAAAACCATAATAAATTGGTTATCTTTAAATAACCTAAAAATTAATATTAATAAAACAAAAATTGTCCACTACAGACAAAGAAAGAACGTTTTGACTAATCTAAACATTAATTACTTAGGAATAAATATTGACGAAAATAGTAACACTAAATTTCTAGGAATATGGTTAGACAGTGACATGAAATGGAATACACAAATTGACGCTATACGTAAGAGATTAAATCAGTACTCATATGGACTAAACATGCTTTCTAGGGTTGCTAATAAATCCACAGTCTTAGTAGCGTACCATGCCTATGTCACCTCTACACTAAGATATGGAATAATCTTTTGGGGTAACGGGGCAAACATTGAACTGGCATTTAGGGCACAAAAAAGATGTATACGCTCAATGATGAACATGCACTATATGGAATCCTGCAAACCTCAATTCCAAAAACTAAAAATACTTACACTTAGTTGTTTATATATTTACGAAATGGCACTCTTTGTAAGAAATAATTCCCAGTTATATAATAGACTAAATAGTTATAGATATCGCCACAGAATCTGTGCCCCACCTGCCAAAACAGCTTTATTTCGTAAAAGCTTTCTTGGTATGGCACCTGTGATCTACAATAACCTGCCTGTATCTATTGTAGAAATTGATGACGATAGGAAATTTAGACATTCGCTCACAAGTTTTCTGGTACATAAAGCATATTACACTATTAGTGAGTATTTAAACGATAAAACAAGGGATGCGACATAGTTTTGTAATTTTGTAATTTGTTTGTGACTTTGAATTTGTTTCTGAATTTGTTTTGGTAATTTTAATTAAGAAAATAGGTACCTATTTAATGTAATATGACAATGTAATGGTGGTGGTATCTAAAATAACCTGACATTTTAATTTAATTAATTTAGCATAATATTATTATTATATTACTATTTTTAATTAGCTAAGTTTATTGCAAATATTTTATAAATTATTTTTAGGAACTCGAAAATTTTTGCATGCCATTGTCGGCAAAATAAGAGACTCTAAAGTAAACTAACACCAACTTCACCTTATTTTGTGCAAATAAAGTATTTTGAATTTGAATTTGAATTTGAAATTTGCTACTTTTTATCCCTGGAAAATGTTTTTATTTCGGATAATTTCGACATTTTGTTTTTTCTGTAGTCCATGCGGACGGAGTCGCGGGCGTCCACTAGAATAAAGTTGATGTTGTCTTTCTCTAAAACTTGATCAAGATAGAGACAACATCAACTTTATCCATCAAATAGGCTATCTGACATTTGGAAAAGTCGGACCTTAATGTGTGTTGTTTAAAAGGCCTTCTTACATTACCTATATATACATATAATCACACCTTTATCCCTTACGGGGTAGGCTGAGCACCAAGGGCCGATAGAACCACATGGTGCCACTTCTGACCAATTTTGAGGGTATAGTTGACATGTGCAAGTTCGGTTAGTAGTGACAGGTGGTCAGCCCATCGCCTACAAGACACCAAGTCCCGCTTGTCCCTCTACTGACTTGTACAGTATGCCCGGGAAGAGAAGCAGCTGTAGTATTATACGTTTTTCTTTCACTCCCAGAGCAGCATAGAAGTAACTTAGAAGTAACCTTCTTACATTATAAAGAGTATAATAACTCCTACTGCTCATAGCAGTCTTATTCCTCAACACGCAGGTGCTGACAGAGAACTCCTGGAAGCTGATCAGGGGATGGAAGAACGCTGGACGGCACCCATCAGGGCTTCGGTCTCCGAGAGTTATGCTGAAGATGCCGTCACTCCATTGGAAGTCCTGACCTGGAAAGTAGCAAGGGCTTTTTTATTTCTGAGCTCACCATATGTTTTTTTAAAGATGCACAAACGTAATACCTTTACTTAGCCTAGGGTTGCCATCTGAAAACTTTGAAAACCAGGATTTGAGGAAGAAATACCAAGACATTTAGATAAAAAAGACAGGACTATACATGTGCGAGCCTAGTGACAATACGATTGGAGGGAGTTAGTGGCGTGCGAATTTCAAAACATAGGTCTTTAACACATTCAGTGCCGGTGACTACGTATTTGCTTCATTTAGGCTTTCTAGAGATGCCGCTGACGCTTATTTGCCCGATGTCGGCACCCTTAGAAAATCTGCCGACAGCGAATGTGTCAGCACTTTAAAACTCAGGACGATGCTTAAAAACTATTCAGGACAGCCCAGGACACTCCAAAAAACAGGACATGTAAAAAGGCCTTTTAAAAACATCCAAGGCTCCAAAACAAACGTCTTCTATGTACCTATACACGGTACATACATATACGAGTATACCAAAATATTTTCGTCTGTCTGTCGCTCGGCCTGTCTATCTGTCAGTTTGTTCCGGCTATCCAGCTATATTTGAAACGTCTGGACCGACATTGATGGGACTATCACTGGACGATACAGTTGCTTAAGTTACTCCTTATTACATAAGATATTATTCTTAAAATTCTAGGGAACGGGAAATAACAGTAATTCTAAAGTTTACGTAGATGAAGTCGTGAGCGTGCGCTAGTAGATCGATATTCAGCATATCAATATTTGCACCGACCGGGATTCGAACCCACGACCTCTCTCTCGTGGTCAGGTACACGTACAGTACACTTGGACATACATCGACTGTATAATTCTAAAGCACCTACCAGAAACATGCAGATTCCCAGCAGTGGGAGTATAACTGAAGAAGTTGTGGGAATGCCTCCAGCTGTCGTTCTCCCTGAGAGAGTATACCACAATCCCGAAGGTCGTCAGGTCAGGGATGTAGGCAAACGCGTTGGAGCAGTCCCCATTGATGATGTCCACGGTTATTGAGGCTAAACCTGGAAGGTAGGGAAGGACATCAGATTAATGTGGAATGACTTGTAACGGAGCATTCGGACGCAGACTATACCAAAGTCCATTACAAATTCTAAAACGCGATTTAAATCGAAATTAAAATGGTGTCAGGATCACCATGATCAGTTGCGAATGGATGTTCTAGCTGAAAGCCATCGTAAAGGCGATTTTCGTGGCTTTTGGCAGAGTACAAATAAGATCAATGTACGACCTGGACTCCCTGTGAGCGTCGGCGGCGTGATTGATCCTACGAAAATCGCTAATATTTTAAAGGAGAATTTCTCTGTGCCATCTCTGCTTGCGCCTGCTAGTGAGGTGCTCAAAGAATGAAGTTTAGCGCCAAAGATGTTGCGGATGTAATAAAACATATAAGTCGAGGAAAATCTTTAAAAAAATATCGATATCAGATATATACAAGGGCAAGTCAAGAACTAGTGGCCAGATGAGGAAACGCTTCCCTTTTCACCAGCCCCACAGGAATGTTCTCTTGCTGATGCGGGGCTTACTAGAATACATTAGCTGCATCTCCTTCCGTGCATACCGTAAGAGTCGGCTAAAGAACTCAGGTGCGTGGTCTCAGGCCCCGCTTTGCCAGAATAAAAAATCAGTGACAAGTGCGCGCTTATCGCCTGAGAGAACGCACCTGAGTTCCTGAGCACCTGATTTTTTGACGTGCACGGAAGAAGATCAGCTGATGTATCGTTACTAATACATACTATCTTTCCTTAGTGATGTTAGTGGTACATAGATTCTACAGTCTGTATTCACTAACGATGCCGATCAACACTCAAAGTTTTTCGGAATAAAAGACGACGTACGAAAACTAAGCCTACTGTACAGCAGGTACCTGTAGGAGTATTGGCTGCAGGCAAGTCCGTGATATTCTTGAGCTCATAGCGCAGGATCTGTCTGTTGGTATTCAGGTCGTATACCACGACTGCTGGCTGTTGCACTTGACGAGGGTTGTCTGAAAAAATAGGTATCATGAAGCTTTTTACGTTGCTGTAAGAGTTTGCTTGTAACTTTCAGCGTATTTCTTTATTCTGTAATGTATCCTAAACAAATACTCCAGTTTTAAGCTATTACAGCTTCAAACCATTGCTTCCTTCTGCTGCTGAGGTGAGTCGATTCAATGCCGTAGCCAATCTCAGATCGGCTGGTGGCCTGTTGTATTTCGTTGTGAGAATGATTCAAAAATTGTTACATAATTGCTTACGTTCATACTATCTTGAGATATAAAGTTGTAATTTCGAGCCTCAAATTTTATACATAGGTTCTTTAAGTGGGCTTTATTCAAAACATTTCTCTTAACATACCTGTTTCGGAGCCTGTAGATCCTATCAGATGCAAGAGATAACCAATAATCCTAGACCGCGATATCGAAGTTTCTCACAATGGTTGTAATACATGGGCCGGTGGGGCTGGAAGGGCTACCTTTTTCACCACTTCCACATACCCTTGTTGGTATACCCTGTAGTTTTTAAGGCTCTGGTAGTGGGTAGTTACACCAGTCTGCTAATACCTTTCTTAAAACTTACTCGGCAGCTCCATAAGGCCAGTGTCCACCATCCATAGTCTCCCGCAACCGTCGGCCCTGGTCCGGTATACCGACAGCAGCCTCTTGGATGCCTCAGGGTCAGGGTATGGGCGCAGGGGAGGGGATCGTGTGTTGGCGTGCTCGTTTAGGTCTATGTAGTTTAGGGTTGCGGGGATTCCTGAGGAATACACTTACATTAGTACAGAGGCGCTGAGAACATAAGTGGATCAACCCTAAAACAAAAGATAACCCACATGGCCCATTTTTCTTCTTGTGCATAAATACTATGTGACAGCACCATCTTTAGGAATAAGTGCGGTTGCTTTGTTTTAAGTAGTTGAAGTAAATGCTACTTACGAGCCTTTAATCGAATAATGTAAGTAAGTATTGAATTTTTGTGGGTTGGCTGGCCCAATCATTACAGTCTCACTCAGCGCCTCATTATAGTCACGATACCCATTGACTTCAAGAAGGTTCTATAGAAAGGCCAGTTTTTCTTCATTGTGAGCTTATCGCCGCATTTTGGGCACAAATACAATAATCTACTTTCTTGATTCTAGTAAGTAGCTAATAGATTGAAGTAGATGAGTCGTGATAATGATGTATAGGTAGATAAGGTGCCGCTACGTACAGGGGCGGCTCGTGATATTTTTAGATAGGGGTTCACATTTTTTTAAATATGAGCGCATGCAAAATTACAGTTTGGAAACGTCGGAATCGTACCAAATTTCGTTTCATTGGAGCGCTATCACTAGCGCTCCACTCGATACATACGATTACAACTTACTTGAGACGAACGCGTAGACACTATTGTATAAATCATGGTAGAATTAAAAGATAATTATAAATATAGTGAAATATAGTTTGCTTATGTTTTCTTCGTGGATGGGAGTGCACTGCACCAGCGCTCCTTAGGACGAGCCGCCTCTGGCTACATTGCAGTCTAACAGCCACGTTTAGTGTAGCTGATGTATGCTGATGTATTACTTAAGAATGAAGAATATTGCATCAATGAAAACGGTTATAAAACTTACCAAAACGCCTTCGAGGGAGCGAGACGAATAGTCTATCGCCAACCCGTTCCATCCCCATGGGCACATTGTTATATTGAATGAAATGGCGTCCTTCCTCGTCTGAAAATAAAAATAAAATAAATGTGTACAATAAAGAATATAATACAATAAAATAGCTTATTTTTACCCGACTGCGCGACGCAAAGGAGTGGTATTGTGTTTAACAGCCTATGTATGTATGTTTGAATGTTCTTTTGAAGTACTACACAGACCAAACGCCTCGGTCGATTTTTATGATTCATACGTCAATCGATTCCTCTTAGTCCGGCGAGTGTCACTAAAGATATGACGTTAGTGAAAATCCAATATGGCGACTACTGGATGCCATTTTATTAAAATGAAAAAAAAAAGTCGACAAACTATATCGAGTGAGATATCGTTGAATAGGTATTTAAAAATCATTTTATGGTTTCTCTCAACATTTTTCGATTCGACCAACGGTTTAGGATCTATATCGATACAAAGTTACCTAACAACCATTCTCACATATAAGTTTTAGACAGCAGCAAGACGAAAACTTCTTGCTGTCGAGCATGTTGAGCATGTTTCTTAAAGCGTACATATTAGTAGTTAGGTACTCATAACAAAAAAGTATAAAATAAAAAAAAAATAATTAAAAAAATCCAAAAACCCGACTGCTTAAAAAAGAACCAAATAATGTACATAATAAAAAACTGAAAAGAAAAAACAAGCACTTAGATGCCCGGTGGTCTAGAATTCTATATATTATTATGGAATGAATACTATTGAAGAACATAAAATATTTTCTAATGATCGTAACATACAAACTGAACAGTCGGGATCCATTATCCGACAGCCAAGCTAATATTTCAATGGATCCTGTATTTCAATGACCCTCAAAATTGGTCAGAAGTGGCGCCATGTGGTTCTATCGGCCCTTGGTGCTTGGTCCTACCCCGTAAGGGATAGAGGCGCCATAATTGGATCTTGCTCCATTCAATTTTTAAATTAAAAATTTACTTCGGGCCGGCGCTGTATAGGATAAGTCTACGTACTATTGGTATTACTGCTGCTAGCACCTCCAGTGGTCGGTCTTGTGAAGTAAGGTATATTTGATGAGGAAGCTGAAAAGAAACGTATTTTTGACAAATTAATTAACCAACCTCATGGCCCGTTCCACAAGATTGAAAATTTAAAATTTGGAATAGTAACATGTGTTACAATTTAATTACCCTTGTGATCAATTAAAAGTTTACAATCTCCTAATGGCCGCCCATGACTTCGCGTTCCTGTTATTTCCCATTCCCGTGGCAATTTCTGGAATGGTCTTGGTCCATTAAGGCAAGGATTGTGATATAGGAATCCACAGTCAAATTATAACGTTTCTATGGATATATTTTGTATGCCTTGGCGTTGATGAATCTACGGATTTTACATGACTTGTAACTTTACATAATAAATAATCAGTTGTTCTACTCACGTCTCTCCCATGGCCTCAGGGGCAAGATCTCGTCGTTATTGAAGAAGACCTGGTCCATCGGCTCTGATCCTGATCTGAACATGGTGACATCGGGTGCATCTTCTTCAACTGAAAGATAAAAAGAAAAAGCTATTACTTATTGGTCTCACTTTGCTCTCTGGTATGCTGGAAAAAATCTCTTGCAGAGAATAGCACGCCGTTGTATGCATTTCTTTTGTAAATATCTCTGTATTTATTGTAATGTTTTGAGTAGTGCAATTGCCAATTACGGGTTTCAGTAGAATACATCAGCTGCATCTCCTGACGTGAATCATTAAAAATCACAATTTTAGACTTGCGAAACTTGCCAAAACACGCTCCATACAAACGGCTACCACAATTATGACGTCACTCTTTCGTAACTTGTATGCGCGTAAAAGAACTTTTGTTCTGTAGCTATTTTAAATATTGCGTTTATAAATATGGTCACAAATGATGCAGGTGGATATCACATGTTGTAATTTTCAATTAATTTGAAAAATGGACTTGCCCACTTAACTTTGAAGGCTTATTACTACCTCATTTGGACACTTAATCAAATTGTAATTTCACAGATAGGTATGATTTTGATGATTTATTCTCATAAGCATAAAATGTCATTAAAATTCAACCATAGTAAACATCCCTATTAGTGTGGAGAGCAAAGATTACTGATAATCAAAAAATACATTTCCTGCCAGTAATAACACTGTCGTATAACTCAACACAATGTTACTTATTCAGCATTTCAGTATTTTCCTGGCTGTCACCCACACTCTGTATGTATGTAATGGTGTGCTGCCTAGTTTGTTTAGGCATTCATCTCAACTCGTAATAAACGTGACACAATATTATAGGAAAAACTTTAAGTATGTACCTACCTTGTAAAATAACCCGCAACTTAGCCTTTAGATTCTGATTTAGATGTTCTGAGAACAGATGATGTTTATTACATTAACCGATTTTAAAACGATACAATCGATCTTTTAGGAAAGAACGACGTTACGATGTGATACAATATTACGAGCCTAAGTCTTTTCTTCACTGATAAAATATTTGCGTTATTATTCGTTAAATAAGTTAATAGCCATAATGAATAGTGACTTTACCAACTACTTACATAGTATAAAATCATTAATAAAGAAATGGAAAAAATTCCTCACCCGGGTGGGAATCGAACCCACGACCTCTGCATTCTGTGCCAGCGCTCTTACCACTGAACTTACTTACATAGTGTTTTTAGGTCGTCAACGTTTTCGAATTACATTCTCATCATCATCTCGAACATTTTTCTCTCTGGAATGACCTGAGAATGGTCTGGTTTCCAAGATATTAAGGTCCAAAGTTGAGTTATCAGATAGAAAATATATTTTTCTGCCATACGTTTTTATTGTAGGTATAAAAATCGTGTCGGTAAGTAAGAATATATGTATACGTTTGATTGCATAACATTTAAACTTGATTGTTTATTTAACGAGCCGGACGTCAATTACCTACTTATAAACCTAAGTAATAAACATAAAAAACTTAGTAGAGAAATAATAACAGGCGTGTGTTAAGGAGTATATTCTATCCCTAGTGGACGCCCGCGACTCAGTCCGCGTGGACTACAGAAAAAACAAAATGTCGAAATTATCCGGAATAAACAAAATTCCCGGAATAAAAAGCCTATATGTTAAATGGGAACTGTCACAATATATTCCTGAAAACTGCATCGAAATCGGTTCAGCCGTTTCTGAGATTAGCGTGCACAAGCAAACAGACAAAAATTCCAAAAATCATTATTTTGGGAACTATTGCGTTGATAATGGTTTTCCATAATATTTTTTCTCATATATCTTCCATGTACAGACAGCGATCCGTTACATTTTTATTATATGTATATACCTATAGATAGATAGAAGAAGATAGCAGCGCTTCCCGTGCTGACTGACAACATAGTACGAAAATCACACTGCGGTCACCAACCTGCTCAGCGTGGTGACCAGTGGTGTCATACTGTCAGTTTACTATACATGTCAGTTTTTGTTACAGCCTGAAAATACAGTATTTATTTGGGCCCGAAAAGCAGCGGTAGGCTCACCCCTTACCTTGTGGGGCTTAATAGGCTAACTGGTGAAAAGTGGGTATGTAATTTGCACTTCTAGTCAACCTCTTTGGGGGATAATGGGCGTGAATATATGTATAGGTATGTGTGTATACGCAAGGCTCAGTTGCTATTCCAATAGTAAAAAGAAACAACAGCATAACAAGTTTTTCCAGTAGGCTATTTTTAACCAAGAAAGGTCAAGAATGAGGGTTTTTTGTTGTATTGGCTGTTGTCCGCGAATTCGCCCGCATGGACTACAGCATGTGGTCAATGCAATTTCCTTCTCCGTACTTCGAACTATATTTATGCAAAATTTCAAGAAGATTAGTTGAGTAAATAAAGCACAAATAAATTAATACAGGGTTTAGGTGACAGCCAGGCAAATGATGATGATCTCCGACCGTATTTCGGCCAAGGCGACTAATCTCTACGGAGATTGACCAGGTACGCCGGAGATATTATAATGCACAAGTGTGTGCGCAAACACAGATGCACTCTCTATTCCCTCACTCTCATAGTCCGATGGGACGGAAAGCCGACACGACCGGATAGAGATTAGGCGCAGGACCAACGGTTTTACGTGCTTTCCGAGGCACGAGTTAAGTGACAATTTTGCAATATTAAAATCTGTACATGAAATAAATTCATTGGTACAGGCCTGTGACTGGGATCGAACTTACGCCTCCCGCTTGGAAGGTGCCAGGCAAATACTGAAGTGCTGAACAAGTACTATTGCGTTGAGTTATACGACGGTGTTATAAATCGCAGGAAAGTAATCTTTGCTTTCCGCGCCAATTGTGTCGGGTGATCCTGTGACTAATTGAATGGGCTTATTGGTTATTGTGTGACACATTACTGTTTATTGGATCACCTGTGACTCTCCATTAGGGTTGATCGGTTATTTGAACTTTTTTGAGGGTAACTTTTTTTTTATATCCTCTTTTGCCTGGCTGTCACAAGTACCCTGTATACCTACGTACTTTCGGATTCATAATCTGTATTTTTTGAGATAACGGGCTGAGTACGGACGCAGATTACATTATGGTATGTGTTTGGATGCTGGGCTTCACCTTCGTTGTATGTTGTAAGAGTCGACTAAGTCAGCAGAAGAGGTACCGGACGACCAGGGAAACGTCAAGGCGACACCGGTTCACAGTTGAAGTGCCGAAGACTCGAACTAAGCGTTTTGCTTCTACATTCATAGTGCGAACGGCCAAGCTATGGAACTACCTGCCTGAATCCCTGTTCCCCATGAACTATAATCTTGCGGTCTTCAAGTCGAGAGTGAACCGGTTTCTTTTAGGCAAGCGCGCTCCATCTTAGACTGCAACGGTGCTTTACCATTAGGCGCGTTGTGGTCAAGCGTAAGCCTATTTAATATAAAAAAAGAAGCCTATGAGGGAGGCCGAAGTGGACTTCTCATGGCTGATAATGATGATGATCAGAAACCTGTCAACTTACCAATCTGTCCGTTCTCCTCGAAGGTTAGCTGAGTCCACGCGAAGACCTCCTGCATCGGACCCAGTCGGCTGTGCAGCTCCTGTGTCCTGATCGCCAGGATCAAGGACAGGAGGAATGCTGAGAGGATCTGCTGCTTCATCATCTGTAAAATTGGAAACTAGTCTAACAAGGCTGAGTGGCTTTTTATGGTTATGGCGAACTACAGGACGTTCTCGACTTCGTCTGGGTAATAGAAACGCCGTTCCCGTGGGAAGTTTAGAAAATCCTTTGTTATCGGATGCCTACGTCATACAAAGATCACACGATCCAAAGTTTCAAGTAACTACGATCAGCAGTACGCATTGATCCGTCACTTATTTATGACAAAGAATTTTGTAGGTAGGTTAGGTGTATACGGTCTAGCTAGACTACCCAAATAAGGTGTTTTCTAAATTAGTCGTAGTATCCCATAGTAAAAGTTGTTTCCTTTTTACAATCTTAGTGTCAAAATCAAATTACATAATACTAATTTTGAAAAAACCTTATAGTATGTACCTATATGGATTGTTTCCACTCTGCAAACGATTTGAACTTCTGATTAGTAATACCTGATATAGTCCAATTATTTCACTATATAGAAATTGGCGGTAAATCAATTAGGCAAGTTTCACTAGTTAAAATGTGATGAATATGATAAAATGTAGGTCTTCACTAGAATACATCAGCTGCATCTCCTTCCGTGCATGTCGTAAGAGTCGACTAAGGAACTCGGGGGCGGTCTCTCAGGGGATACGTTAGCAACTTGATTCTCACTGATTAATTTAATATCTTCGCTGTGCTCGTCTATGGCATTTACATTATTGTTCTCTAGTTCAACGAAATAAGACAAACAGGGTAGAAATTAACATAGAAACCTAGATATACTGTTCTTTGTAGCATCACGATCATTTTTTTGCTATGAAAGCACCCCTGGGAAACCACGGGTTTCCAAGATATTGAGGTCCAACGTTACATGAATATGAGCATTTTTTTTTAAATAAATCCATCTGGAAACAGTTAACAAACATTTTTTTTAAAGACACCATATTAATATTTAAAAATGTTAGTTTTGTAGGTACATTTGTCAGTCGAATAGATTGCTTGCAAAAAAAGAGATTTATTTTTCAAAAAAAATTTTTTCGTTTCCCAGGGTTGGTTCCATAGAAAAAAATGATCGTTACGTTACAAAGAATACGAGGTATTAAAATAGCAACGTTGTCTTTTTACACCCTGAATGTTATGAGTCATGGATATTTTAATATTATACCCGCGACACAAGATTTTAGCGTGAGATTAGATATTAAACATTTCAATTCACCACAATTGGAAAAAACTTTTCTTATGGAGGTTGATACCTTGATACCTCTGTAGGTATTGGCCATATTTGACCTCATTCCTACCTGATGGATAACACAAGTTTGAATGTCACAAGTTCAGATATGCTATGTTGTGATTACATTTTGTTTATGTACCTAATATATCTGTTTAGCACTGAATAAAAATGATGCATATACAAATAGATATATTTAAAACAAATCGACTTTGTAAAAATGTTGACGACTAATGAGAATATAATTATACCTCTTAAATTTAGGCTTTAGAGCATGCCAAAGAAATATACATACATACATAGAGGAGAATAATGTCGAAATTATCCGGGATAAAAATATTTTCCCGGGATAAAAAGTAGCCTATATGTTAATTCAGAGTGTCAGTTAAGTCCATGCCAAATTATATTAAAATCGGTCCAGCCGTTTTTACGTGAAAGAGTAACAAACATCCATGCATAGGATACAAACTTTCGCGTTTATAATATTTGTAGGATACAAAATTACACTCGAAAAACATAACCCTCTTTCTGACGCAGTCGAGTAATAAGTTCTTTGACAAATAAATTATATTAAAAAGTAACGGTGTTATTACAGAACTAAATTTAGACACTGATTAATAATGACGTTAGTCAGCACAATGAATAGAATATCCTGTTGAATTAAGGCATTATTTAGTTAAAACAGTGTTTAAATTCTTTTGCAATAACACGGTAAAACTATTATTTTGGCGGGATCACTACATTATTATTATAAAAGAAAGTCGCTTCCCGCTGTCTGTCTGTCCCTATGTATGCTTAGATCTTTAAAACTACGCAACGAATTTTGATGCGGTTTTTTTAAATAGATAGAGTAATTCAAGAGGAAGGTTTATATGTATAACTAGGGACCCGCCCTGTCTTCGCACGGGTGTAATGCCTTTTCACGCGGACGAAGTCGTGGGCGGCCGCTAGAAGTAAAGTCTACTCCTAATTAAAAGGGGATATTATAATAAAGAAACACTTACATCATCAATGCCAATAAAACTTTTAGCTTTAAATAAATAAACACTACTACGATAAAAATTTGATGCAATACTCGTAAAATCGAATTTTAATGAGAACAGTTTATTTATTCGATAAGACGTGTTCTATACGAGACCACGAATTATCTACTGCCGAGGGTATGCATATTAGGTCACTCAAGGTCCAAGAACGATGTAAAGATCTGGCGCATCGGGTTTGACACAAAATTATTATATTACTTCGCGACTTCGTTCGCGTGCACTACCTACATAATGCAGATATAATTATATACATGCAGGCTAAGAAAAAGAAGCGAATTTCGTAAGGGATTAGACATTGAAAAATGTGAAAGTAATTTGTAAAATAATGTAAGTGTCAATTTACTACTACATTAAAAAAAAATATTATGCATTCTCCTCATTTACACGATAATTTTTCTCCATGGAAGCGTGTCTGGGAAGTGTCTGGTTTCCAAGATATTAAAGTCCAAAGTCGAGTTATCAGATTGCATTTTTTTTTGTAACAATGCGTAGACGTAGACGCTATCATAGATAAAGCGAAAATGCAATCATGTTAATGGACTATCAAATGGTTAATACAAAATGCAATAGCAAAGCATTTCGAAAAGCATTTCATGAAGCGCGAAAGTTAAATCGAATTTCAATTTTGTTGTACAACATTCGCGTTAAAATGTTAATTTTTTTTGTTTGAAATTCATTTGGCACATACGTAATCAGTGAAGGTTTTTGTACAATTTTCGCTGTCACTTTGAACTTCTTTTGCCTTTAAGATAGGTAATAAGGGGGCCGTTCGCCGTCGCACCCGCCCCGATCGTCATGATTGGCAAGTTGAACTTTTTGAAAGGCAGAGACTTAAATACATATATACATATAGATAGATAAAATTCTATATTGCACAATTAAATCTTTACACAAAAGCCAACTTAATGCTACTCGTACATAACATTATCTTCCAGTAAACCACTATTGCTGGAGATAATTTACATGGTAGTGCTAATAAATTTGTACATTTTAAATAATACATAGGAACAGACGTATTATCGTCTCTGTGGAACAGACGGACAACGGGAAACTACGTTGTTCGTAGTTATTTTATATTTTAACCGACTAAAAAAAGAGTGGTTATAAATTCGTCTGTATGTTTTTTTTTCATATCTGATTTATCGATATAATTATTTCTGTGGTCTCTATATGTATTTGTTTGTTGTTTTTTTGTGTGCCTTTAAGAGTGATTGATAAATAATTGTTAATTGATTTTTAATTTATACATATTAGTCAGTGAATTGCTTCCTTTGCTTAGTTTAGAGTATACGTCATGTATAGTTTAAATAAATAAAACCGGCGCTAGTCCACGTATAAGATTCAAAAAGCCGGCCAAGTGCGATTTAGACACACGCACGCAGGGTTCCTTACAATTGTCTATTTTAAAAATGTACGTACATATTAAATGTACTAGTGAACGCCCGCGACTCCGTCCGCGTGGACTACAGAAAAAACAAAATGTCGAAATTATCCGGGATAAAATCATTTTCCCGGGATAAAAAGTAGCCTATATGTTAGGTGGGACCTGTCACAATATATTCCTGAAAACTGCATCGAAATTGGCTTCAGCCGTTCCTGAGATTAGCGTGCACAAACGCACAGCTTACAGACAAGCCGACAAATAGACAAACAGACAAAAAATCCAAAAATCATTATTTTGGGTACTATTGCTACAAAGGTCTCTATAATATTTTTTCTCATACAGGGTGTAAAAAACAACGATATTTTTTTAATACCTCGTATTCTTTGTAAGGTTACGATAATTTTCTTCTATGGAACCAACCCTGGGAAACGACTAATAAAATATAAAAAATACTGTCAAGCAATGAATTCGTTTGATGCTCAAAGTAGGTACAAATGTACCTACACCCTCCACTAATTTTGACATGGTATCTTTGAAAAAAAATGTTTGCACTTGACCGATTTCAGATGGATTTATGTAAAAAAAACGATAATAATAATGTAACTTTGGACGTCAATATCTTGGAAACGCCGCGTGGTTTCCCAGTGGTGCTTCCATAGAAAAAAATGATCGTGATGTTACAAAGAATACGAGGTATTAAAAGAACAAAGTTGTCTTTTTACACCCAGTATATCTTCCATGTACAGACAGCGATCCGTTACTATTTAAATATTAAATGTATAAATCTGGTAGTTTTGGTACGACCAATGAGGATTACGATGCTTTGTCATTTCTAAAAGTACATAATACAATCTACAAACATACTAATATTATAAACGCGAAAGTTTGTTAAAAGATGTATGTACCTATATGTACCTATGTAAGGATGTTTGTTGCTCTTTCACGCAAAAACTACTGAATGGATTTTGATGAAACTTCACAATAATATAGCTTACATATCAGAATAACACATAGGCTACTTTTTATCCCGGGAAAATATTTTTATCCCGGATAATTTCGACATTTTTCTCCAGTTCACGCGGATGGAGTCGCGGGCGTCCACTAGTAATGCATAAAGTAAGATCGATACATTTTCTACTTCAAATACTGAACCCTAAAAAGTTATTTTATAATCGAAGATACACAATTGGCAAGTTTACCTTGAGCGAGGTGCATTTTTCTACAACTGATACAGGTTTCTGGTAATGATAGGTATTGCAGCTACCGGCTTGTATGTTTGATACATACCAAAGACAATTTTAAATACCTAGCATGACCTCGTATCGTGGATGTCGTATCGTACGATATCGTAACGTCTCTATACAAAATTCACCATGGCGGCTATATTTATCGTATTTTGACAGGCTAAATGTCGTTAAATCGGTTTATCATAACGTGTTTCGCAGGTCATGCTACTTGTGCTGGTGTGTTCCCTGGGTACTCCAGGGCTGCATAACAATATTACGAAGGAGAACTTATAGCCTCGTTTAGCATTATGATAATAGGAATTGATTCGGTCCTTTTAAATCTTCTTTTTACTTAGTTTATAACAACGTGTTTATAAATAAAATTATTAATAAAGAAATGGAAAAAATTCTTCACCCGAGTGGGACTCGAGTTGAATTAAGGCATTATTTAGTTAAAACAGTGTTTAAATTCTTTTGCAATAACACGGTAAAACTATTATTTTGGCGGGATCACTACATTATTATTATAAAAGAAAGTCGCTTCCCGCTGTCTGTCTGTCCCTATGTATGCTTAGATCTTTAAAACTACGCAACGAATTTTGATGCGGTTTTTTTAAATAGATAGAGTAATTCAAGAGGAAGGTTTATATGTATAACTAGGGACCCGCCCTGTCTTCGCACGGGTGTAATGCCTTTTCACGCGGACGAAGTCGTGGGCGGCCGCTAGAAGTAAAGTCTACTCCTAATTAAAAGGGGATATTATAATAAAGAAACACTTACATCATCAATGCCAATAAAACTTTTAGCTTTAAATAAATAAACACTACTACGATAAAAATTTGATGCAATACTCGTAAAATCGAATTTTAATGAGAACAGTTTATTTATTCGATAAGACGTGTTCTATACGAGACCACGAATTATCTACTGCCGAGGGTATGCATATTAGGTCACTCAAGGTCCAAGAACGATGTAAAGATCTGGCGCATCGGGTTTGACACAAAATTATTATATTACTTCGCGACTTCGTTCGCGTGCACTACCTACATAATGCAGATATAATTATATACATGCAGGCTAAGAAAAAGAAGCGAATTTCGTAAGGGATTAGACATTGAAAAATGTGAAAGTAATTTGTAAAATAATGTAAGTGTCAATTTACTACTACATTAAAAAAAAATATTATGCATTCTCCTCATTTACACGATAATTTTTCTCCATGGAAGCGTGTCTGGGAAGTGTCTGGTTTCCAAGATATTAAAGTCCAAAGTTGAGTTATCAGATTGCATTTTTTTTTGTAACAATGCACGTAGACGCATAGATAAAGCATGCAATCAAATGGACTATCAAATGGTTAATATGCAATAGCAAAGCCGAAGCAGCGCGAAAGCGAAAATTGTACAACATTCGCGTTAAAATGTTAATTTTGTTTGAAATTCATTTTACGTAATCAGTGAATTTTGTACAATTTTCGCTGTCACTTTGCTTTTGCCAGATAGGTAATAAGGGGGCCGTTCGCCGTCGCACCCGCCCCGCGTCTTGCAAAATTTGAGGCAGAGACTTAAATACATATATACATATAGATAGATAAAATTCTATATTGCACAATTAAATCTTTACACAAAAGCCAACTTAATGCTACTCGTACATAACATTATCTTCCAGTAAACCACTATTGCTGGAGATAATTTACATGGTAGTGCTAATAAATTTGTACATTTTAAATAATACATAGGAACAGACGTATTATCGTCTCTGTGGAACAGACGGACAACGGGAAACTACGTTGTTCGTAGTTATTTTATATTTTAACCGACTAAAAAAAGAGTGGTTATAAATTCGTCTGTATGTTTTTTTTTCATATCTGATTTATCGATATAATTATTTCTGTGGTCTCTATATGTATTTGTTTGTTGTTTTTTTGTGTGCCTTTAAGAGTGATTGATAAATAATTGTTAATTGATTTTTAATTTATACATATTAGTCAGTGAATTGCTTCCTTTGCTTAGTTTAGAGTATACGTCATGTATAGTTTAAATAAATAAAACCGGCGCTAGTCCACGTATAAGATTCAAAAAGCCGGCCAAGTGCGATTTAGACACACGCACGCAGGGTTCCTTACAATTGTCTATTTTAAAAATGTACGTACATATTAAATGTACTAGTGAACGCCCGCGACTCCGTCCGCGTGGACTACAGAAAAAACAAAATGTCGAAATTATCCGGGATAAAATCATTTTCCCGGGATAAAAAGTAGCCTATATGTTAGGTGGGACCTGTCACAATATATTCCTGAAAACTGCATCGAAATTGGTTCAGCCGTTCCTGAGATTAGCGTGCACAAACGCACAGACAGACAAGCCGACAAATAGACAAACAGACAAAAAATCCAAAAATCATTATTTTGGGTACTATTGCTACAAAGGTCTCTATAATATTTTTTCTCATACAGGGTGTAAAAAACAACGATATTTTTTTAATACCTCGTATTCTTTGTAAGGTTACGATAATTTTCTTCTATGGAACCAACCCTGGGAAACGACTAATAAAATATAAAAAATACTGTCAAGCAATGAATTCGTTTGATGCTCAAAGTAGGTACAAATGTACCTACAAAACTAATTTTGACATGGTATCTTTGAAAAAAAATGTTTGTTGACCGATTTCAGATGGATTTATGTAAAAAAAACGATAATAATAATGTAACTTTGGACGTCAATATCTTGGAAACCCGTGGTTTCCCAGTGGTGCTTCCATAGAAAAAAATGATCGTGATGTTACAAAGATTACGAGGTATTAAAAGAACAAAGTTGTCTTTTTACACCCAGTATATCTTCCATGTACAGACAGCGATCCGTTACTATTTAAATATTAAATGTATAGATCTGATAGTTTTAGTTACGACTAATGAGGATTACGATGCTTTGTCATAAGTAAATAATACAATCTACAAACATACTAATATTATAAACGCGAAAGTTTCTTAAAAGATGTATGTATTCACCTATGTAAGGATGTTTTTTGCTCTTTCACGCAAAAACTACTGAATGGATTTTGATGAAACTTCACAATAATATAGCTTACATATCAGAATAACACATAGGCAACTTTTTATCCCGGGAAAATATTTTTATCCCGGATAATTTCGACATTTTTCTCCAGTTCACGCGGATGGAGTCGCGGGCGTCCACTAGTAATGCATAAAGTAAGATCGATACATTTTCTACTTCAAATACTGAACCCTAAAAAAATATTTTATAATCGAAGATACACAATTGGCAAGTTTACCTTGAGCGAGGTGCATTTTTCTACAACTGATACAGGTTTCTGGGAATGATAGGTATTGCAGCTACCGGCTTGTATGTTTGATACATACCAAAGACAATTTTAAATACCTAGCATGACCTCGTATCGTGAATATCGTATCGTACGACATCATATCGTCTCTATACAAATTTCAACATGTCGGCTATATTTATCGTATTTTGACAGGCTAAATGTCGTTAAATCGGTTTATCATAACGTGTTTCGCAGGTCATGCTACTTGTGCAGGTGTGTTCCCTGGGTACTCCAGGGCTGCATAACAATATTACGAAGGAGAACTTATAGCCTCGTTTAGCATTATGATAATAGGAATTGATTCGGTCCTTTTAAATCTTCTTTTTACTTAGTTTATAACAACGTGTTTATAAATAAAATTATTAATAAAGAAATGGAAAAAATTCTTCACCCGAGTGGGACTCGAACCCACGACCTCTGCATTCCGTGCCAGCGCTCTTACCTCTAAGCTACCGGGTCAATTACTCGAATGACGAATTTCACCATCTCTTTCTTAAATTACATTATTGGCAACGTTATTTTTTCATCCACTTTACACTTAGCCAAATCTCGGCAATCAAAGATGAACCCCTCAGCATAATGTTTAATTAATGAAACGATCAACCATATCCTAACGGATTATATTAATGGAGAAGTGTTTTTATAAATTTATCTTAGTCAAGATATTATATATTATAAAATTATTAAGTAAAGAAATGGAAAAAATTCTTCATTAATAAATAAAAATTGTTTGTAAAATGTGTTGTATTGACATTATTTTAACTAAAATTAGGTAAGATTTCTAATTTCTAATTTCTACTTATTCTTTATTATGGAAAACACATTTTGAACAAACATTTACAAAGACAATATAAAGCCGATCTTAGATATTTACTGTACAAAGGCGAACTTATCTCTAATAGGGACTTCTTCCAGCTAAGCAGTTAGAATTAGGAGATTAGCAATCATAATTAAGGATATCACATGCCCACCACCGAATCATAAAAAATCAATCGAATCGATCAAAAAAAATTCCCTAAGGTTTCTTTTGCTCAAAAAATAAAACCAAATAATGCATAATCAATTATTGTTTTCAATAAAAAATACAGAAGTAATTACAAAAATCATAATTTTCAATAGCCCCTATGCCTGTTGTAGTGATTGTTGTGATGATAGCCACTGGTCGCGTGATGTTGCTGATGATGATGATGATGATCACCTTCCTCGCAATCGGTGTCAGCTATCAGATCCTGTACTTTACCCCTGGAATAATGATTTAATTATAAAATTATTAATAAAGAAATGGAAAAAATTCCTCACCCGGGTGGGAATCGAACCCACGACCTCTGCATTCCGATTTAATGATTTGATTTTTAACAACGTCATTTTGTCTTGTTCCAATTGCACATTTCTGCCAATCTCTTTAGGGATAATGGGTTATAATAAGGGTCTATAATAGTATAGACCAATAGCGGATTCGCCCGCGTGAGAGTGTATTACTCCCGTGCGAAGCTGGGGCGGGTACCTAGTTATACATTACTGTTGATTGTTGTGAATCACTATATCTATTGAAAAAACCGCATCAAAATCCGTTCCCTAGTTTAAAAGATCTAAGCATACATAGGGACGGACAGACAGCAGAAAGCGACTATGTAATACAGGTGTTTTTTCGTTGCCACCTTTAACGTTAGGTACGTACTCTATACATCAAATAAAGTTTATGCCAAAAAAAAATGCTGGGAAATGATGTAAATTTTTTTGAAAAAAAATTATTTAATTACTTGATCGGGCGAAATTTATAGTGTCCAGTGTTTATGTTAGTTTTTTCATAGACAAATATGAATTATTTCGCGTGAAAAAATCTTGCTACACGCGTCAATGTGCATTTATATAGCAAAACGCAGTCTATTTACTCCACTTTGGACACTAATATTTTTGAAACCAGACACTTCCCAGATATGCTTCCATGGAGAAAAATGATCGTGATGATGAGGAGATTCCGTAGTTTTCGGGAACGTTGACGACCAAAAATCACCCTGTATTTAGTGATGATTATGTGTGTAACTATGCTTCGATTTTCTTATTCACCGACTACAAAAAAGGAAGGTTATCATTTCGTTATCATACACTGATACGGCTGTGTTCTTAAAAATGTAAGGGGAAGCCAAAATTAGAACATCATGAAGCAGATCTGTCTGAATCAGTGACTTGTAGTTCATTCCCTGATAGAACGCCCCTGAGTTCCTTAGTCGACTCTTACGACATGCACGGAAGGAGATGCAGCTGATGTATTCCACTTAAGCCCCCAAGCAGAACAGGAAGTGAATTTTATTTAACCCAACTAATGTTGTCCGTGTTTGTTTGTTAATCTTCACACTTTTTAAATCTTCTTTACATAATTATACATACGTATAGTTAGGAGTACGGAGAAGGACAAAGTCCACAGCTAATGAAGTAAGTAACATAAAGTACTAGCTAAGTAGTAAAGATTTCCTCCGAGTGAGACGCATTGCACCCGTGCGAAAAACTCTATCTATTTAAAAAAAGCGCATCAAAATCCGTTGCGTAGTTTCAAATATCTAAGCATTACATATGAACAGACAGCGGACAGCGACTTTGTTTTATAATATCCTTCTTTCTTCTTCATCAGCCTATTGCAGTCCGCATTAGGTCATAGGGCACGACACAGACTGCGGGTCACCAAGGCTTGTGATTTTCGGACTAAGTATTCTTCATTTCTGTTCTTTATAGTACTATGTAGTGATATTGATAATGATAGTTATACTTACTTGTAGATATAGAAGTTAAACTGATTGGCATCCAGCCGGGAATAGAGGAAGATGGGAAACTTGTTCACCATCACCCATACCTCATCATTGTACACGTGGACATCTACAGAAGAAGGGAAATCCATCAGTTATGCACTTTTAATGTTGTAAAGCAACGTAACTGAGCGCCTATAATTTTTATAACAGAATTTCCTGACTGGTGCGGATTTTCTGTTACTCGTAGTACTTGTAATAGACGAGACGTGATCTCTAACTGTGTGCCCTTATAAAGAAGCTCAAAATCTTACAGCGATCAATAGAGAGAGCTATGCTCGGGATCTCTCTGCGTGATCGAATCAGAAATGCGGAGACGTACAAAGATCACCGACATAGCTCATAGGCCGCTTCCGACCGGTCGGAATGGAGGTTGTTGGGGGAGACCTAAGTTCTATCTTGGGGCGTCGCAGGCAGACTATCAAAACTTACCAGCAGGGTAGCTCATGGTGATTTCATCGCGGGCCAGTATCACAGTGGTGGCTGGCGAAAGAGGTTTATTGGTGTTCCAGCAAGACACGGAGTCGCGTCCGACCTCCGCGAAGAAAATCGTCTTGGTCGGTGCGTGGTAGTCGTGGGTGATGGCCTGACCATTGGGACCGCGGTTTCCAACCATCTAAGGAAAGAGGGAACTTTATTGGTGACTCTGTATATTCTAAGTTACACTATGAGACACTGGAAATAAGAACTAGCTACACGCAGTCCTACATACATGTAGACAGACACGGCTGTGTTTTTGAAATGGGGTAGTCAGAACTGCAGAGTCATAGGGAGATCTAACAGCCACGTATAACATAGAGGGAACAGATGTTAATGCTAGTGAGTTCGTCTCTGTAAACTTATGTATCAAGCTCATTGAAACACTAGTACTGTACGCGAAAGAGACATACCGAGGCCGGCGCGTGAAACAGAAGATTTCTGAAAAATTATTCTAGAGTCGTAGTGTGCGTTTCCGGCCACCGCTTAGTCCAAGCCCAGAGCGTACTTAAGGAAAAAAGGAAAAAGAAAATACTTTACCGTAAAATAAGTCCAGTAATTCGGATCAGATGAGATAGTCTTGTTCCTCAACACGCAGGTGGAAACTTTGAACTCGTGGTAGCTAATGAGGGGGTGGAAGTAGGCGGATTTGCAACCCTTGCTATCGGCCTCAGTCAGGGTCATGCTGAATATGCCGTCACTCCATTGGAACCTTTGACCTGGAGGATCAAGCGCATGGTATTTACCATTTAATATTGATACAGCAATGATACAGTTAATTTATAGATTTCCTAAGAAGAAGTTAAGGAAAGATCAACCAATCTCCACTCATCGAAATAGCAGCCAGCATTTTGTTATCATAATGGACATCTACTTCTAAACGGAGGTCATTGGAGGAGGCTTATTTAGCAGTGAACTTCTCATTACTGAAAATGATAATGATGGCCCCCACGAGGTGTCCTGAAGTACATTTGAAGCACTGAAGGTACTTCAATTCAGTCAGTTCTATATGCCACGTAACTGAAACTGAATGTTAAGGGGTGATCACCATGATTAGAACCTACCTGAAACCCGGACATCTGACACGGTAGGAGAAAAGTGCATGTAGTTGTGAGTCAGCCTCCAGCTATCCTGTTCTTCCAGGGAAAAAACTATCAGACCATAAGTGGCCAGGTCCGGGACGTAGGCAAATGCCTTCTTGCAATCATTGTCTACTATATCCACGGTTATGGAGGAGAGACCTGGAAAAAAGAACAAGCTATCAATAAGATTCAAATATTGGGCACTGAACAGAGGGCAAAGGTGAACTGATTCTCCAATCGCCAGCATCACTCTCGGAAGCCTGCAGCAAGTATAGAAGGCTGTTGACCTTTTGGGAAAGTCTGATTTGGTTGGAGTAGACAAGTAAGGTAAAATACGTAAAATCACTTTAGAGGCTAAGTGCGTAAAATACCTGGTAAAACTAACTAAGGTCCAAATGGTGTTTGCCCAGCACCTCTTCGCTAACCCTCGAACTCAGACTGTGGTCACCTACCCGCCTGTCCAGCGTGGTGACTGGGCAAAACACCCCTATGGCTGTAGCCTTGTGGCGTGCCGTGGGGGAGGCCTACGTCCAGCAGTGGACTGCAATAGGCAGAACGAAGTGTTTCCTTTGCTTCTTAGGGCTCACTCACTCCATTACCATCCATCGAGCGATTCACTCTCACAATCAAACACAGTTGGGATGAGATTACTTAAAGTTTCTCATACACCTCTTTCGCTATCTTCATAATATTCTTCATCCTACACTCGTTTTCGGTTTCCTCTGATCAAAGATGGAAATAGGCTCATGATGATGATAATGATAATGATTGAAGTTTCAATACCGGTAGGCGTCAACGGTGAGATGATGTCGGTGGGCTTGAACTCGTACCTCAGGATCTGCTTGTTGGTCTTCAGGTCGAAGATTACCAGGGCTGGAGGCTGGATCTGCTGATAGTTATCTGGAATGTTGAAGAAATGTTTATACCTGCACATGGCTGTGATCCCGAAGATGGGGTTGAAAGAACTGCAGGATCATGAACAAGGTTATACAGCCACGTAAGTAGGTATAGCCAGGTCGGCAGATCAGTGACACATTGCTAGCTCATCGCCTGAGATATTACAAAATTTTTAATAGCATTCCGTTTAACACAACTCTTTTGTTACATCCTGTACAACGGATGAGGATCTGGACCTGGTAGCATTTCCCTATTTGGAATGACTCCATAACATTAACCATTGGATTTACTGCCGCTCTATGTTGCTGGTATTGTGTTCCAAATGTTGATTTGTACCGAAAAGTGGCGGTAGGCTCACCCATAAGTGGGACTTAATAGGCTCAGGGTCGGTTCATATCTGACGGAACATACGTCGCGTATTATCGGTCGCGTAACGCCAGAGGCCAGAACAGACAAAATGTATAGAAAAAACACTCGACGTTACGTTGATACGTTAGTGCGTCGAGCGTACGTTTGCCTGTACCTGGAGATACACTCGACGCATCTTCCGTCAGATATGAACCGATCCTTACTGTGTAATTTGTAGTCATCTGGCATTTTTCAGGTTGACGTCAGGCAGGCAGTAGGTCGTAAAAAACGCCAAATCATTGGCAATATGACTTTCGAAAGAATAGCGCTGACTGTATAAATAATGGGTAAGGGCAGGTTTGGGGGGGAGGGGGCTACGTCCAGCAGTGGACTTCTCAAGGCTAGGAACGATGCAGGCAGGAAGATGATTGCGACTTACTAGGAATTTCCAGCATGCCATTGTCCACCATCCAGAGCCTCCCACACTTGTCAGCCCGGGTCCTATACACGGAGACCATGGTCTTCGAGAAGGTCAGGTCAGGGTACGGCTTCAAGGCTGGTGACTGTTCCTTGCTTGATAGGTCTATGTAGTTCAGGGTTGAGACCACTCCTGGAATAATGGATGAGTGGGTTAGGTTAGGTTAAAAAAGAAAATATAATTATTTTAAGAACTACTTTTAATCCCGGGAAAATGTTTTTATCCCGGATAATTTTGTTTTTTTCTGTAGTCCAGGCGGACGGAGTCGCGGGCGTCCACTAGTAAAGAATAAGGATAGATATACCTAATTTCTCTTACCATTTCGTCTCCTAGGTATAGTAACGAAGAGACGGTTCTCCACTCTCTCGACTCCCATAGGCACATTGTTGTACTGGGTAAACTCCACATTGGCGGCGGCTGAAAACAAGAAAAGCACATTTAAAAGATGGGGGCTTCACTAGAATCAGCTGCATCTCCTTCCATGCATGTCGTAAGAGTCGTTAGTCGGCCCACATACCCCGCCACCCGCAACACAAAGTTCTTACGCGTAAAATCTGCGAAGTTATAATTCAAAATTCGCGCGCTTTCGAGCAGGCGGGTCAATGCAAGGTCAAGCGCAGAGAACATAAAAACGCCTATCTCATGTAATAGCCGAAATAAACGGAAAAATATCTTAAAAACATGTTTACACGACATACTCGTAGATAAGGGTACTAAGAATATACTGTAAGTCTCACATTAAACAAACATGCACCCGCTTCAGCATATTACATCAAAATGATGCTAAATAACTTCTGCTTCCTCTTAACGCAGGAACAAACCATAAAACAAGACTGCCGGCTTTAATAAATAATATTTATTAAATATATGTATAGAGTACCTAAACGAAACAAACGTAGGAAAATCTCATAGAATAAATTCTAACCATACGCTACTAAGCAGATGCTAAGACAATGTTACACCATTTGGCATCGACGACGTTCGTTAGCACAACACTCTAAACGCAATCGTTGTTATCTTCATTCATGTTTAGTTTCGTTTATGCAGTCATTGAATTTTGCTGCTAATAAACCGCGCGTAAAGTTACAACCTCATTATACTTGGCTTATGGCAGCAAAATATAATATGGAATATCTGTCAAATTAAACTCTTCTTCTTCTTCAGCCTATTGCAGCCCACTGCTGAACGTAAGCCTCCCCCAGTGCACGCCACAAGGCTACTGCCACAGGGGGTTTTGCCCATACGATAGTCACCACGCTGTGCAGGCGGGTTGGTGACCGCAGTGTGATTTTCGGACTATGTTGTCAGTACGGGAGGCGCTGCTGCTCACCTCGATACCCACGGGCAGACAGGGGTGGTACAAACTCTACTCTGTCGGCACCACGCGGCAAATTAAACTATGTATAGCTAATACCGAGTTTAAAGCCTTTTGTTAGTAGGGCTCTAAAGCTTCCTGATTAATTTACTTAATTATATAAGAAGGTGATGAGGAAAAGTCGCTAGGTACAAATTACCTATCAGTAGGCAAAAGCTAGCTCAATATGCAGCTCTAAGGAAGTAGGTTTGTATATTACTTGGTAATTAACCACAAGGCATAGTCTGTAGTTATTTTAATAAACATGACAGCGTTTAGTATTTACTTAGATAATAATTATACGGTTAATTAAATAGATAACTTTTGTATAAAGTTTCTTCCTTATTGATCACGAAACTACACTACTATTTAATTCGTATTTTGCGTGATTGCATTTCTCACTTATTTCACCGATCAAATTGGTGAAATTCTAAAGAAAGGTCAGGTCAAGAGTATTCTAAACCGACGAGCGTGCAAGAAAAATACCATGAAAATAGATGAAGCGAAAGAGGTGTGTCAGGATCGTAGCTTGGATTGGAGATCCGTGATCTTTGCCTACCCTCCGGGAAAGAAGTGCGATTTTTAGGTATGTATGTATATCTTACGCACTGTGCTTCAATTCAAATAGTGTAGGTACCTCATTATCAAATCAAATGGTATGCGTTTATTTGTGGATCACATGTGTAAAATTTTGGTCTTAAATTCCTCATTGGATTGACTACTGCCATAGAGGAATAAGATACAATAGAGTGCTAATGACCATGCAATCTAATAGTCAAAGACTGGAACTGTGAGGTACCGGCAAGTCTCAAGGTGCACCGAGATCGTTAGTAGAACATTAGCACTGGATTAAATCTCACTTCTCTATGCTACTGCTGAACGTAGGCCTCACCCAACAACCTCCACTGCGACCTGTTGTAAGCAGCCTGCATTCAGCAGACACCCGCTGTCCTGACTAGGTCATTCGTCCCATAAAGTTAGTACGGTCCGTCTCAAATACATATTGTGTATGTCGGGCGTGGTGGTTGGACTATAACCCGCCCATAGAGAAAAGAGTTAAACCCGCCACACTGGCCCAGTGTCAGTTAGTGTGCGGTTAAATTTGTTTTTAAGCCATTTTTTTAACTTGACAACTTTGATCTCTTTTTAGTAAGTATTGAAATAAATGTTATGTTAGAAACCAAAAATGATCTAAGTAACGACTTTACGAGCGAAGATCATAAAGTTATGAAAACATTTAATGTTACAATAACTTAGATGAATGTTGTGAAATAAAACTTTGCGTACTTCGCTATCGCTCGTGAATTGTCGCATTGTCTAATTCATAAGCCAACTAAATATACCCGCAACGGTGGCTTCAATAAAAAAAAAAAAACACTGATAATACCAACTTAAGAAAACTTACTCAGCTCCTCAGGTTTTACGTCAAAAGTGACTTGCTTCCACGCATACACCTCTTCAAACTTGCCGACTTGCCGCGCCAGTGCACCTAGCATCCAGACCTGTAGGAAGCATAGCTTGATCAGCGCCATCTCTTCACTGAAATCATGTTTAATTAGTTAGTAAATTGATAGATAAAAATCTAATTTAATTACTACATTAGGCAATCACTACATATTATAAAACAAAGTCGCTTTCTGCTATCTGTCCCTATGTAAGCTTAGATCTTTTAAACTACGCAACGGATTTTGATGAAGGTTTTTTAAATAGATAAAGTGATTCACAAGGAAGGTTTACAATGTATATCGTAACTAGGGATCCGCCCCGGCTTCGCACGGGAGTAATACACTCACACGCGGGCGAAGCCGTGGGCGGCCGCTAGTCTTTATAAATATAAATCTTCTGTTTCGTGTGTTTGTAATTGAACTCCTTCTAAACGGCTGGACTGATTTTAATGAAATTTTTCGTGTGTTCAAGTGGGTTCAGAATGGTTTAGATTCACAATTCGGTCAACAAAAACAAGTTTCTCTGCAGTCCACGCGGACGGATCGCGGGCGTCCGTAATTATATATATTTATATATACATACATATACATACAGCTATGTTCCTGAAATGGAGTAGTCAGAACTTCAGGATGATAAAGGACAAAGGACAGCCACGTTTAGACAGTGGGCAAGTTGATACCCTGAGTTCCTTAGTCGACTCTTACGACATGCACGGAAGGAGATGCAGCTGATGTATTCTAGTGAAGCCCCGCATCAGCACTATATTAATTTTAGTATGTGAATAGTTAAAATACATTTAACAAAATTACTGAATTCAATGGATAGAATAATCTTCAATGAGTTCGACTTAGTTAGCCGCGTGGTGCCGGCAGAGTAGAGTTTGTACCACCCCATGCCTGCCCGTGGATATCGTACGAGGCGATTAAGGGTTTCGACGGTGCCGACAACATAGTTCGAAAATGATACTGCGCCGTCTGCCCAGCGTGGTGACTATGGGCAAAACCCCCCTGTGGCAGTAGCCTTGTGGCGTGCCTTGGGGAGGCCTACGTCCAGCAGTGGACTCCAATAGGCTGAAGAAGAAGAAGAGTTCGACTACGAGTAGCTGAAAATTTAAGACGGCTTAACCACTATGTTAGACGCGTGCGTGAGATCTCCTTCATGATCCTCCTGTTCTAACTACCTCATTCGGAACACAGTCTTGTGTATATTTATGTTTTAATTAAATTAATAAATAATATATTTACCTGCTAAACTCAAATTCTGCACTGACAGTCAAGAAGTGGTACTTTAGATGCTGAAGAATCTATTTATATATGCGTTATGCGCTAGGGAAAAACGGCATGCAACTTTGAGATAAGCCAATGAATACAAAACCAAGTCAGAAACTGTTAACCCTCGAATAATCTACAGTAAAGTAAATACTGACCATTATGAAGCTTAGTGAATCATACTAGAATAATGCAATAATTATTGCGATCATAAAACGATTTTAACAAAAAAGATAATTTAAAATAAAATGTACAAAGGCCTTCCTTATGCCCCTAGCATGACCACGCATCGTGGATATCGTATCGTCTCTATAGAAAATTTAAAATGGCGGCTATATTTATCGTATTTTGACATAATTGTGTTTCGCAGGTTATGCTAGGTTTGCTGCAGGCTTATTGGCTATCTTTTTTGACAGTTCGTAGAGATAATTACTCAAGTTAATAAAATGGAAGTTGCCTGTATATGTGTAGCCGATTTTTCTTCAGACAAGGCATTATACTACTTCCATTTGATTGAGTTTTAAAGAGTGAAATGAGTGAACTGTCAAAAAAGATAGCCGATACGGGGCTGGTAACCGTTAAGAGCGATTTCTTCCGGCAAAGCAGTCGGAAAAGAGAAATATACTCGTGTGGACAAACAATATAGAAACTTATTGAATTTTATTTAAAACAAATTATCTGTGTGTGCGATCCATATCGATATTTTTTTCGAATCATGCATGCTCATGCAAGACCATTTGTTTTTAAAGAAAAATTCATTATATTCTTATTTACTGTTGCTATATTTGTGCCTTCTAGGTGCTATGTATTCTGAGAGAAAATGTGTGTGCAACTGCAATTTTAATTCGTATTAACTGCATATGACTATGTAGATATAAAAATATTGTTTATTTTTTATCGTTATCAATATTAATGTTACAATTTGTTGTCAACGGGATAGTAAATAATTTTCCTTATTTTTATCCGACTGCGCCAGAAAAAGGGTTATGTTTTTCGAGTGTTTGTTTGTAACACAAACATTACGCATATTTCTTTGGCACGCTCTAAACTCTAAACTCAATCATATCATTAGATTTGCCTTAGTCGTCAGAGTGAAAAAAGGGTAAAAAATTTTACGCAGTCGTTTTTTTAATAAATGAGGGTAGATATAACGTCAACGGGGAAGATAGATCCTCATTTTACTCTCCATATTTTTTCTGATATACTTATTCCGATTCCATACCTGTGTTGCTGGGCTTCACTAGAATACAGCAGCTGCATCTCCTTCCGTGCGCGAAAAGTCGCCTAAGGAACTCAGGAGCGTTCTCAGGCGATAAGCTAAACTTGCCACAGATCTTTTACATACAGCCTCGCCATGCTAACCGTGGCTGTACGATCTCCTTTGTGGTCCTGCGAATTTGCAGTAAGTCTATTTGAAATAATATATAGGTAATAATTACTTCGTCATAGAACCTTGGACAAACCACAGGGAGTAAATAACATAAAGTATTTACAACATAAAATTGATAAAAGCAATTGGTGACCCCACTGTATCTGCGAATTTGCAGGAAGTCTATTTGAAATAATAAAATAATAACAATTAACGGATCGCTGCCTTCGACCTTTATCAACGCAATATACCCAAAAGAAGGAGAACCTAATTGGAAACGGCAACCGACCACAGGGAATAAATAACATTCGTCCACTAGTAGTAAAAAATAAATAATATTTACAACATAAAATTGATAAAAGCAAGGCACTCCAATATTATGGATATTATTTAGTTAAAAACTTATTATGTAAACTACTTGTTTTTGGAAATAAAAGGCTATTATTATAAAGTCGACCTTACCTGCCCGTGGTGCACCCTGATACTCGTATTTAACGGACGAGGCAGAGCCACAGAGGTTAGAGCCTCGTTGACTAAATAGGTATGTATTTTAAGGTAGTCCCTTTCTTCTCCGAATATCCATCGTCTGAAAATCATAATCCCTAACAAGTTTGCTATAATCATCACTTTCCATAATGTTCGCGTATTACGAAAATGTATATTACCTTATCGTCTTAATTCTAATACTAATGCTTGCTTGCATCTTGCATGCTTGCTTGCATACGTCATGCTTGCTTGCATACTGCATGCTTGCTTGCATCCTGCATGCTTGCTTGCATACTACATGCTTGCGTGCATGTTACATAGATGTTGTTATGGGAAGGTTAGGTCCGTTAGGACTTAGAACTTTTATAGAAAAGCATTTTACGAGCATGTATTATGAACGTTATAGATTGTTATTTATAGCAAAAAAAATAGGTCATATTATATTTAGGGATTTCGGTTTTGGGGCAAGTGATATTATAAGACATTAAGTTAGGGCTACTTTGTCACAAAACATTATGACACGTTAGATTATGGATAAAAAAATTATGAGACAAAATAGAGAGCCGTATTTTAAGCGTCAGAGCCTCTCTTTAGAATGACTCGGAATATTCCTATTGGATTCAATACCGGTAGATAGATTTAGTATTCGTTCACGAAAAGCGGCGGTAACCACGTGGAACTTAATAGGCCAACGGGTGTGCAATCTGCACACTTCTGCCTACCTTATTTAGGAGATAATGGGCGTGACTATATGTATGTGTTTAGAATTATTATTATTATTAGTAGTATTTATTATTATGTACATTAATAGGCCTTAGGCCGCGTGGTGCCGGCAGAGTAGAATTCGTACCACCCCATGTCTGCCCGTGGGTATCGTACGAGGCGATTAAGGGTTTCCGGGAGGCGGGCAGCAGCGCCTCTCGTGTTGACAACATAGTCCAAAATACAGACTGCGGTCACCAACCCGCCTGCCCACCGTGGTGACTATGGGCAAATACCCTCCATGGCAGTCTTGTGGCGTGCCCTGGGGGAGGCCTACATCCAGCAGTGGACTGCAATAGGCTGATGATGATGACGATGACATTAATAAAACAACAAACCATTTAAACTAACACTTTAATTTGATCACCGCTTAAAATATTATCAATCTTCTGAAACTTATCATTCTTGAAATACAATTCGATTTCCTGCAACGTTCGTCCTTTAGTTTCAGGCAAGTATAGATACAGGTACACTTGGCATATTAAACAAATTGCAGCACATAATAAAAATACCCCGTGATAGCCTATAGAGGCGAACATGGCCGGTGCCAACTGTACTGATAAAAACATGAACATTCCGGCAGTAACTCCACCCAAGGCAAACATACCTTCCTTAATCTCTAAAGGATATATCTCAGCTGTCAACGCTTCTAAAACTGCAAACGGTCCAGCATTAGTAACTATGAAATACAAACCTAATAATAAAGAATTCAACCATGAGGCGAAAGACAAATGTTTTGGCAAAAAATATAAACATACACTTAAAGTTACTAACAATACGTTGGCCACAGTACCCGCTGATAATAATAGTGTTCTCATTTTCATTAACTTAATTAAATATACAGCTAGACAAGCGCCTAAGATGAAGAAACCATCAACTAGCAAAGTGTAGAATAGTACATTTGATTTTCCTGTTATATCTGTCATCATAGACGAGGCGTATATAGTGAATAGAACTTTTCCTGTGCCAGCCATGTACAGATTCATGCTGATAGTTAAAAGTATAATCTTCCAGAAATATTTCTTCTGGGTAGCATATAATATATTCCTTAAGCCAGCACAAGAGCTGTTTCCTAAAGATTTCTTGGCTTTCAAAGTTTCAATTTCGATTAGCAGCCTCAATTCTTTTTCCGCTTCCTCTCCGTGATGCAATTTCTTGAAGGTAGCCTCACATTCATCATATCTACCTTTAGAGGCTAGCCACGATGGTGATTCCACACAGAAAAATGGTATAACTGCCTGAATCATAGCTGGTACTATGCCTATTAACGCCACTGTTCTCCAATGTACCATGTTCCCTAGAGAATGACCTATAGCTGTACCAACAGCTGGTCCAATAGATGTGTTAATATACAAGCAGAAACTTCTGTATTTCGGCGTCGTATATTCCCCGGTAGCAGCGCAAATGACTAGTAAGGTTCCGCCGAAGGAGAATCCACCAAGGACCCTCGAGATGATGAAGGAGGGCATCTCTTTGGCGTAGTAGAGGATGATCCAATTGATAATCATGGGCAGAGCGATGACTGTCATGCCGCGACGTCTGCCTATTCTGTCGGTGATTGCGCCGGTGATGGCATATCCTATGATGCAGGAGAGATTGATGGTAGATGCTGCAATAAAGGAAAAGTTGCATGTGAGTATTCTTTCATCCTTTTCTGGCATGTGTGTGACGTGTAGGAAGAGCTTCTAGTTTCCATTTATCATGGTTGACCAATTTTATTTAATGTCATAAGTAAGATCCCAACTAATATTATTAATTATTAATAAATAATTATAACAAATTTTCATGAAATTTTGCATATACTAAATAGTTGAAAGTACGAAGAAGAACAGGCTGCATTTCTGTAATACACGCGGGCAACATCAACTATAACCCACCTTCAAATAAACTCTACTGTCCATTATGAGCAATGCCAAGGGAAACGTTATCTAAGTCACTAACTTCTATCTAGGTAAATTTCGGCTCATTTTCATATTACGCTGACTGGGTGACCCTATAAACAAATAGTTCAAATGTTAGGAAGTTGACGTTTCAGACTTCATCATCATTTCAGCAATGAAACTTCCACTGCTGAGCATTGGTCTACCCCAATGACCTGATATTTCAGTAGGTATATTTCATGTGAGACTGAAAACGTCCTGTAATATAAATTTTTTAGGTATTCCTTATTTATTTTATCATGGGAAAACTGAATGACTAATTCATGTCTACCATAACATTGGTTATTTTTAACTATTTATTTACCTATTTATAGTTTTAGAGTTATTTACCTACGATTTTATTTGTAAACTGGGATTTCTTGTGCAATATTCTTAAACACAGTGTATGGTGTGTTTAGATCCTAAACAATGTAAAGAACAGCGCCATCTGTCTAGCTGATGATTATCCTCTATCTTAATTTATTACCATGAAATAAGGTCCTCATCAATTAAGATCCATCCAAAGGGTTCAAGCACATCGAGACAGATGGCGCTGTCTCTAAAACACCTAATAATTAGTGACCGTAGTCTTAAGAGAACATACCAGAACAGAGAGTAAACGCAAACACAAGCACATTGGCTAGTTTCACTTCCTCGTCAATTGTCCACCTACAAACATGTTGTAAGGTGAGCCTACCAACGTTTTTCGAGCACAAACAGGTAGGTACTCAATTGAGCAACTGGTAACGAATCCATTGGTTTCGGATCTTGTTTTTAAGTCATTGTAAATATGTACCTATGTCTCGTCGGTTCTATAGGTAGGTTATAAAATAAATATGTAATATTTCCATAAACAATATTGCGTTAAAAAATTTCCTGTTTAGGTTAGGTATGTGTATGTACCTAACATAATAGACATGGCTGTGTTCCCGAAATGGGGCAGTCAGAACTGCAGGATCATAGAGGAGATCCCAGAGCCACGTTTAGTATAGCGGGGGACAGATGTCAACGATCGGTGACAAGTTTGTACCTTATCGCCTGAGAGAATGCCCGAGTTCTCTAATAGACAGGTACAGATAACAGACAGCACAGGAATAGGAACAAAGAGCTCTGTTACATATTTACATAGATAATATTATATTATGTACACAGTCGATGCATTTCGTTTGCTGTTTGCACAATATACAGGATATTTTCTCGTTGCCACCCTTAACGAAGGGTACGTACTCTATACATCAAATAAAGTAAGTTTATGGCAAAAAAAATACTGGGAAACGATGAAAATTGAAAAAAAAAAATTTTTCGATCGGGCGAAATTTATAGTGACCAGTGTTTATGCCAGTTTTTTCATAGACAGATATTAATTATTTCTCGTGATAAAATCTTGCAGTCTATTTACTCAACTTTGGACCCTAATATCTTGGGAACCAGACACTTCCCAGGTATGCTTCCATGGAGAAAAATGATCATGATGATGAGGAGTTTCCGTAGTTTTCGGGAACGTTGACGACCAAAAAATACACCGTATAATAAGTACTTCTCTTTAAAAAAATATATTTGCATCCGGATTTGGTTAACATAAGTCTCGAGATGAAAAGATTGTCGTTATCGGAGAAGAAGTGGTGATAATAATTTAAAATAAATACACATTGCAGAAAGTGTTAGTGCACTGAGATAAGACAAGAATAATTTTGGAGATGATTATTTTAATCTATTTCTTAAAGATTTACTAACAGTGCTTATATTTATATGGCAGGTGAACGATATACGTCCTTCTTTATGTAAGGTTGCCATGTCAACCCCCGTATCGGCTATCTTTTTGACAGTTCATAGTGATGGAAGTAGCATAATGCCTTGCCTGAAGAAAATTTGGAAACACACCATAGACTTAGGAAATATCTAGTGGAACACACATATAGGTAGATACATGCCACTACCTACCATTCAAAGGTTCAATGAGTTATGGTGATTATCGGCTATCTGTCAAAAAAGATAGCCTGTACGATTCTCATCTACCTTCATATCTATCTCAAAATAAATGTTCATAAATATAAAGAAGGACTAATTTGTCAACCCGGGAGGCACTGCTGCCCACCTCCCGGAAACCATTGATTAACGCTTAGTTTAGTGTTACTTTTATTGTTATTCCTAATTATTTTACTATGTCTTCTATGCTGCTCTGGGAGTGAAAAAAAAAACTTATATTACTACAGCTGCTTCTCTTCCCGGGCATACTGTACAAGTCAGTAGAGGGACAAGAGGGTCTTGGTGTTTTGTAGGCGATGGGCTGACCACCTGTCACTACTAACCGTAGTGTACATCTCAACTATACCCTCAAAATTGGTCAGAAGTGGCACCATGTGGTTCTATCGGCTCTTAGTGCTCTGCCTACCCCGTAAGGGATAAAGGCGTGATTATATGTATGTATGTATGTATTTTACTAGGTATACATACATACATCTGCATTTTTATGCACCCTCAGTGCTTTAATCTTAATTTATTAACCATATGAACTATATTATTAATTGTAGAGTTTGATAAGAGGGTAATTAATTAATTACATTGTAAATATATCGGGTGTTATTAACCCGAACGGAAAACCAAGGAATACCTAATTGAATCTACTAATATTAAAAAATATCAGAGGTATTATTTATGACAAGTAATATTTAGATGTCGTATGTTTGTTACTCTTTCAATCAAAAATGTAGGAGCTGATTTTGGTGAAATTTGGTGAATTTTGGTTAGTTATATCTACAGGTAGGTAGGTAACAGCAGAATGTCAGCGTAGGCTTCATAACCTGCATATGCTGAGCGGAGGCCATTTCACAACATTTAAAAGTTTTCATATTTTTTTTATTATTGTTTTAATCTGACATATAATCACGCCTTTATCCCTTACGGGGTAGGCAGAGCACCAAATTTTGAGGGTACAGTTACAGTAGAGATGTACAAGTTCGGTTAGTAGTGACAGGTGGTCAGCCCATCGCCTACAAAACACCAAGACCCTCTTGTCCCTCTACTGAATTGTACAGTATGCCTGGGAAGAGAATCAGCTGTAGTATTATACTTTTTTTTTCACTCCCAGAGCAGCACAGAAAGAAAGAAAGAAAAAATAGTTTTAATCTTAAATAGTGACAATGACTTAACAAAGTTATTGTTTGCCTAACAGTTGTGAATGTTGTGAATAAATTCATTTTGAATTTTTATTTGATTTTATTAGGATAACATAATCCTAATAAAATCAAATCAAAAATTCAAAATAGCTAAATGCTATGCAAATATAACCTATTTACAAAATCATAGACACGAAAATATATGTCGCGAAGAACTCAGTTCTTCAGTCTATTATAACGACATGCACGGAAAGAGATGCAGCTGTTGTATTCTAGTGAAGCCCCGCATCAGCACAGGCTCCTAGTTCCCATGGGAATTTCGAGGAAACTCCCAAAAGTATCTCCCGTCATACCAACAGCTTTCCACGCGCAATAGTTTCGGCTCTGCCTTGACAATCACTGACGCAATAACAGACTGTCGTCGTCGTCAGCCTATTGCAGTCCATTGCTGGACGTAGGCCTCCCCCAGGGCACGCCACAAGGCTACTGTTTTTGCCCATAGTCACCACGCTGGGCAGGCGGGTTGGTGAGCTTAGTCAGATTTTTGGACTATATTGTCAGTACGGAAGCTGCTGCTGTCCGCCTCCCGGAAACTATTAATCGCCTCGTACGCTACCCACGAGGCAGGTATGGCAGTACAAATTCTGAATAGACTAGTTGACACTAACCTATCCAAGATATTTCGTTCTGTGTGAGATTCAGTCCATCTTCGTTGGTCATCAATGAAGCCACCATCCCAGAGGTCTGGCCGAAGAGGATGCTGTGGGCCAGACTGGCCACTACCAGGCCAAATTGGATGACCACCTGAAAATTAAAAAATAATACATATTACGGCCGTGTTGCCAAAATCGGGTAGCCACGGGTTACGAAGGAGATGTAGCGGAGCCTACAGGATGCAAAAGAGAACCATAGATATCCAAAAACGCGATATTGAAGTTTCTTACAATAATCGGAATATATACACGGGCCAAAACAACAACTAGTGGCCCGGTGGGGCCGGAAGCGCTTCCCATTTCACCACCCCCACAGGTGATACACCCTTCTTTTGCTAGTCAGAAAAGTCAAAAGTCCGTGTAAGATTCAAGAGGCCCTGAATTCGGAAAAATACATCGATATTCATCATATTTGCAATGTTTGCATCTATATTTGGATTCGAATCGAACCAAGAACCAACTTAGCCGTCTATTAATAGATAAAAGATCGTTTATAGTTTTCTGTACTGTGGCAACACGAAATAACGCAACACGTTAGACAAGTAAATCCGGCTTACACCCGTCAAACACTCCGTTTCATGGAACAACTCCTATGCCTGATTTCGGAAATAACATTTATTGTATGCATTAACACAGATAATGTGGCCATACACATAGTAACTAGCGCCATCATTCAAAGGATCTACACGGGCATGCGTCTAATCCAGGGGTTCCCAAAATTTTTTTACTCATAGTCCCCTTTTAAAATTTAACTGGTTCTGGTGGACCCCTACAGGCCTACACCAGACCCCTACAGGCCTACACCACATACAAATTAATTGTAAGCCTCCATTTTTTCACGCCAACGTAGACCCCCATCGAGTCTCCTGTGGACCCCTGGGGGTCCACCTGGACCACTTTGGGAACCACTGGTCTAATCTAATCATCATCTTCACTACATATTATATAACACGAAGTCGCTTCCCGTTGTCTGGCCCTATGTATATGCTTAGATCTTTCAAACTACTTAACGGAATTTGATGCGGTTTATTTTAAATAGAGTGATTCAAAAGGAAGATTTATATGTATAACTAGAGACCTGTCCCTGCTCCGCACGGGTGCAATGCCTCCTCACGCGGACGAAGTCGTGGGCGGCCGCTAGTTTATATCATAAAGAATGATATATATCCATTGGTCAACTTGATGATCAAGATTTAGCAAATGTCATTAAACTAGATTAACATATTAAGTGGTCTCGGAATTGTAGCTCTCTAAAGTCTAAATATTATATATTAAGTCAGGTTTAGTTAGTATACAGGTTATTTTTGATCGACAACGTTACCGAAAACTACGGAATCTCCTCATCATCACGATCATGGAAAAATACCTGGGAAGTGTCTGGTTTCCAAAATATTAGGATCCAAAGTTGAGTAAATAGACTGTATTTTTCTGCATAAATGCACATTGACAGGTTTAGCAAGATTTTTTCACGAGAAATAACTAATATCTGTCTATTAAAAAAAAATAACATAAACACTGGCCATTGTGAATTTCGCCCGTTCAAGTAATAAAAATAAAAAATCCAAAAAATTTACATCGTTTCCCAGCTTTTTTTTTGGCATAAACTTACTTTATTTGATGTATAGAATACCCTTCGTCAAGGGTGGCAACGAAAAAACACCCTGTATACAGGGTGTAACAAAAGGGGTATGTTAAGCGAAAAGCTATATAAATAGCCTACTGAAAGGAACCTGTACACAAAATTTGAGACTCTAAATCACATGTTTATTTTTCCAGATAGTATGGAGAATTCCTAAACAACTCAGGAATGTTCATACAATCTTGAAAAATAAACATGTGATTTCGAGTCTCAAATTTTGGAAATAGATTCTCTATAATGGGCTGTTCACATAGCTTTTCGCTTAACATACCCTTTCTGTTACACCCTGTATAATTGTGTCGGCAGATGTATTTAATTAAATGATCATTGATCAGTGACAAATTGCTAGCTCATCGCCTGAGAGATCGCCCCCGAGTTCCTTAGTCGACTCTTACGACATGCACGGAAGGTGATGCAGCTGATGTATTCTATTGAAGCCCCACATCTGCACAGGACTAATTATAACACATTATAATACCCTACCTATTATATCTAAATTGTATATCGCTGATATAATGTAAGTACTTACTTTGCTTTTTACGTACACTTACCTACGTAGGTACATCATTATTATAAATACCTAATAATGAAACCATAACAATTATAACAATATTTATTCATGCAAGAACAATATAATCATTTTATTGAACGCAAATAATCTGTTTTTCAAATAAAAATGTTTAACTGCTATATAAAACGACAACTTTATTATTATATCCTTTGTTTGTAAGGTGTTTTTATATAGGTGGCCAAAACTGCGAGATCATAAAGGATATAACGGTCACGTTTACCACAGTGGAGACAGATATAAATACCTACATATACACATGCATAGATAAATGCCTCTCTTACACTTCCTCAGCTATCATTATACCTATTAATCTTGGTAGATATCTGTCGAATGCATTCGTGAGAATGGGCAAAAACAGCCACCGAGTTGATTCCAGAAAAACGTCGCAGAAGTAGGTCAAAAAAGAGATGGCGTCAGGACTTAGAGAGGTACCTTCCGCAAGGGCAGGAGAAGACAAAAGGCTGAGGCTGCCTTTGTTGATAAAGATGCGTTTGATGTTCAATCACATTCATTGGTCTATGATGTCAATAAATTTCATTAGTGGATCTTAAGCATAGGACGTCTCTATATCGTATTTCCCAGTGGTGTCACTTTAATAAAATAAAATCACTCACTTGTCTCAGCACGCGAGCATCCATTATGGATGCACTGCCTTTCACTGACAGGTATTGGCAGCAACATCCAGCCGGTGTGATATTTTATTTACTTATTAGGGTTCAGTTTACTCGTGTGCAATAAAAAAAACCTTTTGTTACACATTTTTTTACTGATTACTTCTAGATTCTAATTATTTACTTGACTAGCAGACTTTGTCGGCGTAAAAATTTTAATTATCTTTTGTTATCTGGCGCATTTGGGCTAATCCTTTTTTTAATTTCTTTTCTGTATTTATACAACAAATGTATTTATAAAGAAAGTGTACAACGGAAAAGTGGATGGAAGGGTTGGAATGGGAAGACCTCGCCGGACTTTCACCGATCAAATTGGTGAAATTCTAAAGAAAGGTCAGGTCCTACTCTTAGGTGCATGAAGAATATCATGAAAGTAGATGAAGCAAAAGAGGTGTGTCAGGATCGTAGCAAATGGAGATCCGTGATCTCTGCCTACCCCTCCGGGAAAGAGGCGTGATTATTATGTATGTATGTATATATGTATTTATACAGGGCAGTTTTTTTTCTTTTGTGTAACGTTTGAAATTCATTATTTATTCATATTTCATAGCAACCTCATCATCATCATCATCATCATTTACAGCCCTGAGAAGTCCACTGTTGGACATAGGCCTCCCCCAACAACCTCCACTCCGACCGGTCGGAAGCAGCCTGCTACCAACCGACGCCAGCGACCTTGGTCAGGTCGTCCGTCCACCTTCTTTTCCTTCCGTCCGTGGCCTTCCCACGCTGCGCTTGCCGATACGTGGTATCCACTCTAGAATTTCCGACTCCATCGGCCATCAGTTCCTCGAGTTATGTGCTCTGCCCGTTGCCACTTCAGCTTGCTGGACCGTTGAGCTATGTCGGTGATCTTTGTACATCTGCGTCTGCGTCTGCGTAAGCAACCTAATTTGCATTAATTATTTGAAACAAACCCAGGGTCGATTTCTCCTTTATATTTCATATCTTTAGATTTAGATGAGCTAGCAACTTGTCATTGGTCATTTACATCTGTCCTTTAGTTATAGTTATAGCTTTACTAAACGTGACTATGAGATCCTTCATGATTGCACAGTTCTGGCTACCCCATTTCGGGAATACAGCTGTGAGTATTATGTCTAGACTTCGTACGGAACCCACACACAATAAAAGTAATGATAAGATAAAAGTATATACAGGGTGTGGGTGACAGCCAGGCAAATACTGAAATGCTGAACAAGTACCATTGTGTTGAGTTATACGACAATGTTAATAATAATAATAATAAGGCCGCAGGGCAGCTTTGTGGTGAAGCTGTTGGTGATTGGCATCACCACGGACCCGAGTTGAGAGGGCTACTTTACCATCTTTGGCCCTCGAATCTAAGCTTGCCTTCATTGGCCGGCTAAGAGGGAACAGCGCAAGAACGGAACCTTTGCTCCAGGGTGGAAGTGTAAAATGTCATAACGCCGGGGGTAACTAACGTTCACGCCCCACAGTCTCACCTCTCTGCACCCTTAGCCGCTTGCGCCGGTGTTGCTTCCCCGGCATGCGCCACTTATGGGAAGCCCACCTCATGGCCTTATATTACGGGCGGCAAGTCACCGCCTGCTACCTCACAATTTTGGGACTAGATTGTTATGGCAGGCGTCCGATAGTCTCCCTATATACAATAGCCCTTATCCAGCCACCCAACCTGACCTTAGTTTTCCATCGCACGACTCAGATCTGCACTCCAATAGTCTTTGCAAAGGCGGGGACCATCACCGGTGTATCATATTGTGCATTCGGTGATGGTATCCGCCATGTGTATCCCATAACATATTAATGCTCTCTTAAAAGGGCCTCTACATCTTGGCTATGGTCTGATGCACGCCTCTCAAAGGACCGGGACTCTGTAGTCCCGTGAATTTCGAAAGAGATACAATAATAATAATAAAACACTTTATTGTAAAAATTTTGGTACATGGGCGAACTTAATGCAATATAGCATTTTCTACCAGTTAACCCAATTACTGGAGAAAAGCTTAGGGCCGTACAATAAAAATGAATAACATTGATAAAAAATAAATTACCTTAAGAACTACTTACACCGAAAAAGACAAATCACAATATACACTACTTATGTCTCATTTTGTAGCGTCGTGTGGTATTTCTGCACCCTTGACTTAAAAACCGCTGCCGAAGAAGACTCTCGTATCTCCAGCGGAAGCTTATTCCAGAGACGAATAGCCGTGGCCAAGAAGGAGTTTGAGAAAAGCGCCGCATTTCGCTAAGGCACCCGAAGGGTTTTATTGCATGAGGCGCGGAGAAGAAGTTCATCTGAAATGAAGAATTCAAGACGTTCGTGAAGATACTGCGGAGAAAGAGAATTATTTAAAATGTTATACAGAAAACAGAGAAGGTGACAGTCACGGTGGAAACGGATATTTAGCCATTTTAATACGGTAATGGGATACATGATCGTACTTACGAAGGCCGAAGATGTATCGTATGCACATATTCTGAAGGCGTTCTAGTTTGTCCAGAAGTTCCTCCGTGATATCGGTATAACAGACGTCAGCATAATCAATAATCGGGAGCAGGAGCGAGTTAACCAGAGTAAATTTGGCTGAGACAGGGAGAAAATTTTGCATACGTTTGAGAGAATGCATGCTAGCAAAAATTTTACGACTAACTTCTGGACGGACCATGACATATCATTCATGTATAGCCCAAGGTTTTTTATCTTAAATTCATAATCCAGTAGTACTCCGTTAAATTACAGATTAGGTAGAGATGCCAAGAGATGCCAAATGTTATTAGACCCAGGAAATGTATTTTTGATTTGATTATCAGTTATCTTTGCTCTCCGCTTTTTGTATTGTATTGAGAGATCCTGTGGCTAATTAAATGGGCTTATTGGTTATTGTGTGACACATTGCTGTTTTTTAGATCACTCTTTATTAGAGTTGATCAGTTATATCAGGGATTCCCGAACTTTTATTCCTCATAGACCCCTTTCAAAAGTTATCTGGTTCTGGTGGACCCCCTGGACCCCCTACAGGCCCACATCACATACAAATTAAATGTGAACCCTCATTTTTTCACGCCAACGTAGACCCCCATCGAGTCTCCTGTGGACCCCTGGGGGTCCACCTGGACCACTTTGGGAACCACTGAGTTATATGAACCTTTTAGTGGGCAACTTTTTGAAAATCACATTTAGGTTTTTAGAAAATTTGAAAGTCATTATCTAAGGCCTAATTAAACGAACTAAACCATTTTTTCCTGAAAATATTTAAAAAGTCGGAAAATTTCGGAATTTTCTTGCGAAAATTTTTTCAGTGTTTTCCGCCTCAGAATCATGGTCTGAAGTCATGGTATCAATATTAGCCTGGCTGTCATAAACACCCTGTACAGGTGAAGTGCTTAGATAAAGATTCAGATTATACATTAACAAATAGACAAAACTATATCACATGTAATTCATTACTTTGTATATAAATTTTCATAAGACAAATTATAACAATAAACCCCTTTTAGAGATAAGCCTGAGCTCGTCTTTGTTGATTTAATTTTGATATAACTTATGTCTAGGGTTTGCATTCGGTGTTTGTGACAGCCAGGCAAATATTGATACCAAATGACTTCAGACCATAATTCTGAGGAGGAAAACACTGAAAATTTTTGGTAGGAAAATTCCAAATATTTCAGATTTTTTAAATATTTTCTGGTGGCTTCATCGGCTATCGGTGCTTCGAGACATGTGACCTGCTCATTGCCACTTTAGCCACCTGGACTGTTGGGATGTCGGTGACCTATGTGGTACCAACTCTAGAACCTTTCGGCTTCATTGGCCATCTGTTCTTCGAGCATATGCCTTGCCCATTGCCACTTTAGCTAGCTAGACCGTTGAGCTATGTTGGTGATCTGCACATCTACGGATCTCCACATTTCTGATCCGATCACGCATCAGTTTTGTAGAGATTGTTATCATAATGCAGCTATCATTATCTCAATGGGTGTTTTTTAGGGGTGTAAAAGTAACGAATAAAAGCGTACCCATATGTATTCGTTACTTTGACCATGAGTACTCGTTACTATCGTATCGTTACCGAACTCGTTACTTCTGATACCGCATAATGGTATAGTAACTATAGTATGTAGTATGGTAACGAGTCGAATCGACGTGAACTGTCGACGTAATATATCAAATTTGCAATGGATTTACTATTTAGAAAATTTTAACCACAAACTTAAATTATACTACAAAGAATAGTACAAAACAGTAAAAACCTTTGACGATAAAAAAAATTATAAGTACTTTAAACAAACAAATGACCGTTCTTTGAAATAAACGATTTAAATGAACCGCATCGGTAGAACATACGATCAAAAACAAACGTATCAATACACCACTTGCGATCCGAAACAGTGTTATATTAAAAAATGCGAGTAACGAGACGAATTCCTGGGTAACGTTTCGTTACTCGTTACTTGAAGCAGTACCCGTTACTCAGTAACGAATACATACGGTTTGTTACAGATTTAGTGTTTGTCCATTAGACAACATGGCCACGACATGACCACGACAACGGCACGGCCACGGCTTTTTTTGGGCGCAAAAATGTATTAAATGTAATTTAGAAAAGAGATGGTAAAATTCGTCATCCGAGTAATTGATCTGGTGGCTCAGTGGTTAGAGCGCTAGCACGGTATGCAGAGGTCGTGGGTTCGATTCCCACTCGGGTGAGGAATTTTTTCCATTTCTTTATTAATAATTTTACAATATATAATATCTTGACTAAGATAAATTTATAAAAAAACACTTCTCCATTAATATAATCCGCTAGGATATGGTTGATCGTTTCATCTTTAAACATTGTGCTGAGGGATTCAGCTTTCTTTGCCGAGATTTGGCTAGTATAGCTATCGGGATGAAAAATAACGTTGCCAATATGTAATTTAGAAAAGAGATGGTAAAATTCGTCATTCCGAGTAATTGACCCGGTAGCTCAGTGGTTAGAGCGCTAGCACGGTATGCAGAGGTCGTGGGTTCGATTCCCACTCGGGTGAGGAATTTTTTCCATTTCTTTATTAATAATTTAATAAAAATGTATTAATCAGTCAGGCTCGTTCACTATGGGTGCGCCCACCACCGGACTCTACACCCTCCACTGACCCTCGGATCTGAAAACTCATAACTGCGAAAATAAACACTTACACTACCTACAATCGCCGCGAAAAACCAGACCCGAGCATCTAGCATAATAAAAAAAAACATACAGACTAATTGATAACCTCTCTTTTTTGAAGTCGGTTAAAAATTATTACTTTGATTTATCTGAGCTTATAAATGAAATTGTATTAGGCGTTACAATTCGGAAGTTCAAACACTCTAGGTGCTCGGGTCTGGTTTCTCGTGGCGATTGTAGTTAGTGCAAGTGCCTGTTTTCGCAGTTATGAGTTATCAGATCCGAGGGTCAGTGGAGGGTGTAGGGCCCGGCGCACCCATAGTGAGTGATTATCTGACTTTCTTTGATGCAATAAATGATCTCAAATAAGGTGCTGATGACTTGTTATTCTTGGGAAACTAAAAGTGGGTATAAGAATTAGAAGATAAGGTACGATCGGAATATACAGCGGCATAAGTAACAACCAGACAAATATTTATATACGGGCATCAGACCATGATTCTAAGCGAAAACCACAGAAAATTATCACAGGAACCTTTCGAAATGTTCAATCATTTTTTTCAGGAACAACATCTGATTTAACAAGAAATATACAGGGTTTTTTTTCGTTGCCACCCTTAACGAAGTGTACGTACTCTATAGATCAAATAAAGTAAGTTTATGCCAAAAAAAATGCTGGGAAACGATGTAATGCTAATGCTTTATTGTACACAGTAAAGTTTTCACAAATAAAGTTTACGACAAAGAAAATGCAGTCTATTTACTCAAATTTGGACCCCAATATCTTGGGAACCAGACACTTCCCAGGTATGCTTCCATGGAGAAAAACGATCATGATGATGAGGAGATTCCGTAGTTTTCGGGAACGTTAACGACCAAAAATCATCCTGTATTATGGAGACGTGTCTACATAAGGCTATGTTATGTGCATGTCTGTCCGAAGTCGTCGCTGTGCGCGATGATCTGCAAGACCACACACCATTGGAAGTATAACGTGTCTGCATGGTAAATAATTCTTCCCACGCTGCGGGCTGGTCCGCGTCCGTCCGCAACGCACTATTGGAAGCTAGCATTACAGCTTCCTGCATGCAGGTTTTGGCTCTGTGCAGTCCGTCAGTATTATAAATAAAATAGTTTTTATAAAAGAAACTCATGTATAAAACACAAATCACACTTGACAATAGATATCGTAATACATTATAATTTTATAATTAGCTGTATAAACAAAACGTTAAATATATAGAACGAATCAACAATGACTTCTGTAGCGTTTGGTTTTATTCTAGTAGAATACAAAAAGGAACCTAACAACGTTTTCGGTTTAGTGAGAAGTAGCTAGCTCATCGCCTGAGGGAATGACCCTGAGTTCCTTAGTCGACTCTTACGACATGCACGGAAGGAGATGCAGCTGATGTATTCCTCTAGTGTGCGTCGCATCAGCACAGATATATGAGCGTAAACACATGTTTTGGAATCTGAAATCTTGTGGACAGGTTTTCTATAGTGCACTATTTTCATAATATTTCGCTTAAAATAACTTTTCTTTTACAGCAATACAAAATGCAATTATTTATTCATTAACATAAACTAAAACAACCAACCTTCAAACCAAAACTTTAATCTGATCTCCACTTATAGTACTATCGATTTTATCAAACTTATTATTTTTAAAGAACAACTCTATTTCCTGCAACGTCCGTCCTTTAGTTTCCGGTAAATAAAACCAAAGATATATCTGGCAAATCAGACTAATAACCGCTAAAGCTAAAAACACTCCATAATAGCCTATTAATGCAAAAGTCGATGGCGCTATAAGTACACTAACAAACATCAAAGTACAAGCTAAGACTCCACCTAAGGCATACATAGTTTCCTTTATTTCTAGAGGATATACTTCTCCTGTTAATGCTTCTAAAGCCGCGTAAGGTCCAGCATTTATAACAACAAAATACAAACCCAATAACATAGAATTCAACCAAGATGTAAACGATAATGATTTAGGCAGGTAATAGAGACAAGCGCTTAATGATACTAGCAAAACATTTGCTAAAATACCCGATGAGAACAATAATGTACGCATTTTCATAATTTTCACTAAATAAACAGCTATACAGGAACCTAATATACAGAAAGCGTCAACTAACAAAGTGTATAAAAGTATATCCGATTTTCCTGTAACGTCCTCCATCATATTTGCTGCGTATACAGAAAACAAAATTTTCCCAGTACCAACCATATATAAACTTATGAAGGAACTTAAAACAAATATCTTCCAGAAATAAACTCTTTTAATTGCAGCCGCTATAATATTAAACCCTGCAAAAGACTGGCTGGACGTTTTTATACGTTTCAAACTCTCAACTTCTATTAACAACTTCAATTCTTTGTCAGAACCAATGTGATTGTGTAATTTCTTGAAACTCTCTTCGCATTCCTTAAATTTACCTTTAGAAGCTAACCAAGAAGGACTTTCCACGCAGAAAAATGGTACAATCAAGTGGATGACCGCTGGTATAGTCCCAATCATAGCTACTGTCCTCCAATGGAGTATAATACCTAAAAGATGACCTAAAGCTGCACCTACTGCAGGCCCAATAGACGTATTAACATATAGTAAAATTCCTCTATATTTAGGTGAAGTATACTCCCCGGTGGAAGCACATAGGAGCATAATGATTCCCCCAAAAGCCGTACCACCAAGGACTCTGGAGACCATGATGATAGGCAATGTTTTAGCGAAGTACAGGATAACCCAGTTGATGAGAAGTAGAGTGGAGGCGATTGTCATTCCTTTGCGTCTCCCCAAACGATCGGTGAAGAAGCCGATGGCAGCAATGCCGAGCATTGCAGATAGGTTGATTGTTGATGCTGGAAATAGAAAGGTTAAAATGTTAATAGATTTAGGTATAGCAACTGTCTATATTATCCATAACTTCGTATAAAACCTGTCTGTTGGTTAACCTATTTATTGGCCTTGTATGTCAGACTATCATGTTTGAAAAAGGTCAAATAATCCGCACTTCTATAACCGATCTTGTTTTTTTGCATATCTCAGATTTAATCTTCAATTGTTTTTATACAAAATTTAAAATTTGGAAAAGTTCTTGATAACTGGCCGTAAGTAAATTGCCTGAAAGTATACAGCGTGATTTTTGGTCGTCAACGTTCCCGAAAACTACGGAATCTCCTCATCATCACGATAATTTTTCTCCATGGAAGCATACCTGGGAAGTGTCTGGTTTCTAAAATATTAGGGTCAAAAGTTGAGGAGTAAATAGACTGCGTTTTTGTGCATAAATGCACATTGACGCGTGTAGCAAGATTTTTTCATGAGAAATAATTAATATCTGTCTATGAAAAAACTAGCATACACACTGGACACTATAAATTTCGCCCGATCAAGTAATGTATAGTAAGAATTAAAAGAAATAGGTACCTACTAACCTATCCACGAAATATCATTGTGTGTGAGATTCAAGTTTTCATCGTTGGAGATGAACGCAGCGACCATGCCCGACGTCTGGCCAAAAATGAGGCCATTTGATATGCTGCTGAGGAACAGGTTAGATTGTATCAGGATCTGGAATATATTATATATATTAATATATACAACATAATACTTATTATTTATTTATTCAGTTAGAAGATCTTATCATTCGTATTCCTGTCTAAAGCCGTGTGGTGACGGCAGAGTAGAACGGGCGAAGAAAATACAACAAAATTTCAGACTCGAAATCACATGTCTATTTTTTCAATTACGAAGAAATTCTTAAACAGAACTAACTGGTGAAAAGTGGTGTGATTCACATTTCTGCCCAATATCGTTGGGCTATAATGGACGTGACTATTATGTATGTGTTGGAGATACCTTCTTCATGGTAATTCCTAAGCAACTCAGGAATGTTCATATAAATTCTTGAAATATAAACATGTGAGCTCAAGTCTCACATTTTGTGAGGTTCTTTAAAGTGGGCTATCTACATAGCATTTCACACAGCTGTGTCCCTCCAGGGGGACTTCAGGATTATAGAGGAGATCCTCCAATATTATTGATAGTGACAAGTTTCTAGCTATGATCGAACATCTGTACAGGATGTAACAGAAAGGGTATGTTAAGTGAAAAGCTATGTAAATAGCCCACTATAAGGAACCTACCCACAAAATTTGAGGCTCGAAATCACTTGTTTATTTTTCCAGATAGTATGGAGAATTCCTAAACAAGCCAGGAATGTTCATACAATCTTAAAAAATAAACATGTGATTAAGAGTCTGAAATTTTGGAAATAGGTTCTCTATAGTGGGCTATTTACATAGCTTTTCGCTTAACATACCCTTTCTGTTACATGTAGATATTATAGTAATATAATATTTATAGGCTTATCTACTTGTTATGAATCTCTAAGTGCCCATTACAGTGAAATACGTGACAATTTAAACAATAAACAGTTACATACAAAGGATATTTAAATATTTTACCTGTCTCAATAAAAATATGAAATACTTTCTTTATTTTTGTAGATTAACATAAACAAAAAGTAATGTTTAAAAACCACTATAATAGCTATTGTCGCCTATGTCCTTCTCCGCACTGCAAACTATACAGGGTGTGTGTGACAGCCAGGCAAATACTGAAATACTGAACAAGTGCCATTGCTCTAAGTTATACGACAGTGTTATTACTCCGGTCGTGTCGGCTTTCCGTCCCATCGGACTATGAGAGTAACGAAATAGAGAGTGCATCTGTGTTTGCGCACACACTTGTGCACTATAATATCTCCTGCGTACCTGGCCAATCTCCGTAGAGATTGGTCGCCTTGACCGAAATACGGTCGGAGATCATCACTCGCAGGAAATGCATTTTTAATTTGATTATCCGCAATGTTTGCTTTCCGCGCCAAATGTATCGGACGACCCTGTGACTAGATAAAAGGGCTTATTAGTTATTGTGTGATTTTTTGGTCCACTTGTAACTCTCCATTGGGGTTGATCAGTATTTTGAATTTTTTTAGGGCCAATTTTTTTTAAATCCGTAGTTTTAAATTTTGTTTTAAGTCATTATCTAAGGCCTACTTAAACGAGCTACACAATTTTTTTTCCTGAAAAAAAAATGACGGAAAATTTTGGAATTATCCTGCGAAAATTTTCAGAGGTTTTTGCCTTAGAATAATGGTCTGAAGTGGCCATTACAATATTTGTCTGGCTGTCACTTCCACCCTGTATGTAAGATATGCAAGAAGATTGGTTGAGTAAATAAAGTAATTTCGCATTTATAATATTAGTCTGGATAAGAAAATTTAAACTAAACTTAAATTTACTAATCTAAGGTACAGTATTACAATATTTCGATAGGTACGAGTATAGAAGCGCAATCCAAGCAAAATCTCTGAAATATGACAGTACGTTATGGATTATCGAGAAATTAATTTTTAAAAAATAAACATAATTTTAATACATCTGCGATTTTTCTTTGGCCTAAAGTCTACGTCACTGGCCTAAAGAGAATATTCACTGTCAGTCAGCACTGACCGGCGTTGGTATAAAACGTTATGGTTGCGCAAATTCAGCGACGCTTCGCAAATTAGGAACAAAAATCACTCACATGTCTAAATAAACGGGTGTTCATGACGATTTCATTCCACTAAAACGTCTCAAATAAAGACTTCAAACAGGTAATATACTGCATTTGTTTATTAGGGTTGCGCAGGTAAATAATTGCTTGCAAAATTGACGCGATAAAACAGATAAAGTTTAATGCACCGAGACGATTCAAACATAGATTAACGAGTTACCAGAAAGAGTCGTCTTGTGATTTGAGCTTCTATTTGTCATGTCATGTCATATTTTCAGCTCTGACGCTAACAACCAGTACTAGAGATGAAAATAAGTCTCAGATTTTTGTCCCATATGAAGACACCATGTGATTTTCACAGAGTAGAATAGAACCACCCCATGCCTGCCCGTGGGTATCATAAGATGCAATTAAGGGATTCTGGTAGGTGGGCAGCAGCACATCTTCTGTTGACAACTGTCACTGAGTCTGAAAATCACCGTACGTCGCTTGCCCAGCGTAGTAACTATGGGCGAAAATCGCCCCTAATGGCCTACCCTGAGGGAGACTTACGTCCAGCAGTTGGCCACAATGGAATAATGGTTGGATGGACCCAACACCACTCTTTCCGAAATTGGTGAAAGGCTTACTGCATTTTGCTGAAATATCCTGTCGTAATCGCATGGCTTGAAATAAAACCGAACCTTAAATGTGAATCCACACTTCATCGCTTCACTGTCGAGATTATTTCGTGTTTTACAACATATTAATGTTTTATGTCTCATGCAAACATTACACGGTAAAAGTAAATAATGAACACAACAAAGGAATTTATTTTCATTGAATAAGTACCTATAACATGTCGTTAACCCATCACGGGCAACTCCGCTTGTCGAGTCATCATCATCAGCGTATTGCAGTCCACTGCTCGTAAGCCTCCCCCAGAGCCCGCCACACCTCCCGTTGTGGCGATCTCCCGTTTTCACCATCCATCTGGCCAAAGGGCGTCCAATATTATTAGACTGAGTTTCACCAAACAGTTCCTTTGAAAGATAGCGCTAGTTTTAATAAATAATAGTCTCCGACTTCGGTCATGGCCGTCAATCTTAACGGAGATTAGCAGGAGATATTTTAGTGCACAAGACTGTGAAAACAGGTGCACTCTCTATTCCGTCATTCTCATAATCCGATGGGACGGAAAGCCGACACGACCGGAGAGAGATCAGGCTCAGGACCAACGCTTTACGTGCTTTCGTGCCTCGCACGAGCTAAGTGTCAATTTATACTGCATGAAAATCTGTAAATGAAGTAATTTCAATGGTACTCCCCAGACCTTGACTGGGGTTGATCGAACCTGCAGGATGTGGGTGACAAACAGACAGATATTGATATGCTCAGTGGCGGATTAAGAGTATCCGAGGCCCTAAGCACAGAGCCTGTGTAGGCCCTCTATTGCTTAAATGGAAATGGAAGGAATGGAATGGAAGGTAGAAAGTATAAAATGAAAGTTCATCAAAATAGAAAGTGTAGTAGGTATAATTTAAAACTTAAAACATTTTTTCCTTGCCTTAATCAGAGCAAACTCCGAGATTACATCGTCGAAATTTATCTGACGAAGTATGTCTGCCTCAATACACATTAATGCTAAAGAATTAAGCTTGTCTGGACGGATTTTTGTTCTTTGCGGGTTTTTTAATCTTATTTGTTGTGAGAAGGATCGTTCAGCAGAGCAGTTAGTAATCATTAAGCTGTGAAAGATTCTAAACGCCACTTCTATATTTGGGAAAACGCACTTTACTTTATATTTAATAATCATTTCATATAGATCGAAATGGGTGACCTTTGTTTCTGAAAATTCATATTTTATTCGAACATATTTGTGAAAACGATTAAATTCGCCGAGGAAGTTTTCATTGAAGTCTTCTGGGTAAGATTCTAAGAGCAATTGGATATCTTTTTCATATTCTGAACATGACTTATTTAGATCCGCAAGAAATGAAAACTTTTGTGAAACTTCGTGGTATACATCACCTCTTCTTTGCATTTGAGCATTAAGTGTGTCAATTATTACATTGAAAGTCTCAATGCGGAATTTGTCTCTAGGATTCAAATCAAGTTCCTCTGCATTTCCATCATTTACTTGTTTCTTCCTAATTCGTCTTCGAGTTTCCTTATATTCCCCATTAGGAAAAATTTTTCTTGCCTCGCCTTCAAATTTTTCAAATTGATTCCTCATTTCAACGAGATGACCCGATAAAGAATGATACAAATTGGAACACGTTTTAAGATCTAATCGTTCTTCTTGGAGTCCTTTACTGGTGCGATGAAAAACTTGTAGAATATGGCATGTGACAAATCACTGTTTGAGTGTTTGCTCCTCAGTGTAGTTTCAATCAAAGCCACTCCGTAAATAAAGTAGGTAAGTACGTGCGGTAATGCGTATGGGCGCTATCATTTGCAATGCAAAGACAACTCACTCACTCGGTCTCGCGGCGGCGCGACGCGACGTGCGGGCGGGGCGCGCAGGGGGCAGGGCCCTGCGGGGGTGTATGAAGGGTCACTCCCGGACTGCTCGCGCCTTGTGATTTCGGACATATTTATTGTGGATGAATCTCGATAAAATGTAGATATAAAATGAAACGCCAGCAGAGGATGGAGGCCCCTGGAGAACAGAGGCCCCAAGCACGTGCTTGTAGTGCTTATACGTTAATCCGCCACTGGTATGCTGACTTCAGACTATGATTCTGAGATGAAAAACACTGAAAATTTTCGCAGGAAAATGTCAAAATCTAAGCTTGAGCTAATAAAGATACATTATCTGTGTAACAACATACAAAAAATCATCGTTCCGAAATCAAGCATAGGAGTTATCTACACTAATATTATAAAGAGGAAAACTTTGTTTGTTTGGTTGTAATGAATAGGCTCAAAAACTTCTGGACCGATTTAAAAAATTCTTTCACCGTTAGAATCCTTATTGGACCTGGATGAACATAGGCTACAAGAATTTCCCGATATTCCCACGGGAAGGCGACCAACGGGAATTCTATATTTTTTACGAAAACCGCTATACATATGAAGCTGAAATCGGGCATATATGTTCATTGGGGACAGCGAGGGAGGACTAAAAACGGATTTCCCGAAATTCCCACGGGAAGGGGACAAACGGGAATTCATAATTTTTACGAAAACCGCTATAAATATGAAGCTAAAATTAGGCATATATGTTCATTAGGGACTGCGAGGAAGCACTAAGAACGGATTTCCCGAAATTCCCACGGGAAGGGGACCAACGGGAATTAATATTTTTTTACGAAAACCGCTATTTTACGAAGCTAAAATCGGATTAGGGACTACGAGGAAGCTCTAAGAACGGATTTCCCGAAATTCCCACGGGAAGGGAACCAACGGGCGTTCCAAATTTTTACGAAAACCGCTGTACCTACATATGAAGTTGTAGCTAATGTACTGATATGTACCGAAGCGAAGCGAGGGCGGGCCACTAGTTTTTAATAATTTTTAATAAAAACAGACAGTAGGTAGATTATAATCTCTCTAACAATGACTGTAGGTACCAATTACTTTATTTTATACAGAGCTTTGGATTGTCTGAAAGAGGATAAATTATATGTGTGTACTGGTAGTGGATAACGAGATGATGCACGTCTTTGTATATTATTCTCTTTTCTATTCCAGACCGACCGAGCACGGCTCGCGCGGCAGCGTCGCGAGCCGTTGCCTCGGTCGATGTGGACTTAGCTCGGGCTGCCTCAGGCGCACGTTGCCTCGGCCGAGCGCGCCTCGCGGTCTAGCCATCGGCTGTCGGTAAACGGCCCCCTGATTACGTAAAAGCCGAAGCAAAGCGATAGCGAAAATTGTACAATATTCGACTTGAAATGTCAAAGTTCCTTTGAAATTCATTTTACGTAATACGAATTTGACAAGCAATCAGCGATTTTTGTTCAATTTTCACTATCGCTATGCTTATGTTAGTCAGGTAATAAGGGGGTCGGGTGCACGTTGCCTCGGCCAAGCGCGCCTCGCGGTCTAGCCATCGGCTGTCGGTAAACGGGCCGTGTTCAAAGGTGCCTCAGTGTGCGCTCGGTGTGGACGGTCTGATTTGGCTCGCGAGCGCTAGTTGTAGGTTTACATGAACTTGATGCTCGGGGGCTTCTGATGGCTCGGCCTGCCTCGCGAGGCTCGCCTCTGTGTTCCGGGGTGATGCTCGAGAGCGACTACATCGAGGCTGCCGCGCTAGCCCATACGGCTCTTGTGCTGAATTGGGGATTCATTAGAATACATCACCTGCATCTCCTCCCGTAAATGTCATTAGAGTCGAGTAATGTACTCGGGAATTCTCTCAGGTGATAAGCCAGCAAACTACATAGAAAACTACATACAAAGAACACTTAATGACCCTATAGTTCTGGGTATCCCATTTGGGCAACACAGCCGTGTGTGCTATGTATGGATGATTATGTACAATAAGAATAAACTTTTGAAAATGTACTGAACCATAAAAATATGAGCCGATTTCACACTTAGGTATATTTATAATGGCGTGACGCTATTAGGTATAGCTATTTTATACCTAATTAAATATGTAATCTAATCAATGCATATAATTTTTTTTTCATTAGACACAAGACCTTGCGAGGATCATCCTGTTTCTATCTTAAATTTAATTTGTAAATACATACGCATTGTGATTCCGGAATGGGGTAGCCGGTTCTGCAGGATTATTAGGGACATCCGACATCCACGTTTAGGATAGCGGGGTCAGATGTGAAAGATCAGTGACAAGTTGCTAACTCATCGCCTGAGAGAACGCCCCTGAGTTGCTTAGTCGACTCTTACGACATGCACGGAAGGAGATGCAGCAAATACCAGCTTTAAAGCCATCCTTCCAGCACACGGGCCACCGGCCACAACCACCAAACGCTGCCACCGGCTTATTTCCTGTACTTTTCATGCATAACTTCTCGTGGCGGCGTTTGTAGCTGTGGCCGGTGGCCCGTGTGCGGCGACAGTAAAGTTTTGTTTCTAAATATAATTTATACAGGGTTTAACAAAAAGGGTATGTTAAGCGAAAAGCTATGTAAATAGCCCACTGTAGAGAACCTATCCACAAAATTTGAGACCCGAAATCACATGTTTATTTTTCCCGATAGTATGGAGAATTTTTACATATCTCAGGAATTTTCATACAATCTTGAAAAATTAAAATTTGATTTCGAGTCTCAAATTTTGTAAATAGGTTCTCTATAGTGGGGTATTTACATAGCTTTTCGCTTAACATACCCTTTCTGTTACATCCTGTATAGTAATAAGTAAAGTAGAGAAAAACTCCTATTCACTATGGGTGCGCCCACCACCGGGCCCTACACCCTCCACTGACCCTCGGATCTGATAACTCATAATTGCGACAACAGGCACTTGCACTAACTACAATCGCCATGAGAAACCAGACCCGAGCACCTAGCATCCTAGCATAGATCCGAGGGTCAGTGGAGGGTGTAGGGCCCGGTGGTGGGCGCACCCATAGTGAATGTTTGAACTTCCGAATTGTAACGCCTAATACAATTTCATTTAAAAAACTCCTATGCCTGTTTTCGGAACTAACATTTATTGTATGCAGTGATGCGGCTAATGTAGTCATACAAATAGTGACATCATCCAAAAAAACTATTTGGTGAAATGCACTCTAGTTGACTTACTTTAAAATTACTACACTGTGATAACCATGTGCTAAGGCTATTTATATATATATTCTTGTTTGTCTTGTTATGCCATCTATAAGTGTACCTATTTGCATATTGCTCTGCAATAAGCTAATAATAATAATCAAACTAAATTTATTATGACTACTAAAGGCATCAAGAACAGAAGAAGAACAAGAACTACACGGCACCGTCTGATGTCGCCAGATTAGAATAGCATGGTTAAGGTTTCCGGGAGGTGGGCAGCAGCGCCTCCCGTGTTGACAACATAGTCCACCAACCCGCCTGCCCAGCGTGGTGACTAACCAAGCAAACCCCCTACGGCAGTAGCCTTGTAACGTGCCCTGGTGGACTGCAATAGGCTGTTATACTAAAGGTATGTTCACACTTTTTACGTTTGTAACACAATTATATTACGACTAGCTTTTCGCCAGTGACTTCGTCTGCGTAGACTTTGTTGCCCCTTATACCACCCTATTACCTTTTACCTTTAACAGCGATATTTGGTCCCTTTTGAAAATCAGCGCTGCCTGCAAGGTAGGCACGCCTATCTAGTCTTAGCAGCATCCAGCTGAAAAGGGACCCGTTTGGCGGTTGCACGTACACGGGACTGACGGGCTCCAAATAGGGCACACAGTTCTACTTACTGTACTTCGTTTCATGTTGCTTCTATCTGTCTACCTACTTCTTTTGATCTGTATTTCTACACTATTTCAATTTTTTTTTATCAAGAAACAAAATTAATACGCGTAGGTGGACGGTTGGATGCGGCTATATGTGCTTACGATAAGAGGGATACAATCTTATTGCATGTGAATCATATATTAACTAAATTATATTTCAAAAATGAACACATCTCTAATATGCATGCTGGCCCACAATTATTATTAGCAACAATAAAAGAAGTCGTGTGGCCAGTAAATGGGCGACATCTTGCTGGGCGCACTGTAGCCAATTGCGCTAGGTGCAAGCGTCTACAAGGCAAAACCTTATGCCCAAAAATGGGTGATCTACCAGCACAACGTGTTAACCCAGACTTTCCTTTCTTATCTGTCGGTTTAGACTATGCAGGTCCATTCTTGATTATAAATCGTAAGTGTGTCTATTCGTATGTATGCGGTACAAATGTATCCACCTCGAAGCAGTCAGAGATTTAATTAAAGATGCATTTATTATTTTAGAAGATTTATAGCACGTCGAGGAAAACCAACGGAAATATTTAGCGACAATGGCCGCAACTTTGTAGCCGCCGCAAAGGAGGTAGGAATTTTTATTAATAGCAATCAAAATAGTCTGTCTGATTTTGCAAGTCAGCAAGGTATAAAATTTTCATTCATTCCTTCACACGCTCCTCATTTCGGTGGCATCTGGGAGGCCAGGGTTAAATCTGCCAAGCACCATATAAAACGTGTAATTGGAAATAGCCATGTTACGTTCGAAGAGATAACAACCTTATTTGCACAAGTAGAGGCGATTCTCAATAGTCGTCCTTTGTGTCCTATATCATCCATTCCCAACGATTTCCGATCCCTTACCCTAGGACACTTTATCATTGGTAGGCCACTGATGGCAGCACCTGCGCCTACGTTAATGAAATACAGCGAAAATCAACTACAGCGTTACGAGCGTCTGGAGAAAATTAGGCAGCATTTCTGGCAGAGGTGGCAAAAGGAATATTTTTCTGAGCTACAACAAAAAACAAAATGGCGAAATAACAAATTAACCTTGAATGTGGGAGATATGGTACTTCTAGCCGAGGACAATATTCCACCATTATCATGGCGACTAGGAAGAGTCGCACACCTTTATCGAGGACCAGACGGAGTGTCTAGAGCAGATGACGTCAACACTATCAAAGGACAAGGACGGCGGCTTCTGACACGTCTTTGCCCGTTACCGACTGCTGAGGACCTTCAAAGTTGAAGACAATGCTTCAACGGCCGGGAATATGTTCGGGCGCCTTCTAATTTACGAACCAAAAATCATGAGATAAGCGTAATTTGCTATGTCCAGTGGCACAGGCGCCCACACTGGATAGTTGTACTGTATTCAAGTAGCTTTACTTCTAATGCAATCGTCTTACTGTCAACATCTTGCTATATTAATATATATATATATTTTTTGAAAATTATCAAGTGTACTAATTTGCCACCTACCATTGTGTCCGCAAAAGACACAAATAAAAAACAATTCTATTCTACTCTACTCTATTCTATTCTATTTTATAAGAATAAGAATAATGATAGTTTTATAGGTACATTTGTACTTTGCGCATCAAACGAATACATTGCTTGCAATAAGATGACAATATTTTTTGGTTTGGTTCCATAGAAGAAAATGATCGTAACCTTACAAAGAATACTAGGTATTTAAAAAAATGTTGTCTTTTATCCTGTATGTATGTATTAAGTAAATATACAGGGTGTTTTTTTGTGGCCACCGTTAACGAAGGGTACGTACTCTATACATCAAATAAAGTATAAGTTTATGCCAAAAAAAATGCTGGGATTTTTTTTTTTTTTTTAATTACTTGATCGGGCGAAATTTATAGTGTCTAGTTTTATGTTGTACTTTTTTATGGACAGATATTAACTATTTTTCGTGAAAAAATCTTGCTACACGCGTCTATGTGCATTTATGCAGAAAAACGCAGTCTATTTACTCAACTTTGGACCCTAATATTTTGGAAACCAGACACTTCCCAGGTGTGCTTCCATGGAGAAATATGATCGTGATGATGAGGAGATTCCGTAGTTTTCGGGAACGTTGACGACCAAAAATCACCCTGTATAGGTATTAACTTATTGCACAACAATATGCAAATACCTATAGGTACATTTATAGATTAGAATTTATGGTGAATTAGGTTGTATAACAAGACAAACAAGAATATGTATAAATAGCCTTAGCACATGGTTATCACAGTGTAGTAATTTTAAAGTAAGTCAACTAGAGTGCAATTCACCAAATAGTTTCTTTGTATAATGGGATGGCGCTGTTACTGTGTGTACTTACATTATGTATATTAGCCGTATTTAGGTACTGACGACGATATAGGTATTATCGTGGTCTCTAACCATGGAGAAAAAATAAAAGAGGAGTAGCGGCTAAGTATATTTTCGTACAAAAATAGTGTGCCGCGGAGCTGGGGTGAAGTATGGGACGAGGGGAGCATTGAACACTGTAGCCCTGCCCATTTACATAGAAACCACCTTGTAGGGAATACTCAAACTACTTACTCATTATCAATATGATTCAAGATTGTTTTACTAGTGCAATTACTCATCGCTGGATGGCAATATTATACTACGTTTTAGTAAAAAAGTACCCTGATAAAAGCGCTAGTGTCTTTGTAATTTTAATACGGTTACATTTCGGAGCACAAGCTACTGACACAGCGATACAAAGATCACTGACATAGCTCAACGGCCTGACGCTGAAAGCTGAAGTGGCAATGGGCAGGACACATAGCTCGAAGAACTGATGGCCGATGGAACCGGAAAGTTCTAGAGTGGACACCACGTATCGGCAAACGATAGACAAGACGCGAGATAGACTGACGACTTGGCCAAGGTTATGGGTGTAGGTTGGATGCAGGCTGCTTCCGACCGGTCGGAGTTGAGGTTGTTGGGGGAGGCCTATGTCCAACAGTGGACTTCCCAGGCTGTAAATGATGATGATGATAGGACGTATTACCTATTACATAGATTATTTGTTCCAAAAAACGTAAGTAGAGCTTAGTTATTGACTGACCAATAAAGACCAAATAAGGTCAATATTGTAAAGGAAAATGTCATGACTTTTTTACCCGTTTTGCTTTTTTTACGTTTAGTAAACATACTCATTAAAATAATAATATTAATACCAGAGTAATTGAAGTGATGGTGGTTTGAAACTCATCTTTCGCACTTATCAATCTTTTTTGGAAAAACTTTTACTTAGGACAAACTTCGAGCTATATTAACTTCTGATTTTTTAAATCTATTTGCCAGTTGGAATGTAGATTACGTGTAGAACCTATAAGTGCAGGAACTCAACGCCATATATGTAGATATGATCTACATAAATGGCGTTGAGTTACTGCACTTCATTTTTAGTCTGTACAATCCTCAAGGCAAAAAAACATGTCAAAACGCTACCTACACCCAAAAGTTTCGGCGTGCGTTGACCAGTCAGTTTTCCTTAATGTATTTGATAGATTATGCACTGTATTGAAGCACTGAAACAACAGTTAACTGTTCTGTGATACAAGGTTCGCCGGGTCACCCAGTGCGACACAAGTTCAGTATCAACTTGTTGTCAAACCGTATTGGTTATATTATAAAGTTGTAAATAAAAAATTAAAACACAAAATGAGTTTATTAAAATGTTTATCGATGTTAGCATTCTGTTTTTCTCGTATTAAATGCGATATTAGTGATTTGAAAACACAGTTCTCTTGGAAACAAGTTGGATACGATTTTGATGGATTTATTTGTGAGTTTATTTATACATATTCATGTGCTTAGCTCCCGGAGCGAATCATTATTCTAAGTTCCTGTGCTTGTGTGGGACTAGATAGGATGTGCTCATAGTAAATTGCTAAACCGCGCGATGCGTTTCGATAGCTATAATATTTTTTTGGATAACTATTAAAATGTAGTAATGAGTGATAAATAAAGATACAGTTAGCATGAGCGCAAAAGAGATAGCAATACTTTATAAGCAACCGCGCTGAAGTGCACAGCACGCTTGTCACATGGAATGGTAGACGCGTCATTGTCATAAATTATGAAAACTGAAAGATGGCTGTAAAATTGACAGCTCATATGTCGGACTCGAATTATGATTTAAATCTTCTAATACATATATAAAATTGTCGTGTCACGGTGTTAGAAGTTAAACTCCCCCGAAACGGTTCGACCGATTTTCGTAAATCTTAGCATGCATATCGGTTAGGGTGGAGAATCGGACAACATCTATTTTTCATCCCCCTAAATGTTAAGGGTTTTTAACCCCTAAATTTTTTTTAAATTTTTTTGACAAAATTTTTTGTTTTTATTTTTTTATGATACAGCATACAAAAATACATACAACCATGAATTTTCACCCCTCTAGGATCAACCCCTTTTACATGGCAAAACAACGTTTGCCGTAAATAAATATATACAGGGTGTTTTTTTGTGGCCACCTTTAACGAAGGGTACGTATTCTATACATGGAATAAAGTAAGTTTATGCCAAAAAAAATGCTGGGAATTTTTTTTTTTTTAATTTTTAATTCCTTGATCGTGCGAAATTTATAGTGTCTAGTGTTTATGTTAGTTTTTTTATAGACAGATATTAATTATTTTTAGTAAAAAAATCCTGCTACGCGCGTCTATGTGCATTTATGCAGAAAAACGCAGTCTACTCAACTTTGGACCCTAATATTTTGGAAACCAGACACTTCCCAGGTATGCTTCCATGGAGAAAAATGATCGTGATGATGAGGAGATTCCGTAGTTTTCGGGAACGTTGACGACCAAAAATCATCCTGTATAAGTAAATAAATATAAGTTACTGGTGAAATGTATTTTATTTATTTAATTTCTTTGAAACTCAAACATAAGCACGTCTATGGTCATGAAGAATTCGGCGCATACAAAATAAATAGCGGACAAAGCTCATATTATTTCAAGATCAAAAACCATGTTCGAGAAGGCGACTCTAAAGAAGATAAAACCTCATTGGGTTTGACTAGAATACATCAGCTTCATCATCCGTGTATGCAGTGGTGACAACTTAGGTTTTACCCCTAAATTTAGGGGGAAAAAGATAACTAGGGGGACTTTTAGGGGCAGATTTTTTTAGGGGTACAACGACTCGACGTGTATTGTCCGTTTCATAGAGTAGTTCTGATGGTGACGACGCTAATTATGACCACATTTTCTGTGTCACTATGAAACGGCAATGCTAGGAATTTAGTGGTTTTTAGGGGTAAAATTCAAAAATCTTGGGGGGTAACAGTCGACTAAGGAACTCTGGGGCATTCTCGCCGATAAGCTTGCACTTTGTCACAGATAATGTAGGTATAGGTATCTGTGCCCGCAATTCTAAGCGCGGCTGTGGGTTTTCATTCGCGACCCTGCAGTTTTGGCTACCCCGTTTTAGTATAAAATCGGAGTGTATAAATGTATGTGGTATTTTGTATGTAAGTCCATTTTAAACACGACAATATTAAGACACTTGTCGTGTTGTCAAGTGTGTTAATATTTATCTCGGATTAATCTAGTCTAGACCCAAACTAAGATACTACGGTCGTATGAGCAAAGGTATATAAATACAGTAATAAAGAAACATCCATGAATCTGATACATCATCATCAGCCTATTGCAGTCCACTGCTGGGCGTAGGCCACCCCCAGGGCACGCCACAAGACTGCCATGGGAGTATTTGCCCATAGTCACCACGCTGGGCAGACGGGTTGATGACCGCAGTTTGTATTTTTGGACTATGTTGTCAACCCTTAATCGCCTCGTACGATACCCACGGGCAGACATGGGATGGTACGAATTCTACTCTGCCGGTACCACGCGGTCAATACACGGCGCGGCGGATACATAAGCAATGGTTAAAGTATAGAAACCTTGACTTGATAACAAACATGTTCATTTATCAATGTTTGCACCTACCGGGATTCGAACCCAGGATGTATGGCTTCGCAGGCAGGATCACTACCAGCTACACCAATCGGCCATCAATGTCTTTAGAGAAGGACTTTGGAAAAATTAACATTCGATTTCGAGTCTCAAAATTTGGGAATAGGTTCTCTATGGTGGGCTATTTTCATAGCTTTTCGCTTAACATACCCTTTTTGTTACACCCTGTATAGCCAATGGGTAAAAACATGACCCTATTTAGTTCCTTCGTAGACACAACCTCTTTTGTTGGTAATCTAAATTGGCTCTTAGTTTTTCAGTTATTCTTTGGTTTTGCAGATGAAGCTGATACGAACTATGCTGTTAATGATGGAATGATGAAATTTAATACAATTCCTGAGGAAAAAGACAAGTTTTTTATACAGTATAACAACATACCAATAGGGCTAGAGGTTTACAAGAATAAAGTGTTTATAACTGTACCTAGACGCCGGTATGGTAGGTTTTCACTATGTAACTATTCATCTGTGTTGATGCAGGGTTCACTAGAATACATCAGCTGCATCTCCTTCCGTGCATGTCGTAAGCATCGACTAAAGAACTCAGGGACGTTCTCTTCGCGTGTGTACCAAATTGACTTCACAAAAAATACCTAAAGCACGGACGCCAATTACGAAAAATTTCGTTCAATGAGCCCCCACTATTTATCTCTGTCTTTAATGTATTGCCATCTCTGACGCACCAAAGTCAGTCACGAGCAAGACGACAATATCACTAGCTACTCACCACGGAATATCTTGTATTTGACATTCAGTGCTATTCACAGATATTTTTTTGTCCAGGTATACCATCAACCCTAAACTATGTGGACATCAGCAGTGGACCTTCACCACTCCTGAAGCCGTACCCTGAAGTGGACTGGGGCACACGTCTGACATCCGTGTACAGACCACGCGTGGACAAGTGTGGACGTCTGTGGGTCGTGGACACTGGGGTGGTGGAAATACCAAGTAAGATAACCTCAATTATTTGAAGAGAAAACCAGACTGCGTAAAAATTCTGACCACTAAAATGAATCTAATGATCCCTCTCAAGCTCAAATGCGACAAGCCGATTAGGCTCAGCATGCCAAAGAAATACAGGGTTAATTTTAAAACATCAATAACCTCGCAAGACTAGGTAGCTACCATCATAAACAACAACATTTGTTCTACGAGTTTTGATAATTTGTCACATTTTACTTTCATATAAATATCAATTTAATATTACCTCTATGTTTTTAAGTCTGTAGATAACACAGGTGCGCGCGCGATGGTGCGCGCGCGATCGTACGCGTCAACCTTTCCGTATACCTACGAATGGAACATAGACTTACTGTCGGCTTAGGACACAACAGTACAATAAAAGCTTAGAAAATAATTTTTAATTAATGTATTGAGTTATGATAAAACTCGTAGAACAAATGTTATTGTTTATGCTTTTAGCTATCTAGTCCTGCGAGGTTATTGATGTTTTAAAATTAACCCTGTATACATTAATACATACACTCGAAAAACCTTCTGGCGCAGTCGGGTAATTAATAGATTAATGTTCATTACTATTAATCACTGTGCTGTGAGTTCCTTTAGCATCGCAGAATAACTTCCTGCAGTTGAAGTCACGGATGGCCGCTATCTACTATCTTCTTCTTCAGCCTATTGCAGTCCACTGCTGGAGTAGGCCTCCCCCAGGACACGCCACAAGGTACGGGGGGCGCTGCTGCCCACCTCCCGGAAACCCTTAATCGCCTCGTACGATACCCACGAGCAGGCAGGGGTGGTACAAACTCTAATCTGCCGGCACCACGCGGCTAATCGCTATCTTCTATAGGCATAGTTAATTTCAATAGGGTTCTGTATGAAGGATGAAAATACGGAACAATAATTTACAGAATTACTCGTGCGTCTGTCTGTCTTTTTTTCGTCTGTAATGGCCGATTTGCTCCGCATCTGTTATTTGGTAGGATGTGTAAAAAGGCTATTTTCCTCAGATTTCTAATAGTTTTTAAAAATCTTTTTCCAGACGATAGGAAACAGCTTCGACCACCAGCGTTAGTGGTGTTCAATCTTGACACAAACGAGCTGGTCTTCCGCCACGAACTCACCAATGTCCTCGTCAATGAAAGAACTAGTGCAGGTCAGTAACTGATGAAATAGTCTATGGTAGTGTAGAATATACGGAGGTGGGCAGCAGCGCCTCCTGTACCGACAACATAGTCCGAAAATCACACTGCGGTCACCAACCCACCTGCCCAGCGTGGTGACTATGGGCAAAACCCCCTATGGCAGTAGCCTTGTGGCGTGCCCTGGGGGAGGGAGGCCTAAGTCCAGCAGTGGACTGCAATAAGCTGAAGAAGAAGAAGAAGTGTAGAATAAAATATTATTTAATTGGCTTCTATACATACACCTTAAGTCAAGAAAAGAAAAAAGAAGAATCATATAAATAGCTATAAGTATTATTCAGACTATAAGCAAACCTCCCCCCTATAGCAGTAGCCTTGTGGCGTGCCCTGATCGAGCCCTACGTCCAGCAGTGTACTGCAATAGGCTTGTTTATGATTAGGTAGGGGGGACCGCGAGGTAAAAATAGGTAGGTCAAAGTACCTTTCTAGGCTCCGTGTTCCTTTTCTTCCGCGCGGAATCTCTCGTGGGGTTTTGGGGTTTTTCACTTCAATCCACTTTAGGTATTCTTTACTGTTACATCATTTTCAAACGAAGGGCACTCCTTTGGATAGGTCAGTTTGTCACACACAAAAATTCACTTGTCGAGCGAGAGGTCAGTTCCGCGGTGATTGGGCAACTACAACTATTAGCGTGGCGGGGCGAAAGAGCGGGCGATTCAAATAGGGAGATACAAAATTATAGTTTCAACAAGGCTGAAGACGAATTATTCACACAGCTGTGCTTCCAAAATATGGTAGAAAGGAATGCAGGGACCTGAAGGAGATTCTACAGCCCAGTTTAGCATAGCATAGCATAGCATAGCATAGCAGGGCCAATATGTAAAGGATCTGTGACAAGTTGCTAGCTCATCGCTTGAGAGAACGTTCCTGAGTTCCTTAGTCAATTCTTACAACATGCACGGAAGGAGATGTAGCTGATGTGAAATATAATGATAAAAATGAAAATCTCCCGACCGTAATTCGGCCAAGGCGACCAATCTCTACGGAGATTAGCCAGGTACGCAGGATATATTATAGTGCACAAGTGTGTGCGGAAACACAGATGCACTCTCTATTCCGTTACTCTCATAGTCCGATGGGACGGAAAGCCGACACGACCGGAGAGAGATCAGGCGCAGGACCAACAGTTTTACGTGCTTTATGACGAGCTAACTGACAATTTTACAACATTAAAATCTGTACATGAAATAAATTCATTGGTACAGGCCCGGGACTTAAGCCTCCTGCTTGGAAGGTCTTAACCACTGGGCTATTACCGCAGCTGATGTATTCTAGTGAAGTGTCGCAGCAGCTCGCACATGACTTCGAGCCTCTTATCGATAAATTTCTCATAGTGGACTATTTACATAGCTTTTCTCATAACATTTTCAGGTATGACCTCAATAGCGGTGGAGGTATCGCCCCATTACTGTGAGGATGCCTTCGCATACATCAATGACTTGGCGACAGGAGGCCTTATCGTGGTCTCGATGGCCAAGCGGGAAAGTTGGAGGATCCAGGATCCAAGCTTCACTGCTGATGAAGCCGCATTAAATTTCACTATTGCTGGTGAGTGGAAATAAGCAGGTAGAAAACCATAGCATTGAATGATACACATTCACATCAGCCTATTGCAGTCCACTGCTGGACGTTGGCCTCCCCCAGGGCACGCCACAAGGTTACGCTATCAGGGGTTTTATGCCCTCAGTTTATGTCCACAGAGTCTATGGTGTCAAAACAGGGCGCTGCTATGCCCACCTCCTGGAAACGGCGGGCATTCTGTCAGGCGATAAGCTAGCAACTTATCTTTTGCGTCTGCTATGCAAAACATGGCTTTATTAGGATCTCCTTTATGATTCTTCAGTTCGGGATACCCCATTTTGGGAACAGAGAGCTGTGTGTATACAGGATGTTTTTTGGTCGTCAACGTTCCCGCATACTACGGAATCTCCTCATCATCACGATAATTTTTCTCCATGGAAGCATACCTGGGAAGTGACTGGTTCCCAAGATATCAGGGTCCAAAGTTGAGTAAGTAGACTGCGTTTTTTGCATAATTGCACATAGACGCGTGTTATAACATTTTTTCACGAAAAATAATTTTAATCTGGCTATAAGAAAGCTCGGTCACCAACCCGCCTGCCCAGCGTGGTGACTATGGGCAAACACCCCCCATGGCAGTCTTGTGGCGTGCCCTGGGGGAGGCCTACGTCCAGCAGTGGACTGCAATAAGCTGATGATGAAGATGATAAGAAAGCTAACACAAACACTGGATACTCTAAATTTCGCCCGAACAAGTAATTAAAAAAAAATCAAAATCAAAATCAAAATTTCCCAGCAATTTTTTTGGCATAAACCGCATAAACTTACTTTATTTGATGTATAGAGTACGTACCCTTCGTAAAGAGTGGCAACAAAATAACACCCTGTATTTATGTAAATTTATTATTATTATTATTTATTTATAAACTGCGATTTCATAAATTTTCTGTCCAGATCACTATTGGATAATTCTGTTAACCCAGGTGACCTGATAACCTGGAGAGATGGGCTCTTCAGCATAACCTTGGCACCTGATGGCCAGGGGAAGACAAATGCGTACTACCACGCCTTTGTGTCTACCCAGGAGTACGTAGTGGATACCCAGTACTTAAATACCAACGATTTCACTGGAAGGAATCAGGTACGCTTTGTCATTATTTATCTATCTAGGCTCAAAGCCTATATATATGTATGTATATATGTATATGACTCATTTTGTCATACATCAATATAAGGTAAATGTTTGTCACTACTTACATACTCGTATACCAGTGCGTGCTGCCGGTGATGACCTACGGTGCCGAGACGTGGTCTCTAACTATGTGCCTCATAAAGAAACTCAGGATCGCACAGCGAGCGATGGAGAGAACTATGCTCGGGATCTCTCTGCGTGATCGAATCAGAAATGAGGAGATCCGCAGACGTACAAAGATCACCGATATAGCTCAACGGTCCAGCAAACTGAAGTGGCAATGGGCAGGGCACATGGCTCGAAGAACTGATGGCCGATGGAGTCGGAAAGTTCTAGAGTGGATATCATGTATCGGTAAGCGAGGTGGACGGACGACCTGGCCAAGGTCGTGGGCGTCGGTTGGATGCAGGCTGCTTCCGACCGGTCGGAGTGGAGGTTGTTGGGGGAGGCCTATGTCCAACAGTGGACTTCCCAGGGCTGTAAATGATGATGAATGATGACATATACCTAAGGCTTTTTCTCTCCCTTCTATTCTTAACAAATACATACATACTCGTACATAAAGGTCACGCCCATTATCCCCCAGGGGGGGTGGGCAGAGGTGTGCTTACACACTCACTTTTCATCAGTTAGCATATTAAGTCCCACGTGGTAAATTGGTGAGCCTACCGCCGCTTTTCTTAACAAATATTGGGATTTATTCACTGTAGATGGCTTTATTATCACGATTTTAGAGTTCGTTCCATATTATTAGTTTTTTCTATTTACTTCTAGCTTCGTATTCAAAATAAGTTTACTGATAGATATTATAAAAATATAATTATAATTATCTATCTATATACATATGTACGAGTATATATAATAAAAATGAAACGGGTCGCTATCTGTACATGGAAGATATATGAGAAAAAATATTATAGGAGAACTTTATCAACGCTCTATTGCAATGATTTTTGGAATTCTTGTCGGTTTGTCTGTGCGTTTGTGCACGCTAATCTCAAAAACGGCTAAACCGATTTCGATGCGGTTTTCAGAAATATATTGTGACAGGTCCCACTTAACATATAGGCTACTTTTTATCCCGGGAAAATGTTTTTATCCCGGATAATTTCGATGTTTTGTTTTTTCTGTAGTCCACGCGGACGGTGTCGCGGGTGTCCACTAGTTGTTTCATAATAAAATTATAATATTTCCCTGAAATTTCAAGATGGTTAATAGATAGAAATCAATAAATAAATAAATAAAAATAAGTATAGAATAACAATTTTTAGATATGTTAAAAAGGATCAGAAGACCTTGAAATAATAACTTCACCCCTCAGCTTCTGGGCAACAAAGGACCTCGAACACAGAGCGGGTCCCATGACTACCACCCAGGAACAAAGGTGGTGCTCTTCGCCAATCAACCACAGGACGCCATCTTGTGCTGGAACGTCAATCGACCAATGTCACCAGAAAACGTGGCTATTGTGGCGCAAGATCCTGAGAAGCTACTGTACATATCAGGTAAGATGATGCGGGGCTTCACTAGAATACATCAGCTGCATCTCCTTCCGTGTATATTGTACTAGTGGACGCCCGCGACACCGTCCGCGTGGACTGCAGAAAAAACAAAATGTCGAAATTATCCGGCATAGAAATGTTTTCCCGGGATGAAAAGTAGCCTATGTGTTAATCCAGGGTGTCAGCTAACTCCATAGCAAATTTTTATTTAAATCGCTTCAGCCGTTTTTACGTGAAAGAATAACAAACATCCATCCATCCATACTTACAAACTTTCGCGTTTATAATATTAATGGGAATAGTAGTAAGGCGTTACTGATCTTTACATCTGCTCCCGATATATACAGGGTGTAACTGAAGGGGTATGTTAAGCGAAAAGCTATCTTAGTAGACCACTATAGAAACCTATTTCCAAAATTTGAGATCCGAAATCACATGTTTATTTTTTATAATTGTATGAACATTCCTAAGTTGTCTGGGAATTTTCCATAGTATCTAAAAAAATAAACATGTAATTTTGAGTCTGAAATTTTGTAGGATTCTTTTAGTGGGCTAATTAGTTAAGCTTTTCGCTTAACATACCCCTTTTGTTACATCCTGTATATGTATACGTGGCTGCAGGATCTTCTACAAGATCCTAGAAAATAGTAGGTAGTTATTGCAACAAACCGGCTCTAGTAAATCCAGCATCAGCATCCTAACAGCAATGTTCTAATTTCAGATTTAAAAATAGTTGGTGATGAAGTATGGGTGCTAGTCAACAAGATTACTAAGTTCGTGTTCTCCAGTCTAAACACCACAGAAACAAACTTCTACGTACACAGGTAACTTCATCAAAGTCAACTTAATCAGCCAAGTCCACTGCTGAGCATAGACCCCCAATAACCTCCACTGCAACCGGTTGTACCTAAGTGGCCTGTATTCAGACGATACCCGCGATCTGGGCTAGGTCGTCCGTCCATCTCGCGGGTGGCATTCCCACGCTCCGCTTACATGCAGTCTCCACTCTAGAACCGATAGTCGAATCGGTTTTTCTACCTATTTGCTTTGCCCACCATAAGCACCAGTAGCTCTTCGTTCATTCGTTCTCATGGGGCATATTAATGTATTTTCTTCTTACTGATTGAGTGCCATAGGGTTGTTCATATCTGTACGGACCTACTATGACCTGACTGCCACTTTATTTGGATAGTTGGACTATCTCTTAGACTGGTCTTTGATATATAAACTATAGAGCGCCAACATCTCTTTGTTCTATTGTACACAATCAGTACAATATTGTTAGTATTAAGCCAGGGTTGCCTGTTCATATAATTTGTGGCTACATATAATCACGCCTTTATCCCTTACGGGGTAGGCAGAGCACCGAGGGCCGATAGAACCACATGGTGCCACTTCTGACCAATTTTGAGGGTATAGTTGAGATGTACAAGTTCGGTTAGTAGTCACATGTGGTCAGCCCATCGTCTACAAAACACCAAGACCCTCTTGTATAAGTATAACAGTCCAAAACGTAGGTAATACATTATTGTATTGTTCTACATTTGTATGCGTTTTTTATTTCAGAGGGAAGGTGGCCGATCTGATCAGAGGAACTCCATGTGATATTTGCGAATAGCACAAATAAAGACTTAACTTAAATTAACAGAGGGAGTATGTCGTCTAATCTATGCAGGGTGTTTCTGGCCGGTCGTGAAAAGCAATCTAAACGTAATCTAAAAATAAGCGAAATAGTACTGAAGTCTTCTCTTTTAATATATTCTTAAATTATTGTTTATATAATACCTAAATAAAATTAAAATAACAAACAAAAAACTTACAACATTTCATAGAAGTTTTTAAATTTTTCCTTATTCAAGATGTAGTATTTGTATAACTATGTCACTCGTAGTTTGGAATATTTTGACGCATGTGACGAAAAGCGTAAAAATGTAGGAACATATCTAAGTAAGTAAACAAATAAGTAAGCTATATTATTTGGTATTATAAAAGATTAAGCAATTTCATTCGTTAGGAGAGCTCCTTCCTTTGAGATATCTTCTTGAAGTTTCAAATTGTTCTGCAAGAGAGTATAATTTAAATTAGTGCCGTTACTACCCTGTACTCACTTAAGTATTAGACATTAATTTTCTTGTGTTCAAAACTACACCAATTTTTAATTGGTGTTGTAGGTAGTGACCCTGACTGCGACACCATAGGTCCTGGGTTCGAATCCCGCTAGGTGCAAACATTGAAATGAAATATTTTATTTGTCTGATTTCCGGTAGATAACACAATGATATTATACAATGTCAATGTACGAGTATGGTGTCTTAAACAATGGTAATGTCCGCGAAAATCTGCCTATTTAGGCGTACAAATGTTTTTATCAATTTTGATATAATTAATATCGATGTTTGTTTCCGCGTCATGAATATTTTTTACTATCTAGCTACCTTTATATTTATTACCTACTGTTGTTTAGGGATCTTAGTGCGGGACTAGGTTAATGTGTTGTTAAATAAATATATAAATATATGAAAGAATAAATTTTTTTTGCTTTGTGCTTATGTTCTCACCTCAAAGTACTTGTGATCCCAATATCCGAAAAGGTTCTTGAATTCCACTGGTTCTGATCCCTGGTTGATCTCCGGAAGGACCGTCAGTCCCAGGTTTTCCAGATACTGAGGGAAAAATACATTATAACTATAGAAAAATATATAAAACTCAATTTCTCGATCGAATTGACAAAGGGAAGTCGAAGTCGAATCGAAACCAGGAGAATGCTAAGAGAATGTAACGTCGTTTAAGAGCGACGTTCGTTGTATATTATCACCTTTAGTAAGGATAAAAAAGCCCAAAAAGCGGCGGCAGGCTCACCTATTACCACGTGGGACTTAATAGACTAACTGGTGATAAGTGGGTGTGCAATTTGCACACTTCTGCCTGATCTTTGGGTGATAATGGGCGTGACTGTACCTATGTATTATGAAAATCTCCCGACCGTATTTCGGCCAAGGCGACCAATCTCTACGGAGGTTAGGCAGGTAATAGGAGATAGGTAATTATAGTGCACAAGTGTGTGCGCAAACACAGATGCACTCTCTATTCCGTCACTCTCATAGTCCGATGGGACGGAAAGCCGACACGACCTGAGAGAGATCAGGCGCAGGACCAACAGTTTTACGTGCTTTCCGATGTAAAATTGTCACCTATTTATTAATAAAGATATTGTCACGCAACATATAGTTACTTTTGACTTTTACTTGCTGGAATGTGATTGGGTACGTTACTTGTCACATGGGCATATTGAACATATCTTACATAATGTTTTGCTTTTACGTTTTTGACTTCTCGAGCTGGCTTTCTCTCGGTGACGTCATTTCCGATCCACAGGTACACTTTTAAGCCATTCTTGAGCCAATAAATTCCATTTGTGTTGATTGACTGGGAAAAAAGTCATCGGTATTGAATTATTGAAAAAACATGTGATTTCGAGTGTCCAATTTTGTAGATGGGCTCTTTATTGTGGCCTGTGCTGATTCGGGGCTTCACTAGAATACATCAGCTGCATCTCCTTCCGTGCATGTCGTAAGAGTCGACTAAGGAACTCGGGGACGTTCTCTCAGGCGATAAGCTAGCAACTTGCTAGCAAATCGGGTAACCAGAAATGCAGGGTCATAAAGGAGATCTGACAGCCACGTCAAGCATAGCAGAGAACGATGTTATTTTTTAATAACATAAATAAAATTTAGCATACATACCTTTTGATGCAATCTCAGCTCGTTATCCAGAACCAGGCGATTTCCTTCCCTCACCACGCTGAATAGGGCTGGTTTTGGCTTGACGGTATAGTCTTCATAATACTCTATGATGAAGAAAATCGACTTAAAAAAAAACTGTGGCAATGTTGCCACGGCAAAGGCATTTGAATAACACGTCATATAATAAAACGGCATAGGCATTTAAAATAGTATGCGTTTTAGAGGGAGAAAATAAGGCTTCGAAAAAAAGGCACCGTGTGCTTAATTTATTACATTAGGTTACTTTAAAAATGTTAAAATAACAACGCCACATGATTTTTTTCTTTCACATTATTCAAAATGCCTAGCGGTTTTGTAATACGACTTGTTATTCAATTATGCCTGTGACATAAGCACTGAAAATGCCAGTATATAAATACATATTACCAAATTGGTAATATTTACCTTTACCCCTTTACCTACAGGGTGTGAGTGACATCATCATCATCATCATCTTACTATTCCCATTTACTCGTATTTGGGTTCGGCGCAATATCTACTTTTCTTCCATTCATCCCTATTATCATGCGGATAGATATCATGTTAGTATGACAGCCAGACAAAAACTAGATGCTGAACAAGTACCATTGTACCGAGTTATACGACAGTGTTTTACTCGCAGGAAATGGATTTTTTATTTAATTATCCGCAATATTTGCTTTCCGCGCCAATTACATCGGGCGATCCTGTGACTCGCTAAATGGGCTTCTCAGTTACTGTGTGATACATTACTGTTATTTGAATCATTTTTTATTTCTCCATTAGGGCCCATACGTTATCTGAACAACTAAACTTACTGTGGTGTAAGCACGAACCTTTTCACGCGGCGGCGTAACGTTAGCGACTCGCTAGCAAAATCTATGGGAATTGACAGTTTGACGATAGCGTTACGGACTATCGAGAGGTTCGTGCTTACCCCTCTGGTCCTAAAAAAATTATCAATATATAAAAAAAATTCGTGTCAACATTTTCAGTGATTATCCCTTTTGAATCATGGTCAGACGTCAGCACAATCAGGCAGGCTGACTTGCAAAAGCAAAGCAGAAGCAACACGATAGCGAAAATTATACAATATACGCCTTGAAATGTCAAAATTACTTTGAAATTCATTTAATGTAATACGAATTTGACAAGCAATCAGCGGAATTTTGTACAATTTTCGTTGTAGCATTGCTTTTCTTAGTTATGTAATAAGGGGGAGGAATGGCAGTCACTTACACCCTGTAGGTAATATATCATGCATTTATCATGCGTACAGACATCATGTTAGTATCTTATTCTGGGTTTGTTATTTTCAAGGCTGCAGAATAGAAAAAAACGTCATACAATTTATTAATAAACTTTATTGACAAAGAACTGTATAAAAAATATCTTAAATCATACAAAGTGTAAATACATATTTAACTTATTTAATTAAAGCATAATTTAAAAGGGTTATCAGAATAGAAATGTTTCATTTTTAAAAATAGCGGATAGTTTATCTTATAAAATTGTTTTGAATAAGTTTGGTATTATTTAGCTTTTTATACAGGTTGTAACGAAAGGAGCACGTAAGGGGTTAAGCAAAATTCTATAAACATAAATAGCGTACCGTTATTTTTCAAGATTGTATGAACATTCCTGAGTTTTGTTACAGCCTGTATAGTTAGACATGCAATATAATATACTTATATTCAGAAAAGTTACAGTAACTAGGTATATTTAGCTATAATTCTACTGCAGGCTTTTATTTCATTCCAGACATATCAAATCATGCTAAAATAACATAACAAAATAACAATTACACTTAGACAATGTATTAATATCGTTTGGCATTTTCGACATGAAAGCAAACACAGCTTATTTATCGATTGTCATGTCTTTATATGTTACTTTCTATATTTTTTACGGTCTGTCAAGCATAAGTTGGCGTATCGGGGCTTTATGTCCAACGTGGAACTAATAACGGTTATGATCGCCTAAAGACGAAAACTAGGAGAACTGCTAAAGTCAGTTCTCCTTTACGTCAAAACCAACATTAGGTTTGACAGACCGCATGATTCTACTTTAGAAACATTATTGGAGCAATTGTACTGGCGACGAACCTCTATCGAACGGGAAATCATTTTGTCTAGGTTTATGGATGATTCTACTTGCCTTCTCCAACAGATCGGACAATTCTTGAATGGCTCATCCCAGCGTCTCTCCAAGTACTGAAATATTGCTTGAAGATGGCTGGCTCCGTATTCTGGAGCACACGTTCTACTCGGACCTGGAGAATTAGGAGTTTCCATCATCTTTTAGAATAGAATGGGTTTTTATTTAAAGATTACACATAACGTATTAGAAACATAGAAACCTTAGGTAGAATCGAAGACAGTGAAAAGTAGGTACCTAAGTAATATAAAAAAGTATTAGGTACAACCATCTGTGGGTACAAAAATTCTAAAAGAACCGTGCCCACTATCAGGAGAATTTTGACACGAGGTCAAGAGATATGTGTGTCCCCCGCCGTAATATCAATGCCAAATCCTTGGCAATGAGGTGTTTCCATCATCTCTTGACTCGAGAATCACCTATTGTATAGTACCTACTTGAGTCTACCTAGCTATGGCTTTAGGGAGGGGGGGGGGGTAGCATAGATAGTCGACAACAACAGGCAGCCCCGGCAAGAACAAACGCAAAATTGGCGATATGAGTTTCGATTGAAACCATATTGCGCCGACACCATAAATACTGGGATAAGGACAGGAAGATGATGATGACATAGATAACCAACACAAATGGCTATTTATATTCGCTGACCGAAGAATGAAACAGCCCTTTAGTCATTGGTTGCCTCGACCAACCTTTTTGAAAGGGCCTTAAAAAGGCTCTGGACCCGATGGTTTCATGGTTTCTGTGCCAAATTCTTCTACAATTGGATATTATGAACTGAAAAAACGGCTTACCCAAGACGGATAGTTTTTGGAGGATTTCAATTGTTCAGCCTTGGCCACGGCTTCAGTCTTTTCCTGAAATGGGACAGAGTTAAAAATAACTATAATTCACTATGGGTGCGCCCACCACCGGGCCCTACACCCTCCACTGACCCTGACTAATCTGATAACTCATAACTGCGAAAACAGGCACTTGCACTAACTACAATCGCCACGAGAAACCAGACCCGAGCACCTAGCATGCAAGACAATACATTGCACTATTCCGAAATAAAAACTAGATAATAATCTACATATGTTTCGCCAACAACCGTGGCATCCTCAGGATTATAGAAATTAGTAAATTAGTAAACCACTAATTGAATTTTGTGGCGATTGTAGTTAGTGCAAGTGCCTGTTTTCGCAGTTATGAGTTATCAGATCCGAGGGTCAGTGGAGGGTGTAGGGCCCGGTGGTGGGCGCACCCATAGTGAATGTTTGAACTTCCGAATTGTAACGCCTAATACAATTTCATTTAAATAACTATAATGTTAAAGAAAATAAAGTCTAACGAAGAAAGTCTAACGTTATGTTAAAATACTGCACATCCTACGGCTTGGTTAAAAGTCCATATAAAAGTGGGAGAAAAGTATTTTACATGATTTAAAAGCCAATTTTTTCAATTTAAAAGCCAAACGGCTATCTGAAGGATAAAGATGATGCTGTCTCTATTTATATCGAGTTTTAGAAAAAGACATAATCATAATCCATTATATAGGCTATCTGCCCATTGGAAAAAATAAGACCTTAAAATGAATAGGTACCTTTTGAGTAGCCTGTTTCCCAATCCACACATATACACTTCCGCTTATGGTGTCCAAGATGTAGGCTTCCTGAAAAAAAAGCAAACATACAAATAATCCAACGCTACAAGGTGCTTGACTTAATACTCGTAATAATCATTCATTGCCCAATTCTGACGACAAATGTTACTATGTTTATGATGAATACATTATGATGTTTCACTGTACTCGTATGTCATCCATTATACAAGTACTTTAGACCGTCGAAATCGAGATCTCAGAAACAAAAAGAAATTGGAACTTACCTGAGGTTTCAGCTGCTCCTGCTTAAAAGGTTTGGACAGAGGGGTAACCTTGACCTTGCCAGTGCTGTCAGATACCTCAGACAGAATGATAGACTGTTGTTCTTTCCTCTCAAACTCCTGAAAACCCATGTTTATTTGTCTATACTAATATTATAAAGAATTAAAATAAGATTAGCCTGGATAGCCATTTATAGCAGAATATTTTGTGAATATCTACTTTTTAAGGCTTCCACGCACTCATGATTCAAAAAGGGATAAGAAGAAAAAAAGACGGTGTTGTCATTTATATGGCAGATAAACCCAAGGCCTGAAGTCTTTATTTATTTATTTTATTTATTTATTTATTTAGACACACTTACAGAACATACATTAAGAGCAACAATAATTACACTTACAACTAAAAATCTGATGTATGTGCCAATTATAGGTGTGCTACATCATTCACAGATAATATTATAGTATTATAGTGGAGTGTGTTTCATCAAACAGCTCCCCTGGGCGAGGGCGCCAGCTACTATATGTATGACTACACCATCTGTGTCACTGCATACAATAAATGTTATTTGCAAATCAGGCATAGGAGCTTCTTCTTCTTCATAGACATGAAGCCGTAACCCTTATGCTTTACTTAGACAGAGGCTAGATCCAATTTCTCGACAAATGTTAACATCAAGAAGATATTTGGAGTAAATTAAAGTTAATTTAAATGTAAGCTACCCCAATTCCGTAACAGGTATCTGCATCAAGTGGATATTTAGAGTGATGATGATCTCCGACCGTATTTCGGCCAAGGCGACCAATCTCTCACAAGTGTGTGCGCAAACACAGATGCACTCTCTATTCCCTCACTCTCATAGTCCGATAGGACGGAAAGCCGACACGACCGGAGAGAGATCAGGCGTAGGACCAACGGTTTTACGTATTTTCCGAGGCACGAGCTAAGTGACAATTTTGCAACATTAAAATCTGTATATGAGATAGTCCAGTAGTTAAGACGCGCACCTTTCAAGCGGGAGGCGTAAGTTCGATCCCTGTCACGGGCCTGTACCAATGAATTTATTTAGAGTAGGTATATTCCAATTTTACCTACAACCTCTTTGGACAAAACTGTCCACGTCCACCTTGTGCTGATGTAAGTGATCTTTAAAACTTTCTATTACTGTTGATTAATTGATTGATGATTTTAGAAAAAGATTTCACTTCTGATACTCGGTGATCGGATATTTCCCCTAATCTTAATGTATAAAAAGTACAAACTTTGTCATCTCCACCAGCACTCTCATCAGGAACGAGGTTCTTGGCTCCAGATCCTAAGGCGTTGAAGAATTCCTGGTAGTCCGCTTCACTGGAGTACTTTTCTAGAAAGAAATATATGAGATTGTTGGAAAATAAGCGGATATGGTTCTTTAAATGAAATTATAAGATTGAGCTTGTAAATAAAATCTGCTTTTGCAATTTTGGTATCACGATTGAAACTCTTACGTGTTTTTAGAATTTATTTAGACATTGTTTAAGCTAACATTGCCTAAATTTAACTAATATTCCATACATTAAGCCAAATGTCATATTTAAACTGTGTCTGATTTTTTGTAATAACACCGCTAATTATTTGAACCGTATTTGTCGAACTATTAGTGGCACCATGTGGTCCTATCGGCCCTTGGTACTCTGCCTACCCCGTAAGGAATAAAGGCGTGATTATGTGTATGTGTATGTGTGTGTGTGTATTTGTCGACTGACAAATGCAGTCGATGTAATATCTGTCTTCCCTATGCTTAAAGTGGCGGTAGGATCTGTACGATCCTGCAGTTCATCCTATTTCGTGAACACAGCCGTGCATTTATGTATTTTTTTATTTGTCTTGATTCCTGGCCATACATACCTATAGTTTGCACAGTAGCCCGTCCTCTATGATCCTGGTCCCTGATCTGGGCTGCCACCGAAGCCCCCTTCAGTTTCTCCACGTTCCTGGCCTTGTCTCCCACGTATACGTAGATCCTGTTGTCCAGGTCCAGAATGAAGACATCGCCTTGGTTCATTGAGGAGATGAGGGGATCCACCTAGAAGGTAGTAGCAGATATGTTGCAGGTACCTTTTGTATTTGCATAAAATAAACTCCTAAATTGGCGTTTAAGATATCCTTACAGGTGGGTTCTCTTATTGTGCCCACAGTGACTTACAAAAATATGATACTGTATCATAATAATCGGTATGCACCACTTATGGGAAGCCCACCACACGGCCTTAAATTACTGGCGGCAAGTCACCGCCTGCGACCTGGCAGTAATGGCAGGCGTCCGAGAATCTCCCTATATAAAGACTACTAAGTGTTGAGCTGCAGTGGGATGGATACCATCGCCGAGCCTACTAAAGCCTGCGATGCACTGAATGACTCGCCTGAGGTCTACTCTGAAGTGACGATAAACGAAGTATCGGCCGAATATCGAGGTGTTTCCTACTACGAACTTCCTTCGATCGGATCAGTCGCGTCGTTTTTTCATTCGGTCCGATCGAACTCTATTTGACAGGTATAAGGCTAGATAATAGAAAGCTTATAATATTAGTTAATGAGAATTATTCTCTATGGTTCCGAATGAGTTGTGAACTCAGATGAATGAATCCGAAGCAATTTCGTAGTAGGGTCAAAGGCTGTCAAAGGCTTCGATTGGGTCGGGCTTCGGTCGGACCGAAAGATTCGAAAGCGGCATTTCAGAGTAGACCCCAAGTTGGTATGGGACAACGGTCCCGTACAAAAAAGACTACTCTTACAATCCCTTACCTGACGGACTCTCACGTTGGTCTTCCCCTTGACCTGGATAAGTCTCTTCTCAGCACCAGCGTTGGTGATGACGTGGTTGAAGCCGGTCGCATGACCGCCATCGAGGTAGCTCACACCTGGGTCAATAAATATGCCAATTATTTACTTCCAGCATCCACAAATTCCATGAAAATGTAACAGGTACCGAGGAATATTCACCTATACAGGGTGTAAAAAGACAACAATGTTTTTTTAATACCTCGTTACGATCATTTTCTTCTATGGAACCAACCGTGGGAAACGACAAAAAAATTATGAAAAAATACTGTCATTTTATTGCGAGCAACATAGTAAAGGAGATACCAAATCCCTGGCGAACAATGTATTCGTTTGATGCGCAAAGTACAAATGTACCTACAAAACTAACATTATAATATTTTGACATGGTATCTTTGAAAAAATGTTTGTTAACCGATTTCAGATGGATTTATGTAAAACAAAAAATTATAATATAAATGTAACTTTGGACCTCAGAATCTTGGAAACCCGTGGTTTCCCAGGGGTGCTTCCATAGAAAAAAATTATCGTGATGTTACAAAGAATACGTGGTATTAAAAGAAAAAAGTTGTCTTTTTACACCCAGTATAATGGAGCTCGACAGATTCTGTAATTCCAAAGTAGAGTAGCCTGAAACAGCTACAGGATCAGAAAAGAGATCCCACAGTCACGTTTGGCATAGCAGGATTAGATGTAAAAGATCAGTCATAGTTTCGATACTATCGATAGGCCTATCGATATTATAGATGATTTTCGAGGTTAAATTATCGATAGTTCGGCAACACTACTGCTGGCTCATCGCCTGAGACCACGCCCCTGAGTTTCTTAGTCGACTCGTTATTCTTATCTATGGTCGACTCTTACGACATGCACGGAAGGAGATGCAGCTTGATGTATTCTAGTAAAACTCCGCATCAGCACAGGCCAGGTGATAATATCTCTGTAAACGAACCCCTTGAATTGACATAAACTTGTATAGGAGGAAGTAATCCAGTGATTAGTCGATTGCAATTATCTAGTTGGAATGATTGCCCTAATAGCTTGGTATCTGAAACTTTAATCAATGACCCGTGACTTCGTCTACATCAACTCTAGGTTCGTACTAACCACAGGTACTAACAGACACGGTGTACTCAGGGGTATCTTTAGAATGACTTGGAAACATTGCCCAATGAATTCGTTACCGGTTGCCAGATTCTGTATCTGTGCCCGAAAAGCGGCGATAGAGTCACGTGGACTTATTAGGTCATTACTTTATAAGTACTTTATTCATATTGAAATAGCAGCTTAGTACTTTGATGTTAATTTATCAGTGACAAGTTGCTAGATTAACGCCTGAGAGAATGCTCGAATTTCTTAGTGGACTCTTACGACATGCACGGACGGAGATGCAGCTGATGTAGTCAGGTGAAGCCCCACATCAGCACATAAGAAACTTTGGATATAAATAAGAGAGTGCAACCAACCTGAGGGGAATAAATGGGTGAACTGCTGACTCTCATAACCCTGGGTCTCTCGATGCTGTACTGCAGCTCCTCCGAACTTATCGTCCAACCCCACCGTCAAAATGGCGGCTGCTCCTGACTCATCCTGAGTGGACTCTGCTCCAATCCAGTAATAGATATCCCAGGAGAGTTGCCCACGCTTGTCGGACGTTGTCTGAAATTTTGGGACGTGTTTTTGACATTTGGATAGGTAGAAAGGCGTTGAGGAATTATTGAATGATATCTGGAACGAATTATCCGCCATGAGAAGTCCACTGCTGAACATAGGCCTCTCACAACAACCTCCATTCGGACCGGTCGGAAACGGCCTGGATCCAATCGATACCTGTTGGAACGGATAAGTGGACGCAATTACTGCGTGTTTCTCTTTCTATCTCCCGAATGTAATGTAATTTAAAAATTGGGCTATACACACTGTTCAAATATCCGCCATTTTAATTTAGATATTTTTATGAACGTATACAATGTCAAAAAACATGAGTCTGGGACTCTGATCGAAAGTTGTTTATTGTCTCCATGATTTCCCTTCTTTAGCTAGATCGACCATGGCCTTTGAACGAGATGCATTATCCAATCAAGTAAATTGTTTCAGATCAGTCGGCCAAGGCGATACGATCAGGTACGCAGGAGATATTATAGTGCACAAGTGTGCGCGCAAACACAGATGCACTCACTATTCCGTTACTCTCATAGTCCGATGGGACGGAAAGCCGACACGACCGGAGAGAGATCAGGCGCAGGACCAACGGTTTTACGTGCTTTCCGAGGCACGGCTAATTGACAATTTTGCAACATTAAAATCTGTACATGAAATAAATTAAATGGTACAGGCTCGTGACTGGGATCGAACTTACGCCTCCCGCTTGGTAGGTGCACAAATATATATATAGTCTGGTATACAAATATACTGGACTGACCATTATAAAATCGCTTGAAATTCTTTAGCTAAAACACTTTTTACAGATACTTTATTGTCAAACGTCATATTAAACCAATTAAACCATAAAGTTAATATCTGTTAAACAAGTGTTTAACTTAAGAGCGTTTTTTGTAATGAGACTCCCATTTGTTACAAGTAAAAAAAAAAAAATTTATTAAACATGGTACATACGTTGACATGTTTTATTTTATAGACAGATACTTACATTCAGTACCTACTACTAAAGACGTATGAATAATTTAAATTGATAATAATTTATGTGACAAGTATGAAATGTACCTTCTGAGGGCTTAGTGCGAGTTAACACTTCAAACTCGATTGCGTAAAGGCTCGAGCACACCGGATGCGAGTACGTATGCGTGCACGTAAGCGTAGACGTACACGTACCTCTGAGTTTAATGTATAGAGCTGTCACCGCTTGACGTCTATGCTTACGTCTACGCATACGCATCCGGTCTGCCCGTGCCTATACAGTTCTATACATTACAACTCAGAGGTACGTATACGTCTACACTTACGTGCACGCACACGCATCCGGTGTGCTCGAGCCTTTAACGTAACTATTCGACCAATCACGGCGTGCCGTTGTTCTCACTTTCATTACGTCACGTCATCATGCCATAATGTGATTGGTTGGCCGCGAACCAGTTCTAAGTGAAAACTCGCACTACGCCCTCTGTTCATGTACTTAGGTAGGTACCATTAGTTAATGAGCTATATGATAGTTTGTTAAATTACAAATATAGATCCACTTTTAAAAGGCTCACCTTTAGAACGATGTAGGAATCTCCTTTGTGGAATTTGCCGAATTCCCTCTCCGACACTGGCTGTGGCTCGAATTGCTGGAATGGATGGTACATATAAGTGGCTGTGACATATCTATAGCTCAACTAAGTAGGAATTTAGAAAAAATCTAACCCCAAAAGGGGTAATAGGGATTGTAAGAAAAATAATCGTCTAATTTTCTTTAAATTCGTATTGAATTTACCTTAGAGAATTTACATAGCAGTTTCGGCGTTTTCCAAAAAAATATTTTAAGATTGATTAAAGGGGCAACACAGTTTATCCAGACGAAATTGCTAGTGGATTCATAACTTTTAAACGTATTAGAGTGCAAATTAACCCCATCAGTGTTTCAGGTTTAATAACAAACTCCTTACCTTAATTCTCCAGATCTCCACCCCTGCCCTACGCCCAGCGTTGGCAAAAGCAGGGTGCGTGGACGCCTTTTGTCTAGCATCCTAGAAGAACAGAAACTGTTACAACCTCAGATTCTCTCGGGACAATATGTCCCACAATATGGTACCAGCGTGCCTCCACTCAAAGGGATTCAAATCAATTCAAATGTTTATTTGTTACAGCTCTTATGAGGATTCCATGTTAGTCGCGTGTCGTTTGCACAAGTTTATCCCCATTTCAATTAGCGTAAGGCTGGATTTCCACTGGAGATTTGTGAGGATGGAATCTGTTTTTCAAGAACTAATAGAGATTTACTAAAAGCGAAAGCCTTAAATTCAGTGCGAAAACGTTAAATAAAAACCTGGTTAAATACTCATAAAATTGTAGAGTTTGTAATTTTAATTTAGTAGCTTTAATCTTAGTAGACAGTCATCATCATCATCATCATCATTTCAGCCCTGGGAAGTCCACTGCTGGACATAGGCCTCCCCCAACAACCTCCACACCGACCGGTCGGAAGCAGCCTGCGCCCAACCGACGCCCGCGACCCTGGCGGTCCCTAGGCAGTATTTTAAATTAATTTCAAATGTGTCTTTACTGCAATGTAGAGAATTCCCATAAAATAAGTTAGTACCTTATCAGTCAATGAAGTGATCTGAGGAGTGATGGAGCCAGGAGAGTTGAAGGTGGTGGACCTGGAGCTGACGCATGCTGCCAGGGCGAGGATCACATATGCTGTGAGGAACCTCATTCTGGAAAGAAATTGGTAAAACTGTAATAATCTCTTGTTCTCAGAGTGATTTAACAATGACCGCTCTGCGAGTTATTTCTTATAGTGCCTTTTAGTTTTTGTTTTAATTTTTATAATTGAGTAGATGCACAATCGCATTAGGTTAAGATTACCTGTAAAGATAGTGTGTAAAGGGGTAAACATTAATTCCCCAGATTATGTTTCGAATAGCCATTTCGAAGGAGATACGAGTAATAGGTAATACAGTGCATAAAGGTAAATATGCATTTGATGTGGGAATCTCTTAAAACACAAGGGCTATATTCTCTATTATTAATGCTAACTTTAGTCTGTGACTGTATACAGGGTGTTTTTTCGTTGCCACCCTTAACGAAGGGTACGTACTCTATACATCAAATAAAGTAAGTTTATGCCAAAAAAATTAAAAAAAACCCCCGACCCAAAAAAAGTACGCAATTATTATGACAAAAGGTTTAAAATGCTAAACCCTATAAAAAGCAAAAAGTAACTTTTAACACTACGTAAGTACCAACTAAAGCATGTCAGACTATCTACTCGGGACTTTGTGCCACCTTTATGTCGGAGGCATAACCGCTAATTTTGAACTGCAAATGGTTATCTTGGCCTGCTGTTGACCGTACGTATGAAATTTTTGATTAAATTTTGTCGCGTCCTGGACCGCTCTAATTTATTAGCCTAACGTTAGAAGCACACACTAAGAAGTCCTCAATCCCATTGTTATACAAATATAATTGTAATAGCTTACTTCACTTACTTGTAAATATAATTTTGTTTAGATAGGTGATTTTTTTTATACGAATGTTGTGATTAGGTAGGAATCATTTGATTTAGGTAAGTACTTTTGAAGGTAAAAAGCGGTCCCCCGACGCGACAAAATTTAATAACAATAATTTAATAATTAAATAAACAGCTAAGAACACTCTCGACTGATATACCTTTTAAACAAAAAAAACCGCATTAAAATCGGATCATCCGTTTGGGAGCTACGATGCCACAGACAGACACATACACATTTACACACACACACACACACACAGACACGTCAAACTTATAACACCCAGTCGTTTTTGCGTCGGGGGTTAAAAAATGCTGGGAAACGATTAATAAAAAAAAATGTTACTTGATCGAGCGAAATTTATAGTATCCAGTGCTTATGCTAGTTTTATAAATTTTATCATAGACAGATAGTAATTATTTCTCGTGAAAAATCTTTCTACGTGCGTCTATGTGCATTTATGCAGAAAAACGCAGTCTATTTACTCAACTTTGGACCCTAATATCTTGGGAACCAGACACTTCCCGGGTATGCTTCCATGGAGAAAAATTATCGTGACGATGAGGAGATTCCGTAGTTTTCGGGAATGTTGACTACCAAGAATCATTCTGTATAAGAACTAGCTTTCCAGTGCTGATGCGGGGCTTCACTAGAATACATCAGCTGCATCTTCTTAAGATACTCGTAGTCATCTAAGGAACTCAGGGGCGTTCTCACAGACGTTCTCATAAACTTGTCACTGATAAACATGTCCCCATCATGCTAAACGTGGTTGTGGGGTCTCCCTTTTGATCTGGCAGTTCTGGCTACCCCTTTTCGGAAATACAGCCGTGTCTATATATATGTATACATTACTTACTACTTATATGTATAAGAACTAGATCAGTTAACATGACTCAATGTTTTGATATACAGTAGGAAATGTTATACCTAAATGTAAAGAAGTACCCATTTACGAGGAAGGAAAAAAAAACAATGACTCATTCCAAGGCTAGACGCTAGGCCTGACTTATATTCTAATGTTACTATAGGAATGCTTGATGCAATAACATAGTTTGCCTAAAAGGGGGTTATGTGAAGCGAAATGCTATGAATATAGTCTTCTTCTTCTTCTTCAGCCTATTGCAGTCCACTGCTGGACATAGGCCTCCCCCAGGGCACGCCACAAGGTTACTGCCACAGGGGGTTTTATAGTCACCACGCTGGGCAGGCGGGTTGGTGACCGCAGTGTGATTTTCGGACTATGTTGTCAGTACGGGAGGCGCTGTTGGCCGCCTGCCAGAAACACTTAATGAATGTAAAATGAATGAATATAGTCTACTGCGCACTAACAGGTAATCTATATATGGAAGAAAATATTATAGGAGACCTTTATCAACGCAATAGTACCCAAAAGAATGATTTTTGGATTTTTCGTCTGTTTGTCTGTGCGTTTGTGCACGCCAATCTCAGAAACGGCTGAACCGATTTCGATGCAGTTTTCAGGAAAATTTTGTGAGAGATCCCACTTTTAACATATAGGCTACTTTTTATCCCGGATAATTGTGACATTTTGTTTTTTCTGCAGTCCACGCGGACTAAGTCGTGGGCGTCCACTATTATTAGTTACTAGTATCAGTTATATTATTGCAAAGTAAAAGGCAAAAATATAGACAAGTATTAATTAACCAACCGCATAATTAGATCTCTATCACATGGATATTTCGACTGCAGCTATTAACAATGTCGGATGTGAAAACACGACATTATACAGAGGGCCGTTTAAAGTTTAAAACGTGAATAAAATTGACATAAGACCTCGCATTGCTACGAAATTTGGTATTGTGCAATAATTTTGAATACTTTATAATATTTTGAGTAAAAAAAGTGGAATAATAATTAGGAAGTGCATGGAAAGTGTGAAGAATGTGACTAGCTATTCCAAGTACGTAGCATTCAAACTGTTTCTTAAAATGATAATAGCTTACCAACAATAACTATATAAAACAAATGTTATCTGTTCTATTTCACCCCTGACTCCACAGGGCACGTAAATAACCAAGATAAAACAACCAATTATTACAAAATTTCCTGTTTCGTTCTTAACATGGAGAATTAAATTGCCTATAAATAAATATGGTACCTATCGCTTTTAGGTACATCGCTTCTTCTTCAGCCTATTGCAGGCCACTGCTGGACGTAGGCCTTCCTCAAAGCACGCCACAAGGCTACTGCCACGAGGGGGGTTTGCCCATAGTCACCACTAGCAGTGTGATTTTCGGATTATGTTGTCAGTACGGGAGGCGCTGCTGCCCACCTCCCGGAAACCCTTAATCGCCTCGTACGATACCCACGGGCAGGCATGGGTGGTACAAACTCTACTCTGCCGGCACCACGCGGCGGAGGTACATACGTCTATTAAATACTTTTGCACCTGGTTGTACACGGTTACGTACCTTAAATGGACTAGCCAGAACTGCTGGGTCACGAGAGAGATCCCACATCCAACGCTATTAGCATAGCGCGGACAGAAGTAAAAGACGGTTCTGATTGTACTAAATAATGTAAATAAAATATTAGGGGTGTAAACAAGCGGGTTCGACCACAGATATAATAGAATAGAATAGTTTTTATTTGAGAATTACACATTCACGGACAGAAACAACATAGAACAAGACAATAAAAACAGGGTAGAAATAGTTACAGATTAAAAGAAGTAGGTAGACAGGTAGAAGCAGACATGAAAAGAAGAACAGTAAGAAGAACTGTGTGCCCTATTTGGAGCCCGTCAGTCCCGTGTACGTGCAACCGCCAAACGGGTCCGTTTTCAGCTGGATGCTGCTAAGACAAGATAGCCGTGCCTACCTTGCAAGCAGCGCTGGTTTTCAAAAGGGACCAATAGGTTCAATGGTATGTGTAGGTTCGATTAATAACTTTAGTATCCAAAGTCAACCTCACCTGTCCGTGATGCACCCTGTTATTTAACGGACGAGGCTCTGAGTCAGAGCGTCAGAGCCTCTGACGCTGACAGCTAGAATAACACGGAAACATTCCCCATTGGACTCGTTACCGGTATATGTTGTATGTGCGCCCGAAAAGCGGCGGGAGGCTCACCGCTTACCACGTGGGACTTAATAAGTTAACTGGTGAAAAGTGAGTGTGTAATTTGCACACTACTGTCCGACCTCTTTGTGGGATAATGGGCATTATTACTACAGGGTGACATTACCGAAAACTACGGAATCTACTCATCATCTCGATCATTTTTCTCCATGGAAGCATACCTGGGAAGTGTCTGGTTCCCAAGATGTGAGGGTCCAAAGTTGAGTGAATAGACTGCGTTTTACTGCATAAATGCACATTGACGCGTGTAGCAAGATTTTTTCACGAGAAATAAATACTGGACACTATAAATTTATGTAATTTTAAAAAAATTAAAAAATTCACATAGTTTCCCAGCATTTTTTTTGCATGTACTTGCTTTATTTGATGTATAGAGCACGTACCCTCGTTAAGGGTGGCAACGAAAAAACATTCTGTATATGAATGTATCTATGTGAACATTTTATAATGTTATATTGATACTACCTATAGCAAAGGACTTCATAACATAAACCTGTGTACAATCTAGACTAAGGTCAATGATATTTATCTGAGGTCATAAAATAAAAGTGACGCAACGCAAAAACATTGTTTTTTTTTCTTAGAATAGACAAGAACGTGAGAATTGTGATAATTTTTGCACGAATGTGAGTTTCTTTGTTTTGTAAGTACATTTTTTTTAATTAATCGTGTACTCGGTTTATCAATCCCCGCAATACGATAATGCTGCTCGCGGCGGTAGGCTCACCCCCCCTTATTTCCTGTTTTCAGCACCCGTATGATGAATTTGGTGAGAGCGAGATGTCTCACTTTTTAACGTGTAATTCACAGAGCTATTAATAACTATGTAGATAAACTAAGTGTATGTACTTTGCATGTAAAAATAGACTTAAGAATTAGAATACACTCGTTCTCGAGCCAGGACTGAATTAGGGCTGATAGAAGTGGTTTGCAATCCCTTTTTATAGACCAAGTAGAAACACTTGCCTAGTCTAGTTATTAGCTCTGTGGATTTGACGTTTAAAAGTGAGACATCTCGCTCTCACCAAATTCATCATACCGGTGCTGGTCGCCTCTGTCAATCTTTACTAATATTATAAAGCTGAATAGTTTGTTTCTTTGAACACGCTAACCTCAGGAACTACTGGTCCGATTCGAAAAATTCTTCTAGATGGCCCATTAAATTTATCAAGGAAGGCTTATACAGTGTGAGTCTGGATAAAGTGCACATATTGATGTGGGTGAAACTAGACCGATTTTTATCCACGGGAAAAATAAAAAAATAACTGTAGCATTTTTTTTCTTTTTTTCATAGACTTTTATTTTATGAATTACTATTTTAGGCAGTTAAGTATTAGAAAACGTTATAACTTTTGAACTAAGTGGTCTATAAAGTTGAAACAAAAACAGTAATGATCGCAAATAATACGCGGTACTGATAAAATTAAAAATGTATACACAAAAGTACCATAAATAAAAAAAACTTGTAGAACTTAAGTTTTTTTTCCTATTTTTTTGGTGTTTTCTCCAATAATTGGCAGATTTCTCAAATAAGTTTCCAATCAAAAATATTTTTTTATTATTTTAAGTTATTCTACATCGTATTAGCTTCCTAAAATAAAATTACCACGTTTCCAATCCCAACACAATGTTTGCTATAGGCGGTCAAACAAAGGCATTTATTATCTCACTTCCAGGTAGCGATCCTTTTTGAGAGTTATTATTGTAGTTATCCACGTTGGGTGCGGGGTGGCGGGGCGGGCTACCAAAGCCAATGAATGGAATAACAATCATGTCTATTTTGAGTTAGTTATTTAGTTGCCACGAATTTTTCGCTGCCACAACTTGTCTACTTTGTGCTCTACATTAGTTTGTTACGCGATGCCTGTTTTGAGTGAATTCCCGAACAATCACCTCGCTGATCTACATTTTTATTATGGGATGTGTCGAGGAAGTGCAAGAGGTGCACGAATAGCTTATTTAGCTGCCTTTCCCAACAGAAGGCCGATACCGTCAGCCCGAAACTTCCAAGAGGTCCACAGAAGGTTGGCGAATAGTGGACTTGGTTTAATCCGCGATCAGCGAGAGCAGCCGCCTCAACATGTAATTAATGTGGCCACAGAAGAAGCCGTGTTGCGTGATTTATTTGCTAATCCAACTGTTAGCACCAGACGTTTGGCTTTACGACATAACATATCACAAAAATCGGCGTGGCGCATTTTGAGAAATGAAGGACTACATCCCTATCACTATCAAAGGGTGCAACATTTACATGATGATGTTGATTGGCGTCCCAGATGCGTTATGTCCGCTTGGATCCAGAGGAAAACTCGGGAAAATCCGGAGTTCCCAAAAACTATTCTTTGGATGGACGAAAGCCAATTCACGAGAGACGGTATTACAAACTGTCGTAACCTACACAAGTGGACCCGTAAGGGGGAAAATCCATATCTAAAAAGGTCGTCAACGTTTCAGCAACGGTTCTCAATAAATGTATGGGCAGCAATGCTCGATGATCTACTGATCGGTCCAGTAGTACTGCCGGCAAGATTAACCGGGGAACGGTTTTTAGAACTACTGAGAGATGAGTTACCGTTTTTATTAGAAGAAGTGCCTCTTCAAACACGTAGAAGAATGTTTGTTCAAATGGACGGTTGTCCTGCACATTATGCACGTGATGTGAGAACTTTTTTGGATGAAAATTATCCAAACCGTTGGATTGGTCGGGCAGGGCCTGTGGGATGGCCTGCGCGTTCCCCTGATATGACACCCCTTGATTACTTTTTATGGGGGACAATGAAGCAAAAAGTTTATAACTCCCCCATAAACACAGAGGCTGAACTGCAAGACAGAATCATGAATTGTTTTGCTGAATTAAAAACTGATGCCGAGATGATTCGCAGAGCCACGCAGCAAATTGTATTACGAGCAGGAGTGTGCTTGCAACAAAGAGGTGGACATTTTGAACATTTAATGCACTAGGTAACGTGCTTAGTTTAAGTTTTATGTGTTTAATTTTAAGCAGAATTAAGTATGATTTACGTATTTAGCTTATTAATGATTGATGTGATTATTATAATAAGTATTTTTATTTGTAATACCTGTAGAGGGCAAGTATTTAACCAGTTACGCCTCTGGACTGCCTTGGTTTGATCGCCCATACCAAACATTATGTCTGTATCAGAGACGTGGTAATTTTATTTTAGGAAGCTAATACGATGTAGAATAACTTAAAATAATAAAAAAATATTTTTGATTGGAAACTTATTTGAGAAATCTGCCAATTATTGGAGAAAACACTAAAAAAATAGGAAAAAAACTTAAGTTCTACAAGTTTTTTTTTATTTATGGTACTTTTGTGTATACATTTTTAATTTTATCAGTACCGCGTATTATTTGCGATCATTACTGTTTTTGTTTCAACTTTATAGACCACTTAGTTCAAAAGTTATAACGTTTTCTAATACTTAACTGCCTCTCAAATAGTAATTCATAAAATAAAAGTCTATGAAAAAAAGAAAAAAAATGCCAGTTATTTTTTTATTTTTCCCGTGGATAAAAATAAGTCTAGCTTCACCCACATCAATATGTGCACTTTATCCAGACTCACACTGTATAGCAACCCGCCCCGCACCCTCACGCGGACGAAGTCGTTGGCGGCCGCTAGTACAAGTATACAGGAGTTGAGTGATCAGCCAATGCCAGTTACTATCTATTTTAGGTGCAATTTCTAGAAATCTACGAGGATACTTACAAAATACTTTGTGACTTAAAAGTACCTACCTACTTATGTTACTTTTTTTATGTTACCTTCAAAAGTAACCATATGCCACGCACTGATATAACTACATAGTTCTAAATAAAAAAATCTAAACGTAAGACAATAAAACACAACATAAACATTAACACGACGGTGTTCCAAAAATACATCTCAACTATACCCTCAAAAATTGGTCAGAAGTGGCACCATGTGGTTTCTATCGGCCCTTGGTGCTCTGCCTACCCCGTAAGGGATAAAGGCGTGATTATATGTATGCATGTTGCCAAAATGACGGAGCCAGAACTGCAGGATCATGAAGGATATCCTTACAGACACGTTTAGATTAGTGTTGTTATTCTTACGTACCCTAAATTGTCATACTGTGTACATATGTGTCTGGCGTTATGGCTGGTTATGCACCAGTATGTAAAAAAATGCTTATAATGTAGTGCTAGTCAGCAGTTGCTAGCTCATCGCCTGAGGGAAAGCCTCTGAGCTCCTCAGTCGACTCTTACAACGTGCATGGAAGCAATCAGCTGCAAGCTGATGTACCTATTCTAACCCCGCATCAGCCAGCACTGGCAAGGAAACACAAAACCACTTGAAATCACCTCATTCGATCACAAAAAGTCTTAAATTTAACGCAATAAAAAACCAGCGACTTACATTAAAATAGACGGGTACACAAAGTTACAGAACAGAACTAGCGTTGTCACCTCACAGTGGATCAACGTGAACTGAGGTTATATATGGACAAAACGTTGATAGTGGACTACTATATAACCGGTCAACGATTATGTGTTTGGCCACAGAAGAGATGAATACAAGTATACAAGCTTAGTAGGGGGAGCCTTACGGTCTGCAAGGAACGTCTTATAAGTGCTTTCTATTTGATGCTTGCAATGTAACGTTATTTCGCTTTGATGTTCGTTATCGTGATCTTTTTTATTCGAGAATTTATATTTATCGTATTACTGTATCACTTGTAGTTTTGGCTATCCAATTTCGGGTAGACAACCGTGTGTATATGAATGTATAGGTATAAGTAATGTGGTGGTGGGAGCCGAAATGGAAGAAGATCGTCGAGAATTCCAAGACCCATAAAGGGTTGAACACGTAGCTCCGCAGGAGAAAGAAATAATGTAAGTAAGTAGTCCAAAAATAATCTTCTTAAAGATGCGAGGATTATTTCTGAATATTCTTCCTATTTATTCAGAGTAGGTAGGTACCTAAATTCGTTATGGGTCGATGGTTTTTAAATATCTTTAGAAGAATGACACAATGCAATCTTCATTTACTGCACAAATCTATCCTGTGGTTATTGTTCGAGATATTTATTGCTATAAGATGTTTATACTAAATATTACAAGAATTCAATTCCTAAGTTTTAATTAGTTCACAGTAATTTGATAAAAACACTATCCACTTCTTTCGAATAGGTAAAATATAATAAATATTTTCGCAAATATAATTGGAATTAGATTATAATTACTGTGTGTATGTTTGTAAACATCAACACGAACCAAACAATTTATACAGGGTGAAAGTGACAGCAAGGCAAATATTGATATGCTGACTTCAGACCATGATTTTGAGGCGAAAACTAATGAAAATTTTCGCGGGATAATTCTTATTCTTATTCTTTATTGCACAATAAAGAAATATAATAACCTTCGATGATGCAATATGTAAGGAAATAGACAGAAGGATAGCACTGTCCTGGAAAAAATACTAGTCCAATAAAGACGTCTTCAAAAGTACTCGTAACATTCCAATACACCTCAAAAAGAAAATCATGGAAAACACAGTGCTCCCAGGTGTTCTGTACGGTTGCCAAACCTGGCCCCTAACTAAAGACGTCATAAGGAAGTTACAGGTATTTCAACGTTCCACTGAGAGATCAATGCTGGGTATAAAATTAAAAGATAGAGTATAATATAGGTAGGTACATCCAACATCAAGATTATGAGGGTTCATCGGCTCACTAACTAAGAAACTGCCCCCTTATTAACTAACTAGCAAAAGCAAAGCGATAGCGAAAATTGTACAAAAATCGCTGATTGCTTGTCAAATTCGTATTACTTATATTACGTAAAATGAATTTCAAAGGAACTATGACATTTCAAGGCGAATATTATACAATTTTCGCTGGTTGGTCCTGCGCCTGATTTCTCTCCGGTCGTGTCGGCTTTCCGTCCCATCGGACTATGAGAGTGCATCTGTGTTTGCGCACACACTTGTGCACTATAATATCTCCTGCGTACCTGGGCAATCTCCGTAGAGAAATACGGTCGGAGATCATCATCATCAACTAAGAAACTATGTTAAGAACATATGAAATATATATATTATGTGTATATTGAACTAACTACTTCAATAGTTTTGAAATACTATTACTTACTTTTATAAATGCGTTACATTACTTTTTACGTTACTATGACACTTTCCTGTGTCTCCTAATAGGGTCGTTTACGGTTTTTATATTTGTATTTATATCGAAAGATCATAAAATAAAAGAAACATTTGCGAAAGATAAACTTCACTAGCGTGAAAACTTTCCGGGATATAAACATTTCAAAATCACAATTTTAGACTAGCCAAAAAACGCTCCATACAAACGGCTACAACAATTATGACGTTCACTCTTTCAGTAACTTGTACCTATGCGCGTAAAAGAACCTATGTTCTGCAGCTATTTTAAATATTGCGTTTATAAATATGGTCTAAGGTCTAAAAAGCTAAAAGTTGCTGTAAATGATGCAGGTGGACATGTGATGTTGTAAATTTCAATAAATTTCACATTTGAAAATTGGACTTGCGCACTTAACTTTGAAGGCTTATTTTTCAATTGGGCACTTAATCAAATTGTAATTTTACAGATAGGTATGATTTTGATGATTTATTCTGATAAGCATAAAATGTCATTAAAATTCAACCATAGTAAACATCCCTATTTGCTGATTGTATTAGGTTAAGTAGGTAGTATTACACGGTGGGTAGGGAAAGTGTAATCGGAAATGTATGGCTAAGGGCAGATTAAGAGGGGATGGTACAGACCCCCACCACGTACCTGTACTTTGGATGGTTGCCAACCCGCTTGCCCAGCGTGATGACTGGGCAAAAACTATACAGCCTTGTGGCGTGCTTTCGGGGAGGTCTACGGGCGAGGCCCCAACAGCGTTGCGGCGTCGTAACGCCAAAATCGACGACGTCGCATAATGCATCGTGAAAATTTCCTAATTATAAAATCTGCGATGCGACGATCTTTCAGTTACTGTTCCCGTACTATAGAAACTGAAATGATTGTTAGCGTTATTTCGTCCTACGCTGTATGCTATGAAATTTTTGCCTCGCATCATCGCATCGCAAAACGGTGCGACGTCGTTTTGTCGATGCGACGCCGCAACGCAGTGTTGTGGCCTCGCCCTACGTGCAGCTGTGGACTGCAACTGATCTGTGAATATGGATAGAGATTAATAAAATAACAACGGAGATCTCAATACATTTTATTAATAAAATACAAATAACATCAGCCCAAGTAGCATGACCTGCGAAACACGATATGATAAACCGATTTATCGACATTTAGCCTGTCAAAATACGATAAATATAGCCGCCATGTTGAATTTTGTATAGAGACGATACGATATCGTACGATGCGATATCCACGATGCGTGGTCATGCTACTTAGGCAGGCAGGTAGTACTTGGATAGGAAGTTTAATAAATTATTACTTATGCGTGATTAAATAATTAATCTTATGTTAAAACTAAATTTACAGCCAGCCTTCGAAATACTGTTTGAATTCAGGCGGCTCCATTTCTTCAGGGACTTTTGAGACGTGTACCTGAAAAAGATAGTTAAGTCATTAAGATGTTAACCGACCATTCGATTAATCATTGATCGACAATATCAGTCAACGTCGATCGACGCCGGAAGTTCAATCGATCGATTACCGGTCGACGTTGATCGAGTGGTAGGTACTATCGATCGACATCGACTAATCCATTCTACCATAGACCGGCAGGCCTATTAGCTATCTTTTTTGACATTCATAGTGATCATCACTCAATTGAAACTCAACAACTGGAAGTGGCATAATGCCTTAACTGAAGAAAATTTTGGCAACACATACATGTCACTTCCAGTTCAATAAGTTTCAATGAGTGATCACGGGGGCTGGTAGTTTAGAGAAGACACTTTCGCCTTTTTTCGTGAAAGAAGAAGGTATAAGTACAACTATACAGGGTGATTTTTGGTCGTCAACGTTCCCGAAAACTACGGAATCTCCTCATCATCACGATAATTTTTCTCCATGGAAGCATACCTGGGAAGTGTCTGGTTTCCAAAATATTAGGGTCCAAAGTTGAGTAAATAGACTGCGTTTTTTTGCATAAATGCACATAGACGCGCGTAGCAGGATTTTTTCACGAAAAATAATTAATATCTGTCTATAAAAAAAACTAACATAAACACTAGACACTATAAATTTCGCACGATCAAGGAATTTAAAATTCAAAAATTTGGCATAAACTTACTTTATTTCAGGTTAGAATACGTACCCTTCGTTAAAGGTGGCCACAAAAAAACATCCTGTATATATATACATACGAGTATATGTATATCAAAGACTACATAGTAACTACAACACATCTATATCTCGAAAACAAACATCGATATTCATAAAATGTAGGTGCTAGGTATATAAGGTTTCCCAAAAAGTAGTGATTATCTTTTGACACGAAACTATAAGGTAGGTAAAAAGAAACAACTTTCAATATAAGGCCCAACTCCAAAATAGTAAAAAAAAAATTGTAAATTTTATTTTAATTTGTAGCTCTAGTTTTTTTTTTACTTAGTTTTAGTTATTATTGTAAATAATTATAGATAAATAAAAATTTTACTTAATCCAGTTATAAAAATGAAAATAGAGAAAATATAATATAAGACAACAATGAGGTAAAAAAAATCAGCTGTTCCATACAATCTTCAATAATTACTGCACTGAAATGTATGGAACAGCTGATTTTTTCCACTATATATATACTATAGTTATGTGTCAAAAGATAATCAGTATTTTTTGGTAGACCTTTTATACAGGGTGTGTGTGACAGCCGGGCAAATACTGAAATACTGAGTAAGTACCATTATTTTGAGTTATACATATTATGTCAGTGTTATTATTCACAGTAAATGCATTTTTAATTTGATTAGCCGCAAATGGGCTTATTGGCTATTGTGTGATACATTGCTGTTTTTGAATCATTTGTGCCTCTCTATAGGCTTGATCAGTTTTTTGAACTTTATTGAGCTCAACTTTTTTTTTTAAATCATCCATTGGTAAAAATTTTGTTTTTAAGTCATTATGCAAGGCCAACTTAAACGAACTACAATTTTTTTTTTCCTGATAAAGTCGAAAAATTTTGGAATTTTCCTGGCCAAATTTACAATGTTTTCCGCCTCAGAATTATGGTCTGAAGTCATGGTATCAATATTTGCCTGGCTGTCACAAACACCCTGTATAATATAGGACATATAAAAAACTACATACCCATGGAGGCAGATTGTGTTCTTTCAGATAATGATGTGCTTTGTTCATGGCTTCAGTCTTTTCCTGAAATAAGAATGGAGGATTTCACACATAATTTAAATACGGTTTCAGATGCAATCAAGTCGACTCGTATGTACCTATGGTAGGGTTGCCATCTCAAAACTTTGTAAACCAGGATTGGAAGAATAAATTCCAGGACATTTCGATTAAAAGCCAGGATTATACTGTGCGAGCTCAGTGACAATACGATTGGGGGGACTTAGTGGCGTGCGAATTTCAAATATACTTATAGACATATGTCTTTAACATGTTCAGTGCCGGCAACTACGTATTTGCGTCTTGTAGGCCTTTCTAGACGTCCCGCTGACACTTATTTGCGTCGTCGCACTAGGCGTTGACCTGATGTCAGCACCCTTACAAAATCTGCCGATAGCGAATGTGTCAGGACTCTAAAACTCAGGACGGTGCTTAAAAACTATCCAGGACAGCCCAAAAAGCAGGACATGTCCTGGGAAAACAGGACGGTTGGCAACACTAACCTATGGTTCAATGCGTTTGGCTTATGATGACACAATACAAATATATTCACACTATGTTCCCAAAAATCCCACCATAGGATCGCGAACTCGCGAATTAGATTCTATAGCCATGTTTAGAATAGATGTAAAGATTAGTGACACGTAATAGATAATATACATACATAAATCACGCCTTTATCCCTTACGGGGTAGGCAGAGCACTAAGGGCCGATAGAACCACATGGTGCCACTTCTGACCAATTTTGAGGGTATAGTTGAGATGTACACGTTTGGCAAGTAGTGACAGGTTATAGATAAGCTAGCAAGTTAAGCTTATCGTCTGAGAGAATGCCCCTAAATTCCTTAGTCCCTCTACGTGTTGCTACTCAAAGGATGCTATGATGCTGCTATGCTAATGCTGAGGGGAAGTCACTAATAAGAGATAAAAACAACCGAACCGAGTGAATGTTGAACACTAATTTATTATTAGTTAAGTACAAATATGCTTCATGGGCATATTACGTACAAATTAGGTAGACTGAGTTATCACGAAATAATCTCTGTCAATAGGCGACAAACATGTGCTACGTGTTTGTGGAAATTTTCTGATATAGGTATAATATGACAATACATTTGTCGGGTGTAATTGTGTTTTTATTTATGTACCTACCTAAAAGAATATTTTTTTCTTACCTTTTGGTTTGACTTCCTTCCGACCCACACGTAAACGCCAACTCCCGTGTCCAGAATGTAACATTCCTGAAATTTTTTAAAGTTTTAAATGTTTGTTTTATTGTACACCCATATTTTATAGATTTTGGAGATAGGTTCTTTATAGCATTACGCTTAACATACACCTTTTGTTACACCCTGTATATAACGCCTATATCAGAGGAAACATATATAAAATTTAAAGGGTTTTTAGATAAAGTGCTATATAAATAAAGTCCCATGTAGTGTGAAATTTTTAAAGGATTTCACTACACATATACCTTCCCATACATTCTGTATAATCAAGTCAGGAGTGGGCTTGACTGAGATGAAGCCCATGATTTTGGAAGTAGAAGAAACGCATCAATGTATTAAAATATCACATACAGTCCACTGCTGGACTGCAGCCTCCCCCAGGGCACGTCACAAGGCTACTGCCACAGGGGGGTTTGTCTAGTCACCACGCTGGGCAGGCGGGCTTGCGACCGCAGTGTGAATTTCGACTTTTGACCTCCCGAAAACCCATAACATAAGTTGCTAATTGCCTCTGGAAAATATAGGCTCTACCGAGACATTGTGACGATCGCTAAAGCATCATGAAAATGATAGCACAAGCCGATTTACTATTTTTTACTGTGAAACCTTCGATTATTTCTTTTAAAAAATACCTAGTAGGTAGGCACTCAAAAAAATCTAAATTTTTGCTTACACACGTTAAACCAGGGGCCCCTTATCATGCTGATGCGGCGATAGCTACCTATACAGCAAGGCGGCTATATTTGACGTATCAAATGTTTAACTATGAAATGCTGTAATTTATTGCAAAACATTCCATTCTATGAAATTAATCAGATTTCCCCTGACATAAAAAGTGTCCGGGGTTTACCGGGTTTGCCCTACCTACGGGCAGACATGATGCTATTCTACTCTGCAGACACCATACAACATTACCTGAGAGTTAAGTTGATCTCTCGTGAAAGGTTTCTTCAATTTGGTGATCTTCATTGATCCAGTGTGGTCAGAGATCTCACTTAGTGATGCCTCCTGTATCGTCTCATGCTCGAACTCCTGAAAAATTAATAAATCAACACTTCTTCACAATTTATTAACCTAGTCTCACAGTAAAAAACTAAGGTCTTGTGTCCTTGATACCTACTAAGGTATATAAATACATAGATTAGGCACCGGTAAACTCATTTTAATCTACTTCAGTTAGAAGTCCTAGAGATAGTCATTTCAAAAAATTGGTTATCTCCAAATCCTACTCAAGGGTGTCTCAAGTACATAACTGGTGATACGGCAAAGCCCTTACCGCATCATCGCCTCCTTCATCAGCTTCCGGCACCGACTCGCTGTCTCCCGAGCCGAGGGCCGTGAAAAACTTCTCAGGGTCCTCGGCGGAGTAGTTATCTGGTGACAAGAAAATATTTATTCAGCATTTACACAATGTAATATAGCCAAATATAAAAAATATGCTGAAATGGAATCCAGCTCAGCATACAGCTGTAGACCAAAACAGATGGACTACAGCGCTGGTTATCAGCTGGATCTATGACGTGATTATCATGGAAAATGACAGTTGATTGTTAAACAAGTAGGTAGGTATGTCACTAATCCGCCTACCCAGCGTGGTGACTATGGGTGAACAAAGGAGCAGTAGCCTTGTGGCGTGCCCTAAGGGAGGCCTACGTCCGGCAGTGGACAATTACTGGTTAGGTACCTCTTGACTGGTGGTATCCTTCTAACAGGTTGGGTGAGGAAATCAAAGTCCCAAAAGAGTTTTGGTAAAAGCAATGTGATAGATTCAGACTGCCTCAGATTGAACAGGTAGATGGGTACAGCCGGACACACAGAAACACATCTTTCTTAGAGGTTATTAGCCCTTGGAGGGCAATCGCGTTTCAACGGAACGTTTTTTGGTTTGGCTGTGTCCATTTGACAGCGTTTCAGAAATTTTCAGGTCTCTCCTTTGCATTAACCGTTGTATTGCGCGATACGAAATGAACATATCATAACGTTTTTGGTTCTGGATTAGTTTAACAATTGCGCAATTGCCCTCCCAAAGACCTATAGTGGAGCCATCTATCGGATGCAGGAGAGAACCACAATCGAATGCATAATCCTAGAACGCGATATCGATGTTTCTCACAATTACTGGAATATATACATGGGCCAAACAACGACTAGTCGCCCGGTGGGGCCGGAAGCGCTTCCCTTTTCACCACCCCCACAGACCTTCGTTCCAGGAGCTAGACCCTGGATCCTAGACCAATATTATTGTTGAACCTCAAAAACTCTTACCAAAGATAATAATTTCAGCACGTCCATGATGGTCCTGATCCTTGATCTGCTGCGCCACCGTGATAGCTTTCGCTTGCTCCACATGTTTAGCATTAGGTCCGTAGTACAGCAGGATCTCGTGATTGATATCCAGTAAGAAGCAGTCTCCCTTGTTCATTGAGGATATGTTGGGTTCTACCTAAAAACGCATAAGAGATGATGATGAAATTAAGTGGAGATTGAATAGCCTTTTTACGCATATACAGGATAATAACAGAATACTTGATCGGCCGAATTTTATAGTGTCCAGTGTTTATGCTAGTTTTTTCATAGACAGATATTAATAATTTCTCGTGAAAAAGTCTTGCTACACGCGTCTATGTGCATTTATGCAGAAAAACACAGTCTATTTACTCAACTTTGGACCCTAATATTTTGGAAACCAGACACTTCCCAGGTATGCTTCCATGGAGAAAAATGATCGTGATGATGAGGAGATTCCGTAGTTTTCGGGAACGTTAACGATCAAAAATCACCTGTATAAAATAGCCCACTATACAGGCTGTTTTTTTGTGGCCACCTTTAACGAAGGGTACGTACTCTATACATGAAATAAAGTAAGTTTATGCCAAAAAAAATGCTGGGAAAATTTTTTTTTTTTTGAAAATTTTTTTAAAATTCCTTGGTCGTGCGAAATTTATAGTGTCTAGTGTTTATGTTAGTTTTTTATAGACAGATATTAATTATTTTTCGTGAAAAAATCCTGCTACGCGCGTCTATGTGCATTTATGCAGAAAAACGCAGTCTATTTACTCAACTTTGGACCCTAATATTTTGGAAACCAGACACTTCCCAGGTATGCTTCCTTGGAGAAAAATGATCGTGATGATGAGGAGATTCCGTAGTTTTCGGGAACGTTGACGACCAAAAATCACCCTGTAGAGAACCTATATCCAAAATTTGAGATTCCAAATCACATTTAATTTTTCAAGATTGTATGAACATTCCTGCTTTGTTTAGGAATACTCCATACTAAGTATCTGGAAAAATAAACATGTGATTTCAAGTCTCAAATTTTTTTAAATGGGCTATTTACATAGCTTTCCGCTTAACATATCTACCCCTTTTGTTACACTCTGTATGAACGAGCGGCAACAGCTAAAAATTCTTAATAAAATTCTTAATAAAGAAGAGTACAATAGTACTACAAAAAACATTCTGTACAAAGGCGAGCTTAATGCCTTTCAAGGCATTCTCTACCAGCTAACCTGGTAGGTAAATAAATAAATATTCACACACTTCACAACACATCAACTCAGTCCCACATTAAGATCCCTAAGGTATTAAGTGGGTATCGTGGGTAGTAAGCAACGGTATATAAAAACATAGATACCGGGATTCGAACCCAGGACCAATGGCGTCGTAAGCAGGGTCACTACCAACTACACCAATCGGCCGTCAAGGTAGACCTACCTGTCGGACCCTGGCATTCCTCTTGCCCTTGATCTGGAAGAGTCTCTTCTCAGTTCCTTCGTTGATGGCCACGTGACTGAATCCGGAGGCATGTCCGCCATCCAAGTAGCGAATAGCTAGGAATATTGGAGAAAATATTTCAATAGTTTTTGGAGACAGAATACTTAAAAGCGGTGATACGCCAATAGCGAAAACTACGTTTAGTTACTCTACGGCCGCGTTGAAACGGGCACCGTAATCCAAGGAAACCAAAAGCTTAAAACGTGCGCTTTCCAGAAGGACGTCTCGTTCTTCTGGAAAGGCTTCTCGTTTTACCATCCCCACCCATCCACTTATGTGATGCTGGCCATACATTATCCATCCTATCGTCCAATCGGCATGATCCAATAGATCCAATTGAGTTATGCCAATCGACATATGAGAATAGAAGATTATCATAGACATCGTCTGTCCACACTGAGGTCGAAAGAATACAAAATTAAGAAACAAATACTGTCAAACAGTTTTGCAGGGCATTACCTACCTACCTCTTATTAATAATAATAAATAAAAAAATAAATAAACAAACCTGGTTCAAAATACGACAGGAACTTCTTAGACTCATGACCCTGAGTCTCCCTATGCTGGACAGCAGCACCCTGGAACTGTAAATCATCGAGGTTGACAGTCAAAATGGCTGCCGTGCCAGCCTCGTCTGATGATGTTCCGGATCCCAGCCAGAAGTGGATGTCCCAGGAGAAGCTGGATGGGGTTCCTGTTGTCTGAAAGTGGAGGATTGAGAGGTTAAGGATCTTCTGTCACTATCGGAGAAGTTAATTGATAAATAAATGTAAAAAATATAAAGCTACTCCTCTGTAAAAGTTACCTCGCTCGGAATCACTCCTAAGTAAACATTTGTTATTTAGGAAATACGGGGGCAGTAGGTACCTCCGCTGGACTACTCGTAATCCAGAAACGATTAATGAATGTTGTATTTTTCCGACGTTTTAACCAAAGACCTTGCACCGCGCCTTTTCAATAGTTATTTCACTATTCAGAACAGTAAAAAATGCTATAAATCAAAGATCGTAAACGTCGGATCATCCGTTCGTGAATTTGTGAACTGATTTAGAGTAAGGAACTCAGGGGCGTTTTCGCAGGCGATGAGCTAGCAACTTGTCAATGATCCTACACTGGGAAGTCCAACTGCCATGATTAGCATAATAATGGGGTCAGATGTTTTTGGTCTTCAGTGACAGGTCGCTAGCTTATAGCCTGAGCGGGCATTCTCGAGTTCCTCAGTCGACTAATTACGATATGCACGAAAGGCTATGAAGTTGATGTAGTAAAGCCCCGCATCAGAACATGAAACAACTATATACCTACATACATGGTGATTTTTAGTCGTCAACGTTCCCGAAAACTACGTAATCTCCTCATCATCACGATCATTTTTCTCCTTGGAAGCATACCTGGGAAGTGTCTGGTTTTCAAAATATTAGGGTTCAAAGTTGAGTAAATAGACTGCCGTTTTTCTGCATGAATGCACATACGAGTAGACGCGCGTAGCAAGATTTTTCACGAGAAATAATTAATGTCTATGAAAAAACTAGCATAAACACTGGATACTATACATTTCGCCGATCAAGTACCTAATAAAAAAATTGTTTCAAAAAAATTTACATCGTTTCTCAGCATTTTTTTTTTGCATAAACTTACTTTATTTGATGTATAGAGTACGTACCCTTAGTTAAGGGTGGCTACGAAAAAACGTCCTGTATATGTATATTTATTTAATCATGAGTCCCTAGTAAATGGACAGTCTACCGCCTGATTAACGACCTTCCCACGACCCAGTGCGAAGGGACAAAGAGTTCACTGTTTATTTTTTATATTGGCGGCAGCGAGTCCCACATATACAAACAGGCTGTCTTGTGAAAAAACGCAGCTTGTGTCTTGTGGTCAACATATTATAGCCTATGTTCTTCTCCGTAAACCCTACTATATGTATGCACAATTTCAAGAAGATTTGGTCTGGTAAATATCAACCGACCGATAAATCAAATGAAAAATGCATTTCCTACTATTAATTACAGTATTTTCTCGACTGTCACTCACACCTTGCATATAATCAAAAGATAAAGTCGCCGGCATCTGCTAGAAACTAAATTATGATCGAAAATTGATTTATCTATTTTTATGTTTCGCGTAATTTTGTAATAAAAGCTGTTGGCGGCCAGCCAACTTATGCGAAGATAAAATATTATGAAAAGCCAATAAACAGCATAGTAAACATATACTCGTACTGAGTGTAAATATTTGCATCATATGTAAACTTTTTAGAAAATCGATAAAGCAAATAATTAGGTTCTACATATTATAGGTATTATAATAATATGTAGAACCTATATATAGAATGCTTAAAGATAGTTAAACGAAATTTTTGACAGCGAAATACAACGAGTACGTGTATCTGGCAGATTAAACTTTGAATAGCTTATACCTAGTTTAAAGCATGTACCTGCTATATTTATGTAACATCTATTTAACCTATAACTCTATGTATATAGTTACAATAAAGAATATCAGAATAGAAGGCTTGAGGGGCTTCATTATTAGCAAATTCTGATTAAAATAGACAAGTTTCTGACATTTAGAACAAAGGTGAATGTACACGTCTTGTCGATAAAACAGTTGTTGGTGTCAGATTTCTGGGCTCCTGCCAAGATAAGTCTTTGAATCCGAACTAACTGGATGTGAATCTGTTTGTCACACCTAGGTTACTAGACATGACTGTGTTTAAAACAATATTATGTTTCGTTGGTCTTATATAAGCTTTTTTATTACTACTAACATAGATTAAGAAACTACCTACTAACAAAATATGTGTTGAAAAATTACACGAAATAAATGACAAACATACATAAAATCACGCCTCTTTCCCTGAATGGTAGGCAGAGATCACGGATCTCCATTTGCTACGATCCTGCCTGACACACCTCTTTCGCTTCGTCTACTTTCATGATATATATATTCTCATGCACGCTCGTCGGTTTAGGCATAGAGAAATAAGATACTATAGAGTGCTTGTCCTACTAACTGAGTAAATTAATTAGTAATGTGGTACATTAGAGTAATGCAATCTAACGTTTAAGGACTTGAACTATGAGGTACCGGAAAGTCTCATGGTGCATCGACGCAGTTAGTAGGACATTAGCACTCTATGACATCTTATCCCTCTATGGTTTAGGGTAGTTTTACTTTTTATATGAATCTTACCTTCAAAACTATGTATGAATCTCCACTGTAGAACTTTCCATACTGTTCTTTTGGTACTGGAACAGGTTCAAAGGACTGAAAGAAAATTAAAAAAAAAAAGTTAAGTCATACTGTCAGCCAGAATGGAGATCGCGCCTCGGCAAGCGTAGCGTTGGGCGCCCTCCGGCCAGATGGACCGATGACTTAAAGAGGACGGCTGGTAGTTACTGGATGGCAAAAACGGGAGATCGAGCCATGTGGCGTACACTGGGGGAGGCCTACGTTCAGCAGTGGACTGCAATAGGCTGACGATGATGACTGTCATCCTATTAATATTATAAACGCGAAAGTTTGTAAGTATAGATGGATGGATGCTACTCTTTCACGTAAAAACGGCTGGAGCGATTTTAATAAAATTTGGTATGGTGTTAGCTGACACCCTGAATTAACACATAGGCTACTTTTTATCCCGGGAAAATATTTTTATCTTAGAAAAAAAAAGGACGCGGGCGTCCACTATATTTTATATGTTGTGGGATCGAATCAACGACCTATTACTAAAAGGATGGGTGCAGTAACCTTTGAGAGAACAAAATATATTTTTTAAACAATGGCATACAAAACTGAATATTCTGTATATTTTTGGTATATTTAACGGTGCTATTGTTGATTGGATATAGTGGCTATAACGAATTGTAGATGAATAGATCAATGGGCTGTGTGTGATATATACAGGGTGATTTTTGGTGCTCCTCGTTTTTGCTCCTCATCATTACGATCATATTTCCCCATGGGAGCATACCTGGGAAGTGTCTGGTTCCCAAGATATTAGGGTTCAAAGTTGAGTAAATAGACTGCGTTTTTCTGCATAAATGCACATAGACGCGCGTGGCAAGATTTTTCACGAGAAACAAATTAATATCTATCTATGAAAAAACTAGCATAAACACTGGATACTATAAATTTCGCCCAATCAAGTAATAACATTTTTTTTTTCAAAAATATTTTCCATCATTTCCCAGCATTTTTCTTGGCATAAACTTACATTTGATGTATAGAGTACGTACCCTTCGTTAAGGGTGGCAACGAAAAAACACCCTGTATACACACGGGTGTGTTTCCGAAATGGGCTAGCCAGAACTACAGGATCATGAAGGGGATCCTGCAGCCACGTTTAACGAGGTCAGATGTGAAAGATGAGTGACACTGTTAGCTCATCGCCTTAGAGAACGCCCCTGAGTTCCTTAGTCGACTCTTACGACATGCACGGAAGGAGATGCAGCTGATGTACTCTAGTGAAAACCCGCATCAGCATTGTAATATGACGTCAGTTTCCTGTATTCCCGCTGGCCCCATGATTTTGGCCCCAATCAGTTATCTTGCTCTAAATATTTGGCATTGGTTTTTATGGCGGTTGCCCTAATTTTAAGTAACTCTGTCTGCTTATCTCGCTTTCACGCCATAAACTACCGAGCTAATTTAAATTAAATTTGGTACGCAAGTAGTCTAGAACCTGAGAAAGGACATAGACGGACATAGAAAGGACATAGATTTTTATCCCGGACAATTTAGACATTTTGTTTGTCCTACAGTCCACACGGACGGAATCGCGGGCGTTCACTGGTGACTAATATTATGGGAATTATTAAAGATATTTGAACTTCTATTACTCCAGTTATTACACAAAGGAAACAAGTAAATTACTAAGAACAGTATAATTACTGTAGGAATTTATTTTCTTGAATCATCCTAATTAACATACACACACATAGTTGGTAATTGTACCTATATACTAGGAGATTCCAGACTCGGTTGAATATTCATAGAACCGGTTTTGATATATAATATAAGAGAATGAGAAATAACGGAAAAGACTGATGCACTTTACACTACCCGTGCAGGATATTATGTAGGTAGGTGTGCTCCATTGTATAAATGTCAAAGGCATATTGTTATTTTTTCTCTTCATAAGAACCATCCTCGTACTTCAAGGACCATTCTAAAAAAGAATTAGTGAAATTGGTTCAGCTGTTCTCGATTCATTTTTATATTGATATAAAGGATGTTTTTTTGTTGCCACCCTTAACGATGGGTACGTACTCTATACATAACATAAAGTAAGTTTGTGCCAAAAAAAATGCTGGGAAAAAAAATATTATTTTTTGTTTTTTTTTATTTTTATTACTTGATCGGGCGGAATTTATAGTGTCCAATGTTTATGCTATTTTTTTATACACAGATATTAATTATTTCTCGTGAAAAAGTCTTGCTACACGCGTCTATGTGCATTTATGCAGAAGAACACAGTCTATTTACTCAACTTTTGACCCTAATATTTTGGAAACCAGACACTTCCCAGATATGCTTCCATGGACAAAAATGATCGTGATGACGAGGACATTCCGTAGTTTTCGAGAACGTAGACGACCAAAAATCACCCTGTATAATTGAAAAAAAAGTAGATAAGATAGATTAACAACTGCTAAAAGAAAATTTCTCTTTCATATTATTCAAAACCGTTTTGTAATACGGCGTGTTCTACAATATACCTTCGACGTTAACATAATTATGTTAATCCCTTATCTGGCTAGTTCGTCCTTCACAAAATTCCGTTAGTAAATTATTTATTTAAATAATGATTGTTTCTTAATTAGCTAGTATTTATCGCACAAATAACCGTGTTAATGTAGCCTGGGTAAATACATACATTAGCACCCATAGGGCGTTTTTCTACTAGACGACATGGCAACGACACGACCACGGCTTTTTTGGATGCAAAAATGTATGAAACAGTATGGCTGATCTTTCCACTTAAGACTACGACCCGCCCCCTTATTACCTAACTAGCAAAAGCAAAGCGATAGCGAAAATTGTACAAAAATCGCTGATTGCTAGTCAAATTCGTTTTACGCAAAATGAATTTCAAAGGAACTTTGACGTTTCGAATATTGTACAATTTTCGCCATCGCTTTGCTTCGGCTTTGCTATTGCAAAGGTAATCAGGGGGCGGGTTCCCAGATTAGAAATGTCGTGGTTGTGTCGGTGTCGTGTCGTCTAGTGGAAAAACGCCCATTACTGCGATACGATACGTCACACCCCTATTCTGAAGGATATACTTAGGTTTTTTTTGGGTTACGTACAAAAATTTATAATGTTTTTAGGTAAAAAAAAAACTGTGGTCCTATAGGATCACTCGTGCGACTGTCTATCCGTCCGTATGTCACACACAGAGCCAATTAGCAACTTGAAACTACTGAACCAAATCAGATGAAAAGTGGTAGGTTCGTGTAATCCTGTGACTCAATCAAATTACATATCACAAACATTGGTGTGATATGTAATTTGATCATAAGAAAAAGACGAAATATACCATTCGAATTCCCCTGATCTCTGAAGCTAATATGAGCCTAAACTTATAAAAACTTTTACGTTTATATCAATGTAGTATTTTAGTTCGTATTTTAATGTAACCAATCAGTGTACCAGTTTATTACTTGTAAATTACAGAAATAGGTACTTATTTATTCAGATAATCTATACATATAATAAAAATGTAACGGATCGCTGTCTGTATATGGAAGATATATAAGAAAAAATATTATAGAATATCTTTATCAACGCAATAGTACCCGAAACAATGATTTTTGGAATTTTTGTCTGTTTGTCTGTTTGTGCGTTTGTGCACGCTAATCTCAGAAACGGCTGAACCGATTTCGATTCAGTTTTCAGTAATATATTGTGACAGGTCCCACTTAACATATATCCCGGAAAAATGTTTTTATCCCGGATAATTTCGATATTTAGTTTTTTTTCTGTAGTCCACTAGTCTATAATAATTCTTGACATTGTACAGAACCCACTTACATAACCTCACGCCCACATCCCATAGGGGTAGGCAGAGACTACAGATCTTCATTTAGTACGTTCCAAACACACCTCTTTCGCCTCATCTACATTCATTAAATTCTTCATACATGCTCGCCGGTTTCGGGTGCTCTAGACTAGCCCTTATTTAACCCATCCCCAATTTGTTTTATGTAGGTTCGTCTAGGGCACCCAGTGTACGTAATTTGAACTCGCACTTGTTTTAAAGTAAAATTTCATGAGTGCATAGTAGGAGATCTATGTACTTACCTACTATTTGCGTATAGGAGTGGACTTCTATGTCTCAAGTAATGATGCTACGCCTGCCCCTAGTTCTAAACTAACCGAATGTAGCAGGCTAGACCTAATTCTACATACATACATATAATCACGCCTTTATCCCTTACTGGGTAGGCAGAGCACCAAGGGCCGATAGAACTACATGGTGCCACTTCTGACCAATTATGAGGGTATAGTTGAGATGTACAAGTTCGGTTAGTAGTGACAGGTGGTCAGCCCATCGCCTACTACAAAACACCCTCTTGTTTTACTGACTTGTACAATATGCCCGGGAAGAGAAGCAGCTGAAACTATTATAGGTTTTTTTACACTCCCAGAGCAGCATAGAAGATTGTAACCTAAAAATATCCAATTATAAAAATAATTCTAAGAATATCTAATTCTAACCTTAACATAATAGGTACATACATCGGTAGCTAGGTACATATATTATTTCGTATATTTACCTCAATTCTCCATACTTCAATGCCGGCTTTTTTGCCTGCATTCTGAAAGGCCTCGTGTAGTTCCGGCATTTTCTAAAATCAAAAAATCTATGAAAACATAACAAGTCCATGAAATAAGAGTTTCATAGAGCGAAATTTACTAGATTGTATTAACATGCTTCACTGGGATACATCAGCTGCATCTCCTTCCGTACATGTCGTAAGAGTCGACTGAGGAACTCAGGCGATGAGCTAGCAACTTGGCACTGATAACACCTGTCCCCGCTATGCTAAAAGTGGCTGTGTGATCCCCTTTATGATCCTGCAGTTCTTGCTACCCCATCTCGGGAACACATTCATGTATGTACCTATATGTAGGTGTGTAATAAAATTTCTGGACAAGCAGGAACCTATTGAAATACCTTAATACCAAACAAAGCAAAAAAGTTAAATAGTCAACCATTTTCAGCTATTAGGATGACTAGTGGACGCCCGCGATGCCGTCCGCGTGGACTACAGAAAAAACTAAATGTCGAAATTATCCGGGATAAAAAGTTAAAGCCTATATGTTAAGTGGAACCTGTCACAATATATTCCTGAAAACTGCATTGAAATCGGTTCAGCCGTTTCTGAGATTAGCGTGCACAAACGCCAGACCAACAGACTAACCGACAAACAGACATAAATTCAAAAAATCATTATTTTGGGTACTATTGCGTTGATAAAGGTCTCCTATAATATTTTTTCTCATATATCTTCCATGTACAGACAGCGATCCGTTACATTTTTATTATATGTATGTTTAGATTAGATGGTAATTGTTTTTAGCTCCATTCCATATTTAAGTAAGTAGGTACAGAATAATTTTTCCTCAACATAGTTAACTGATTTATATATTATCATTTGAAATCTCAGTTTAAAATCTAGATTTATTTATACAATAATCTAATACAACTTCACTTATTTCACATCAATGTATTTATTTATGTTTACAAACAAAAAAACACTTACGATGTAAATTTTTCGCGTAAAAGACAACGTTGAACACAACACTCGACAAGCGTCTATCCGCGACTAACTAACTAATGTGAACTGACTGACCATTGCTGTTTTATCCAAGGCCGGCAAGCGACCGTGACCGTCTCAAGGTCGGTAAAACAGTGCTTCTATGTCGCTAGAGCTTTATTTTTGAAAATATTGTAGTTTTTCATAGTTTTTACGTGTTTTGTTTTCGTGGATGCTGAAAGAATTCTGACTTTGATAACGCACAGGGTCGTTTGTGTGACTTTCTTTTGTAATCGCGGTAAACTCAATCTAAGAAAACATAAGCAAAATCTAAATCAAAACTGATAAAAAAAATTCAAAAAAATCTACCAATAATTTCATTTTTAGGCCTTTTAGGCCTACTTGCCCGAAATGATAAATTCACTCAATGGAACAATAATCAATATACACCTCTTTACCTATTTACTTATTTATTTCCTCTCCTTATCTCCTGCACCTACTGCTGAGTATTTACCTCTATTTACCTATATCTAAACAACATTTTTGCTTATATTAATAAAAATGTTACACGAAAAAATTTGCACACACTTTCAATCAATTTTACTCGAGTACATTTTTCTTATGTGCCACTTGTATATACGTGTCAAGGAGATGAGAAGCTAAACGGAGTTTGCAATACTTATACAGGACAAAAGGGGTATGTTAAGCAAAATACTGTTAATTTTGCCCAATATAAAGAAAGAACCTATCCCTTGAGACTCGAAATCGCATGTTTATTTCTTGTCTGATTAAGATTCCTGAGTTGTTTAGGAATTCTCCATGTGATCTGGAAAAATTGTCATAGACTAGAGATAACAATACATGTTTTCTCTAGTCTCAGATTTAAGGGATAGGCTCTTTATAGTAGGGTTTTTTCATGGCATTTCGCTTAACATACGACTTTTGTTACAGCCTGTATATATCAGCGAATTGTCAATGTATATTTTCATTAATTTCAAACGACATTAAAATAATTGGGCATTACACTACCTGTGGCTACAATAGGAGTTTTTCTCAAAAAAATAGATGCAGAATTATAGTTCATAATAACTGTTCGGCTGTAAGTCTTTTTTTTTCATAATTAATTATTTTACAGCCTATATTTAACAGCTCCGCTATTCAAACGCCTCCGTGATCAATAAATTATTCCACAAATAAAAGAGAGTAAGTACACTATTTTTCAGCTCATAAAACCGTTTTAAACGACCTGAATGATCTTTTGACCTAACTCCTGTAAATAAATCTGGTCTGAAATTTTATGACATCACATTTTAAATTACACCTTCAGTTTTATATTTACGACACATATTGCAGTTTACATTTTTTTATATCTAAATCTAAACATATTATTAAGGATAATAATAATAAATAATACAACAAGTGACCCGATAGCTCAGTTGGTAGAGCGATGCACGGAATGCGAGTGGTCGTGAGTTCAAATCTCACTCGGGTGAACAATTTTTTCCTTTTCTTACTAATATCTTATAATACAACAAGGTTCATCGCATATCACCTTATCTTATGCCTGAATGTTTACTTATTTGAACTTGACTTTAACATGGATTATGGTGTCCTCATCATAACGTAATACGACTATGATAGTATTTAGTAGTTATCTACATCGATATAGTTTAGTCTTACAACCGTATATATAAAGAAGAAGTATTACTTACACATCAGCCGATTGCAGTCCACTGCTGGACGTAGGCCTCCCCCAGGGCACGCTACAAGGCTACTGGCATAGGGGGTTTTTTGCCTATAGTCACTACGCTGGGCAGGCTGGTTACCTGCAGCGGGATGAGATGTAAAATCGGTGTCAATTTGCCATCTCATCCCCTGAGAGAACGCCCCTGAGTTCGAGAATGACATGAGGGAAGGAAATGCAGCTGATGTATTCTAGTGAAGCCTCGCATCAGCACAGGATAAACCTCATGCTAGAGCACATAGAATGTGTATGTAAATATTTTATTTAAATAAATTAGTAGGGTATAAATGCTAAGTCGTCATACTCCATTTAGGCCGGAGTTCGTCAATGTTGAAATAATCATTGATTACTATCGGAGTGCTAAAACGTTGGTTAGTCCATGGCGAACAGCAAAAATATTGCAGATTTTGATGCTGATAGCTTGTTTTATAAATGAAAGTGGTGGGCGCACCCATAGTGCTGATAGCTTGATCAAGATGAGAAAGACAGCATTAAAATTCATCACTTAGAACTATAAAAACTATTTACTTATTAGAAAATCTGCCCTTAGTTAAATATGCTATATAAGCAAGCTATGATAGGAGTTCCGCCCCCTGATTACGTAAAAATAATAGCAAAGCCGAAGCAAAGCGATAGCGAAAATTGTACAATATTCGCCTTAAAAAGTCAAAGTTTTTTTGACATTCATTTTACGTAATACGAATTTGACAAGCAATCAGCGATTTTTGTACAATTTTCGCTATCGCTTAGCTCTTGCTAGTTAGGTAATAAGGGGGCCGATAGTACACAAGTAGGTCATGTCAAGGCCGGTGATGTCACCCTGTATGAGGGGGTGGTCTCTGGGGGTCGATTGAAGGCTGTCGATGTTGTCCCGTACTACAATAGCGCACCAACTGAGCCATGCATACAAAATACATTTTCCTTGTTGTAAACTGTATTTGTGAAAACTTTACTGTGTACAACAAAGAATAAGAAATAATTCAAAAAACATAAGTATTTATTTTATAGATCATAGTCGTCTTCAGAAATAATTCATTCTTCCTGGAAGAAATTGACTCGACGTATCCAAGATGGCAGTACCTACCGACTATAGAATGAATGAGCGCTACTGTAATATAGAATACAGTAGGGCGTCCACTAGGCCCACGACTTCGTCCGCGTGGACTGCAGAAAAAACTATTAATATAAAAATATTTTCCCGGGATAAAAGTAGCCTATATGTTAATATCCAGGTTGTCAGCTAACTCCATACCAAATTTTATTAAAATCGCTCCAGCCGTTTTTATGTGAAAGAGTTACCAACATCCATCCGTCCATACTCACTTTCGCGTTTATAATATTATTATATAGTACGAAAGAAGTAAGATATACAGAAATATACAATTTTTTTATAGCCGCAGTCATTAAGATCTAATTTTAACCGAATGTTATTTATAAACTTCGCTGTGGTGTTGTTCGTTTCATATAATAACTCCTACGCCTGATTTCGGAACTAGCATTTTTTGTATGCAGTGACACAGATATACGCATAGTAACTAGCGCCATCGTTCAAAGGAACTAGTTGCTGAAACGCAATGTAGATGCGATAATAACGACTTAGCAACGGTTCGCAATTTGTAAATCAAAAAACGGTCAAGTGTGTACCGGGAAATCTATGCTAATATTATGAAGCTGAGGAGTTTGTTTGTTTGAACGCGCTAATCTCAGGAACTACTGGCCCGATTTGAAAAATTCTTTCAGTGTTAGATAGCCCATTTATCGAGGAAGGCTATAGGCTATATATGACCCACCCCGGCTTCGCACGGGTATAATGCCCTTTCACGCGGACGAAGTCGTGGGCGGCCGCTGGTGTTGTGATAAGATTTTTTTTATTTCAGAATTGATTTTCAAGATTTTCATGGTTCGATAATATTTATTACCTTTTATATGGTTTAACTTAGACGAAAGTGATCTTAAAATGTGTGCCGCTCTTGGTTAAGACAGAAAAAAAGACAGGTAGGACCAGGGATTTGGTATCTCCTCTACATTTCTATGGGTAGGACTAATTATTTTAAGTTCAGGCTTAGAGAGGCTGTCAGAATCGACCACAAAAGGTATGTATTCTCGTAACGTAATAGTTTTTTCCTTATCTTAGTTTATTCACAAAATGAATCGTGACACCATCAACGCAAGAGTGTAAAATCGTATGGTAAGAGAACTCAGATTAAAAATGTCAAAAATGTTTTTTTAATACTTACCTAACAAACAGGCAAAGGTGACGATTGTACGGCCTTGTTTTCAAGCAATGACTAACTAGGTAAATGTGAGAATAGTAACACTGATTTTTCCCACATCGTTTACCAGTAGGTATGTGGGGTGATAGTGTCTATGCTATGATATTTATTTTGTTTATAATGTTCTAGTTTCAATAGAATTTCGTTGAAAATGATAATTTGTATGGATCATTCATTCTGCAATTATGAAGTGAGGTAAATAGTTATTGTGGCAATGAAGTACATTGAAAAAATGTCGTTTAGTTTGTGTCAAGTAGAGTAGTATGTGGGGGTGGTGAATAGGGAATCTCTTCCAGCCCCACCGGGCCACTAGTCGTCATATTGGCCTATGTATATATATACCAATAATTGTAAGAAACTTCGATATCGCGTTCTAGGATTTGTAGTTCTGTTTTGCGTCCTGTAGATGGCTCCGCTACATCACTCCCCTTCCAGACCGGAGGTCGATATTTCTTCGGCATGATATTTTCAAATCATTTCATTTAACATACTCCTTTGGTTACAACCTACGTACTACTACTATACAACGCACCTGCCCAGCATGGTGACTGGGCAAAACCCCCCTATGGCAGTAGCCTGGTGGCGTGCCCTGGGAGAAGGCCTACGTCCAGTGAACTGCAATGGGGATGTACGTATAGAGTAGATACTTATGTAAAAAGGACTACTGACTACATACTGGTATTAACGTCTAATTCACACATCAATTAATTCCAGAAGGACGTATTAATAACCTCGATTTCTTTATCAGCATGCACCACGTGCAGGCAGACGAGGCCATTATAAAAAATTGTATGCAAATTTTACTTAAGCTTTGGTTGCCTATAGGATTACGTTCACGTCATTTAGCGCCCGTAAAACCACGCCCTATTTACGGGGCCATAGAAAAACATAATCATTATAGGAATAACTGGTAGTGACTGAATGGTGAAAACGGGAGATCGAGCCGTGTGGCGTACTCTGGGGGAGGCCTATGTCCAGCAGTGGACTGCAATAGGCTGACTTATTCTTTATACGTTCATGGACAATACTGATTTTGTTGAAAGATTCAGCGTTCAGGAATAAATCAGATTTTTAAAACATTGTGATGAGCTAAAATAACTTCCACGTGACTACGGCTACAATAACTTACGTGGAAATGTCACGTGGCTTTTTAATAAACTTACATTTAAAATGTATTCAAATTCTTTGATCTTATTTATAGTTACGTCATACATTGTCATATGGAAAACTATTTGACACGAATATATCTGGGCCAATGTTAGCATTAAGGGATAAAATAATAATGCACCGCGTGGTGCCCGCAGAGTAGAGTTTGTACCACCCCATGCTTGCCCGTGGGTATCGTACGAGACGATTGAGGTTCCGGGAAGTGAACAGCAGCGCCGCCCGTGTAGACAACATAGTCTGAAAAGCACACTGCGGGCTCCAACCCGCCTGCCCAGTGTGGTGACTATGGGCAAAAACCCCCCAATGAAGGCAACTAAAAAAGGCCTTTCAGTTCCCGACCGCCATATTACACCGGACCACGGCAGCGGCCCGGGTCATGGTGTGGCAGGGGGTGCAAAGAGCCGATGACTTAAAGAGGACGGCTGGTAGTGACTGGATGACAAAAACGGGAGATCAAGCCATGACCAAGACGAGGTATAACCGGTGCGGAGCTTCACTAGATGACATCAGCTGCATCTCCTTCCGTGCATGTCGAAAGCGTCGTCTAAGGAACTCGGGGGCATTCTCTCAGGCTATGAGCTAGCTTATCACTGATCTTTTTTGCCGTCGTCGCCATGCTTAAGTGAATTGACATGAAATAAAATTATTTGACATGAAAGCATACGTAATTTAATTTTTGATTATCATTTTTTATTATGTTACTTTCTAAGTATGAGTACACACCTACTTGCGGTGATAGCCCAGTGGTTAAGACGTGCACCTTCCAAGCGGGAGGCGTAAGTTCGATCCCAGTCACGGGCCTGTACCAATGAATTTATTTCATGTACAGTTTTTAATGTTGTAAAAATTGTCACTTAGCACGTAAAACCGCTGGTCCTGCGCCTGATCTCTCTCCGGTCGTGTCGGCTTTCCGTCCCATCGGACTATGAGAGTGAGGGAATAAAGAGTGCATCTGTGTTTGCGCACACACTTGTGCACTATAATATCTCCTGCGTACCTGGCCAATCTCCGTAGAGATTGGTCGCCTTGGCCGAAATACGGTCGGAGATCATCATCATCACCATCATCAGTCCGTCAAGCATTATGTGGCTGCATTATCTCATTCGTGATCCTAAAGTTATGGCTACCTATGTATGTACCTACCTAGTAACATTAACTCTATTTATTTTATTCAGCTGAATAACATTAAATTTACCATGTTTAATACATTAACAGATGCAGTTTCTAGGATCCATGTGTTTCGAAATATCCTTGTTAATGTGGACATGGTTTGACCTACATTACTCAATACACAATTATTTTGTATTAGGTATTTAGGCAGATTCAGATTCCAATCATATTTTCGAAATTGCTCTGGGCGTATTAAAACATTTAAAATTTCATCTAAATCCGTTCAGCCATCCTGAAATGCAATCTGAAATAATAACTCATCGGACTCGTTAACGGTCGCTAGATTGTTGTATTTGTGCCAGAAAATAGGCGGTAGGCTCACTCCTTACCATGTAAGACTTGCCACATTCGCTGCCGGCACATTCTCTAAGGATGCCGACATCTGGTCAACGCCTAGTGCGAGGACGCAAATAAGCGTCGCCGGCACTTCTAGAAAGGCTAGAAGACGCAAATACGTAGTCGCCGGCACTGAATCTGTTAATATGCTAACAGCCAAGGCCGGCCCGCCCATACGGCGAACGGAGCAGTGGCTCCAGGCGCCAAATCCTTGAGGGCGAGTAAAGATATAGGCATATATTATTAGGAGCAAACAGGAGAGGCGCCATAATTGGATCTCGCTCCATTCTAAAATTTACTTCAGGCCGGCGCTGCTAACAGCCAGGTGTAAAGTGGGTGTTAGTTAGAAGCAATTCTGTCAATCAAGAGGAAAATGTGCGTGTTACATGTATAAGGGTGAATTTCAACAACCTCGATTTTTGACTAATTACGCTGGCGAAATTTTATATCCACTTTCTATAACTTTTTTGTATTCGAAGTAATAGCTAAAAATATATAATATTCAGTCATATGGTACACATTTTTAAAAACGTATTATTTCTTGAGATATCTGCATTTAAAAATTTCAATCGCCACCGATATTATTATCAAATCACCGAAATTGTTAATCTCTCCACTGAAATTTATTACAACCAGCGGAATTATAAATACAGGAGAACATCATACGAATTACCTATTTATTTATTTTATAAGAATATGAAAACTTTAGATTTTTCGTTTATTACTTGGTAATAATGTTTATCATCATGATTATAGCTTAGAAACTATGATAACAAATTTAAGGAACACGTTAACAGTTAGGGAAATATTTTATTACATACTTTAAAATGCTTCCTAGTGACTTTTTTCTTAGCATAAAGCGTAGTGGCCATGATATCTCCTATAAGATCTCGCAGTTCTGACTACACCATTTCAGGAACCTAGCCGTATTTATTTATATGTACGAGTACGTAAAAATCTTCGAAAACCAGAAATAAGGATCATTTCTTTTCACATTTGAAAGTGCACCTCGTTAGCTACCTTTATATATAAGGAACACCCCATCCGGAAATTCACAGTGTCGGAGATATGACATTTTTTTTTTAAATCTCCTTTTAGATGAGTAGAATGGCATATAAGAAATAAAATCACATTTTATACTTTGACCTCCCAAAAATCTATCAACATGGAATAGTCAAGCAAAATTTGTTAAATATTTTTGCCAATTAAGCCCCTACTCTTTCAAAATAATATACTGCGTCATGCGTACCCTTTATCAAACTAAATTCCTTATTTAATAAGCTACTCAAAAAGGTGTAATTTATTATGAGAAAGCTTACTAGCAGCTGACCAATATAGGTTTCAAAAAATACATTCCGTGGCGCTACAGCCTATAGCAGTGTTATATTGAGGCAAGTAGAATGTAGAACTCTTCTGTTATCATCAGGCGTACTTGTTCAAGCTACTCGGGTTTATCGCAAAGTTACTCGGGTTTATAGTAGCAATTTTGGGTAGTTTCCTTGAGTTTGAACCGAAGGCCAAGTCATAATCAATATCACAAAACGTGGGATTGAAGTAGATAATAATTATACTAATAGTACACCTACTAGGCCAGTAGAACATTCAATATATAGATATTTTTTCTGAGAACAGTCAGGACTCAGAAAAATATTACATTCATATTGGTCAGCTATTAATATTGAGAGATGAATCTTAAGTGCCTGGAAGAACTTAGTTCATTTAGGAACGGTTCCCTTCCTATGATCTTATAACGTCTACTTGTCGATATGTGTGCTTATGCTGTCTATCGATTGACCTACAGTGCTCAGACTGCATCAGGAACACCATTAGGTATGCTAATCGCCTACCAAAAAGGAACTGGACAGTAAAAGTGCCGGCCATGTTAGTCGTTTAGACACCGAAAGATAGAACAGTGCAACTGGCTGGATGCTACAGAGCGGCTGCCTGGGGTAGGAGTAAGACGAGATGGAGGTGGCGGTATGACCTCGATTCGAGTTGAACTGCATCATGAAAAGGCCTTTGGATAGCAGTAAGATTCCTATGCTATAATATATATATATTATAATGTCAGTTCATCACCTTTGTATTTTTTTAATTTGACTACAAACTTAGGGTACTTGTTAAAAAAGGTTGACGCGCCATAGGATAGCACTTTTAAAATTCTTATTAGTCAGCTGTTGGTAAGCTTTTTCATAACTATACCTTTTGAATTTAGTTTAATTAAGTGTGTGAATTACGTGAAATCATTATTTTGAATGAATAGGAAAGAATCAGAAAAAAAAATTATAAACCTTTTGGTAATTGTACTTTGACAATGCCAAGTTGATGTCTGTTCTTTTGTCTCCAATGATTATTTATTTATCTAGTTGAATTATTGAAATATACACGTATTTTAGTTTTTTATGCATTTCCATTTAATAATAAGGTGATTTTAAAAACATTACAAAATTACCCTGAAGCCGTAATTTTTTTAATGGGTCTTCCTACCCATGAAGGTAGAAAATGGGCTGTACTTTTACATCTCAATAGAAATAATACCCGTTTTCCAGTCATCCTGTATACAAAAAGACAAAATATCAATTACGGTGACATTATTATATTACGGTGGCCCTATTTTTTGCCACCGGAGCCACTGGAGTTGCGACACCGTACTTAGAATTAAGTAACAAATTTCAAATTATAACGGACACTATTATTTTAATTGTAATAATTCATTTGCAATTACGTCGATACATCTAATCTTTAATCATTTGTAAAATTTCTTTTTAAACAGCCTTTTAGTTTTTTAAATACGGGTGAATTTCAACAACCTCGATTTTTGACTAATTACGCTGGCGAAATTTTATATCCACTTTCTATAACTTTTTTGTATTCGAAGTAATAGCTAAAAATATATAATATTCAGTCATATGGTACACATTTTTAAAAACGTATTATTTCTTGAGATATCTGCATTTAAAAATTTCAATCGCCACCGATATTATTATCAAATCACCGAAATTGTTAATCTCTCCACTGAAATTTATTACAACCAGCGGAATTATAAATACAGGAGAACATCATACGAATTACCTATTTATTTATTTTATAAGAATATGAAAACTTTAGATTTTTCGTTTATTACTTGGTAATAATGTTTATCATCATGATTATAGCTTAGAAACTATGATAACAAATTTAAGGAACACGTTAACAGTTAGGGAAATATTTTATTACATACTTTAAAATGCTTCCTAGTGACTTTTTTCTTAGCATAAAGCGTAGTGGCCATGGTATCTCCTATAAGATCTCGCAGTTCTGACTACACCATTTCAGGAACCTAGCCGTATTTATTTATATGTACGAGTACGTAAAAATCTTCGAAAACCAGAAATAAGGATCATTTCTTTTCACATTTGAAAGTGCACCTCGTTAGCTACCTTTATATATAAGGAACACCCCATCCGGAAATTCACAGTGTCGGAGATATGACATTTTTTTTTTAAATCTCCTTTTAGATGAGTAGAATGGCATATAAGAAATAAAATCACATTTTATACTTTGACCTCCCAAAAATCTATCAACATGGAATGGTCAAGCAAAATTTGTTAAATATTTTTGCCAATTAAGCCCCTACTCTTTCAAAATAATATACTGCGTCATGCGTACCCTTTATCAAACTAAATTCCTTATTTAATAAGCTACTCAAAAAGGTGTAATTTATTATGAGAAAGCTTACTAGCAGCTGACCAATATAGGTTTCAAAAAATACATTCCGTGGCGCTACAGCCTATAGCAGTGTTATATTGAGGCAAGTAGAATGTAGAACTCTTCTGTTATCATCAGGCGTACTTGTTCAAGCTACTCGGGTTTATCGCAAAGTTACTCGGGTTTATAGTAGCAATTTTGGGTAGTTTCCTTGAGTTTGAACCGAAGGCCAAGTCATAATCAATATCACAAAACGTGGGATTGAAGTAGATAATAATTATACTAATAGTACACCTACTAGGCCAGTAGAACATTCAATATATAGATATTTTTTCTGAGAACAGTCAGGACTCAGAAAAATATTACATTCATATTGGTCAGCTATTAATATTGAGAGATGAATCTTAAGTGCCTGGAAGAACTTAGTTCATTTAGGAACGGTTCCCTTCCTATGATCTTATAACGTCTACTTGTCGATATGTGTGCTTATGCTGTCTATCGATTGACCTACAGTGCTCAGACTGCATCAGGAACACCATTAGGTATGCTAATCGCCTACCAAAAAGGAACTGGACAGTAAAAGTGCCGGCCATGTTAGTCGTTTAGACACCGAAAGATAGACGAACAGTGCAACTGGCTGGATGCTACAGAGCGGCTGCCTGGGGTAGGAGTAAGACGAGATGGAGGTGGCGGTATGACCTCGATTCGAGTTGAACTGCATCATGAAAAGGCCTTTGGATAGCAGTAAGATTCCTATGCTATAATATATATATATTATAATGTCAGTTCATCATCTCAATAGAAATAATACCCGTTTTCCAGTCATTCTGTATACAAAAAGACAAAATATCAATTACGGTGACATTATTATATTACGGCTTTAGCCCTATTTTTTGCCACCGGAGCCACTGGAGTTGCGACACCGTACTTAGAATTAAGTAACAAATTTCAAATTATAACGGACACTATTATTTTAATTGTAATAATTCATTTGCAATTACGTCGATACATCTAATCTTTAATCATTTGTGAAATTTCTTTTTAAACAGCCTTTTAGTTTTTTAAATACACATGACACCGTTATATGATAAATTTGTATTCCTGCGCCACCGCAGGTTATACTTACGTTTTTGGCGGAAAAACTGTTCAGTGTATCAAACATCCTTGTACTTGGTATACGATGGCTTGACAGAGCAGTGCGGGGAAAGATAGCTTAGCATCTATCTCATTCATTATGATGAAATAGTATAATGTTCAAAATGCGCCAGCGTTATTGACTTTTTCCGCGGGACATTTTTAAAAAGCTGTTACAGGTACTACCGGGTTAAGTTAAATTACTGCTAATGGTGTAAATAATAGTGTTATTTAATGTATTTTTAAAATATGTATGTATTCTGTTAAATTAATTCACCCGAAAATTTAAATAGCCAAATTTATTTTTGCAAATGAAGTGGGGACATAGCACCGCAATTAGATTTAGAGCCTTTGATATTTTTTTTAATGCGTAAACAAATAGATTTTGGTCTTAAGTTTTAAACGTTAGTCTAGATCACTGTCTGAACTTAATGAAAAAAAATTAATAAATGTGCATTTTGCACTTTCCACTACGATTTTCATCCACGCCGCGCTAAAAACGTACCTGGGAAATTCACCCGTAACATACACACGGCGGTTTTCCCAGAATGTGGTATGCAGAACCACAAGACAACGAACAGATCCTTTAGCCGCTTTGTGCAGATGAAATTATGAGTGACAAGTTTCTAGCTCACCGGCTGGAACGCCCCTGAGTTCCTTAGTCGACTTTTACGACATGCACGGAAGGAGAAGCAGCTGATGTATTCTAGTAAGGCCCCGCATCAGGACAAGACAGTACCTACCTGCCTACGTTGATTGCTGAAAATTGATTACCGAAAGTACAAAAATATAGTTCGTTTTTATACTGGAAACACAGCAGTCCCCCTTGACGAGCGTCAAGTCGAACGACAATTTTTTGGCATGCCTGATTTTGGACCTAGAGTCCGTTTCATATAATGATTCCTATGCCTGATTTTGTAACCATAGTAACAAACATTTTTTTGTATGCAGTTACGCAGATAATAATTTACATAAAGCAACGAGCGCCTTGTACAAAGGAACTATTTGGTGTTGCTACTCGATACTAGATGGCGTTACTAATACGTTCGCCGCCGCCACAAATAGCCACGAAGGAAGGTATTAGCGGGCGCCCACAGCTTCATCCGCGTAGGTTTGCCGTTCAGAATAATCCAGATTTTTCTATTACGAAAATTTTGAAATCCTTTCTTAGTGCTCGCGGAAAATATACAAAACTCAGTAGAGCTATCTGGTAGCCCATGCCCTTTTAAGGGCATTTCGAAAATACTGATAAAGGCATCCCATGGTTAATCAAATGGCTGGCCAGTACATTGAACAAAGGATCACCCTCGCCATCCAGCGGAGCAATGCGGCCAGCTTTTTGGCCACGTTGCCAGCAATGGAGGAGTGGTAGGAAATCTTTTATTTGTAAATATGTTCTATATTTAACTAACCTCCTTAATTTGTTTCAATAATAGATAAAGATAATTCCCCATGAAAATACAACCTGACATAAATTTTGTGCTGTAAACCTACCACCAAGTCGTTTCGACTGTATCGTCTCTCAGTCAATAGTTTAGTTCCGAAATTATTCATCATTATTATTTATATCAAACCAATAAATCTTTAAATCTATTATTTAGAATTTGGAAGAGTTGTGCTGGTATACTTAGTATCATAGTTTTCGGGAATAAATTCACGAGATTACAGAGTCCCAGTCCTTTGATAGGCCGTAGCCAAGATGTAGAGGCTCTTTTAAGAGAACTTTGGTGTAGGATACACATGGCGGATACCATCGCCGAGCGCATAATATAATTATTATTGGTTTCGTATAATAAAATTGCCAATCTATACAAATCCCTTTAATATTACAACAAACCTGAAAATGAAATGAAAATGAAAATCTGCCGACCGTATTTCGGCCAAGGCGACCAATCTCTACGGAGATTAGTCAGGTACGCAGGAGATATTATAGTGCACAAGTGTGGGCGCAAACACAGATGCATTCTCTATTCCGTTACTCTCATAGTCCGATGCGACGGAAAGCCGACGCGACCGGAGAGAGATCAGTAACATACCTACTGTGTATGTTACTTACCTAATTACTATGTTCTGTTCGTGCATGTCGTAAGTGTCGACTAAGGAACTCAGGAGCGTTCTCTCAGGCGATGAGCTAGCAACTTTGTCTCTGATCTTTTACATCTCCTTCGTGATCAGTTCTGACTTGCCCATTTTAGAAATACAATATGTATGTTACCATGTACGAGTATACCTGCAGGAAAATACCAGAAGACGACTTTTTTATTATTGGTCAATGAACATAAATAACACAAAATATAAATTCATTGCAAATAACTATAATTTCAGCCTGTACCATCATCTACCAATTACAATCGACTATTTACCTAAAACTACAAAATTATCTAAAAAAAATCTACTATCATCATTTCTATTCTAGTAAATAAAATAATATATACTAGTAATATCCTAAATTTAGGAACTTTTTAGAATTTTATTAAAAATATCGTTAAGGTGATAAAAAAATTGATATTTTATGGAAAATCTCAAAAAATGTACAATTTTGTAAAAAAAAAACATTCATAAACCCAAACAGTTCAACATTCATTAGGTATAAACCTACCAAACATATGCAAAAATAATTATGTTGATACATTATAATGAGAAAAAACGACAGACATAATAATATCTAATACACAAATAAAATAATAAAAATGCAGGAATTAATAAAATATTTATAGGGTGATAAAATTATAAAATAAGCATTATATTTCCTGCATTATTAGATACATATAAAAATACTTTTTAAAACAATATATGATATGTTTATTGTACTTTAAGTATATTACTGTAAAAACGTTATAAAACAGCCAATTTGGTGTGGATATTAAATGAAATTTATTTAAATTTTTTATGATTAACTATTTTAATATTAGCAATTAATGACTTTACTAAGAAAGGTAGGTAGATTCTATCCTGAAATAATTCAATTTTTTTACTCACAATTTATAAAATAAAATCCATGTATCATACCTACCTACAATCTTAGTTATATATTATTTGACATATAAATTAAATATTACTAATACTTACTAATATTTACGAATTCTATTAAATGCTCTTGAAAAATGCCATGTTTAACATAAAGATATATACTTTTTAAAAAATATACAAACATGTTAAAAAAAATTATTTGACTTTATCACATGGTTCAAAGTTCTTTTTGAATTAATGGGATTAATATCAAAGAAAATGGAAATTATAAAAAAAATATTAAAAAATGCAATTTAGGTCAAATATTCCTATCCTCTGGAAAAAATCTTACACACCTAATTATCGTTTGTCCAAATGCAGAATACAGTCGTTATCTTAAATATTAATATTTTCTATGGAAGAAATTATACGAGCCCTTACTACTCTCATCTACCTATAAAGAACATGCGGATTATTAATTTTTATCAGTGTAGTTTGTACCTAATGTTGTAACTAAAAGTGGAAGTTAGTAATTTGCATATTGTTTCTGTCTTGATATGTATATAGTCGTAAGCTGTTAACTTTCTGAAAAATAATTTTAAAAAAAATATGATCAACTGCGTAAAGAAAATGCAATATAACGTAATATTAAATTACTAGGTAATAATTGTGATACGGCTTATGAACTCGACACATTCTCAACGTAAATGCCGAGTTGCTTATAAAGTCTCATAAGTATGACTTAAACTACATTTTCACTACCTAACTAAAGAATATGAATTACTATAAGTTTTAGTATAAAGAGCTTTCTATTGTTTACTATAATTTTACCTATCAAGTACTGCATATTTTACTACAAATCAAAGTTAGTGAGAATGTATGTATTGTTTGTTCATTTATATAGGTATGAAACTAATATTAGGCTTTTTATTTACAAGTAACCGAACTGGATTTTTTAATATGTATACTTGATTACTTCACAGTTGATCCTTGTGTATAGGAATTCCTTAAGAGACGATTATTCCAACAAAATAAATAACTCTTGAGCTACTCTTGACTACATTACTGTTCAAATTTTTCGGAGGTGATATCAAAACATTGTTTTGTATAAAAGTTATAATAACAGCTTGCCTATAATAATTTTGTCGTAACTAATTCTAAACAAGTATTTATTTATTATTTCTGTAATATATTAGACTAATAAATCAAGGGAATACTAAATATTTAACCACTATTTTGATTGTATAAAATTTTCTACATTTTCACATAGCTACTATCTGTTTGCTACTGCAAGTTAGATTACAATAAGTTTAATTATCATGTACTTACTTAACTTTTAACCAAACATTTAAAGTGGAATCACGTCCGATATAATTATGTACTTAAATTTGAATTATTAATAGGCACCTCAACCAATATTTTTGAACCAAATGTAGCCATCGAGTCTGAAATTATCTAAATCCTATGCTACAAACTCATCAGTTCAATGTTTTCTAGGGATTAGATACAAATTGAATGTGTCTTTAGGTAGTGCAACGCAAGCGGGCTTCTGTCTGATATCTTCCATGTTCTCCGCTCCAATTTCAAACTCCTGCATTATATTTGCAAACATGACAAAGCTCATGGTTGTGACTAAAGTCTGGCCAATGCACGTGCGTTTGCCAATGCTGAAGGGCAGGAAATGCGGTATATTTCTTTTGACTGTTACCACCTCCCTTTCTATTTCTGTAGCTTTATCTATGGGACCTGTTCTTTCACCGTCAGATTCCATGCCAGAGTCGCATAGGGAGTTGCGTCGTATCCTCGTCTTCGTGCGCTCCAAGAATCTTGATGGGTCGAACTCCTCAGGTTTTTTCCAATACTGTTCCGATTTGTTTAACTTGTAATTATTGATGAATACAACGGTGTCTTTCTCTACTCCATAGCCAGCGATTAAGGCGTTTTCGGTAGCTACATGAGGAACTATGGGTGATGATGAGTAGCGCAGACATTCCAGGATAGTTGCTTCGGTATATGGCAAGCTTAGCTTATCCTGAAGACCGATTGCTCGCTTACCTTTGATAACGCTATCGATTTCAGCTCTAATCTTCCTACCCACCTCAGGATCTCTAACGACTGCAGCTAAGCATAGCATAACCAGGTTGCCAACAGAGGAATGTCCGCCCAAGAAGTCTTCGAGCATAAAAATGATTGTGTTCCTGTCAACGGTTGGGTCATCATGCAGAACTCTTAGCAGACCATCCAGGAAATCCTTCTCCGGCATCTCTGGGTCCAAATTTGTCTCTCGCTGCTCAACGATTCTAGATAGAATGAATGAACGTATATCTTGAGACCAGTTGGTTAATTTATCCATGTGTTTCTTGTAGAACGGAGCGAGGTATGGCAGGAAATCCACAGCATAGCCTTGGTTGATCTCCCAGAAGATCTCGTCGAAGTGGTCGACGACTTTTTTGAATTCCAGGTCCGTTTCGGGATCGAAGCGAATATTGCACATGTAGTGGGCAAACATGTTCATAGCAGTGGACATCAGGAGCGGCTTGAGATTGATGCTGGAGGCACTCGTTCGAGTGATACCCTTGAGGGTCTGAAGCAGCTCGATGGACTCGAAGGTGGCGACGCTGCCGATGCGGGAGTAGCTGTCGGTATGGGATTTGGGGCCGCAGTGACGCCTGGCCAGGTTTCGTCTGCGAAGCTGGAGGTTTGACCAATCACAGAGGGCCAAAGCTGCAGACAAAAGAAAAAATATTTGAATATTACTTCCCAATGAATCTTTTAACTAACTTTATAAAAGGATATAAAATTTTTAACTAATATTAATGCATGACTTAGGTTCTATATTTAATAGTATTCTTAGTAAAGAATAAACAAACTTTTAGGTAAGCACGACTTTGTAAAAAAACCTTTTGTTATATGGTTTCCAATAAAGAATAAGAATAAATAAATAATTTAGGTACGCTTCATCTAATATCACGTGACTAAAGATACTTGTCATACATAAACAGGGTTATTTACGTAAGTATAGGTACTTTAAATATATAAGTAAACATTATTCATCGTTGAAATTGAAAATTCATAGTTTTTCTTACATCAGCAATCAGAGCGTGGACACAAACAAGAAGTTTATTGTTTACATTAATAGGTACCTAGATATTTAAATGGTTATTTACCTATTTTCTTAATAATCAACCTCAATTTTGTTTCAATCTGGTTGTAAGAACGAGGGTGTAAAAAAATAAAATCACATCACGTATCTACCTAAATAAGTAGGTACACAAAATAGGTGAGATATTGCGCCGACCCTAAATTAATGGGAACAGGGCAGGAAGATGATGATCTTATGTACACAAAATAATCATTCAGACCCACACAGTAGGTACTTAGACCGGATAGTATTAAAAAATTATGTGCCTAAAGGTTATTTTATACCTGGAATAAATTCGTGTTTATCCGAATGAAGTGAGCTTTAATAGATTTTCTTTTAGATACTCGTAGTTTGGGGACATTAGGTATAACATGTAACACAGATAACTAGATCCCGGAATAAACTTCGGAAACTAAGTAAAACAATCCACTTATACTAATTCTGAACGAAGATAATAAGCATACCCATATCTTCATACTTCACATTCTGTTTTTCTATTAGTTTTAATGCTTTATAGTCGCTAGTTAGGTCCCCCGGGATTTTCTATGATTTGTATGCATTTTTCTGGTCGCCTCTGTTGATCCTGGCTCACAGGAGTTACAGAGGCGGGAATAATTGGTGGGCCAATCCCGGTGAACGAAGGGAAGGTCGGGCATCTACCTATATACTTATCTAGAAATAGCTAGGTACATAATTTAATACCGAAACGAAGCAAGTGGGGCCAAAGTGCGGCCCACTAGTTGTCTGTACTTAATCTACCTATAGTATTGAGTGTTCTATAAACCTACCTACCTAGTTACAGTTTTAATAATGCTAGGAAAAACTGCGTTGTATGTTTTATAATTTACTTGCTAATTTGTTTTATATTACTATTCTTATTATACCAAACGCAATCAAGCGAGTTAATTTAAAATTTAAATAGGTTTAACATGGGAACATGTATAATGAAAATTACATAATTTTATTTTAAGTTTTTGCCTAAATAGAATATACACATGTATATGTCGTGGCCATATCGTAGAATTGATCATTTCATGAAATGGTCGAGCATTTCATGAAATGGTCGCATTTCATGAAAAGTTCAACTGTCTATTGGCCACATCATGATATGGTTTGGGCAGATCGATGATAAAAATCGTTTCTCGATATGGGCAACTAAACGCCCGATCATTTCATGAAGTGGTCAAGATTATTGATCATATCGTAAAATAGTTACATGAATCACCGGTAGAGGCGCTGCGCGCGTTTTATTTATGTGTGAAGATGGCGGATTTTTCTTTTTAGGTTATAAAACAAATTAAAGAGAGTAGGGTGACTATGCAGAAGAAGTTCACGGATAGTGTGTTATATTGTATAATGTATATTAGACTTAATGGTGGTTTATAATAATATTGTTAAACAAAACCTTAGATTACGATAGGTTAGGTTAGGTTAGACTATGACAAATGACGCACGAGCCGAGCGAGCGGAGCGAGCGTGCCCAGGCAGCGTCCGGCGATGTGCCAGATGCGAATCGCTTTTGTAAAGTCTTTTATGTTTTTAAATATTATATTGTGAAAATATCACATAAATAATAACAAAAAAAATCATACCATCATACCTTATGGTATACTTATGTATATATGGTGTACGGTATATATTATTTATATAAGCTCTTACCACATTCGGATTTTATGGACACCCTGTTAATACGATTTGGCCAAACGTGGATGACAAAATCGTGAAATGTAGACGATTTAACGATCTGGTCAAATTGAATTGGCCACTTCATGAAATGCGACCACTTCATGAAATGCTCGACCATTTCATGAAATGATCAATTTTACAATATGGCCACGACATATACATTTATATATCTTTTTTATTTGCAGAAGATAGGTGGAAGGAAATAGTGACTTGCACAGGACTTGCGTAAGAAATGCCGAATAGTGTCGCTACTCGACAATAGATGGCGCGAAAACATTTTTCTTTCCACCATAAAACGTTATAAAAGGCGTTTCATGCATACAAAAGAGGGTTCATAAATATGCTGTTGAAAGTCATACAGAGTGATAGAACAACAAAATATTATTCATGGCTTCAATACACCTACTTCACACGCGCATATAAAGCAAGGGATCACCATTACAGATTAGTACTGAGACGTCCATAGAAAGCTACGATGTATAACCGAAGGGCGCAGTCTTATAAAAATTCATTGTTGTTCTCGATTTGTTCTCGACTATTTTTAGAACTTTATTTGCATGGGCCCTGGAATAGAGGAGATGCACTTAGAGAGATAGGTACGTACTATGTACCTATGTAAAACCTTAAGGTCGTCCATCACAGAGTTTCGGAGTAGCAACTATGTAGGTATCTTTGTGGTATGGGTGCATGGAAGGATATCTACAGGGTGTAACAAAAAGGGTATGTTAAGCGAAAAGCTACATGAATAGCCCACTGTAGAGAACCTATACACCAAATTTGAAACTCGAAATCACAAGTTTATTTTTCAAGATTGTATGAACATTTCTGAGATATTAAAAAATTCTCCATACTATCGGGAAAAATAAACATGTGATTTCGAGTCTCAAATTTTGTGGATAGGTTCTCTATAGTGGGCTATTTACGTAGCTTTTCGCTTAACATACCCTTTTTGTTACACCCTGTATAATAATAGAGCTTATAATAATGATTCGAAGACCAATCATTAATAGAGCATGCGTGAAGGTAGTGAGCGAGAGGTAACGAGTGCGAGAGAGACGGAAAATAGAAATGTCAGTTACTGTTGAAGAAAAAAGAAGACGACCAACGACGGAAGACGTAACTAGCTAAAAATTGTTTTAAAGATTTATTTTTGAAGAAATACAAACGGGAAGTCAGTACATATTTAAAGCTTTCATTTCTACATGAGTATTGCATGCTAGGAACTCCGAACTGGTCCGACTATAGTTGCCCGTGATCGCGATGATGAGTCATCAGATTCAAGGGCACTCGGAGGGTGTAAGGCGGGATGTTGAACGAACTTATACTCCCACACGACTGCGTTTGCGAAATGGGGTAGCTAGAGCTGCATGATTTAAAAGGAGACCCCATAGTCACGTTTAGCACAGCAGGGACAGGTATGATCAGTATGTAAGTTGCCAGCTTATCGCCTGAGAGACCGCCCCCGAGTTCCTTAGTCGACTCTTACGACATGCACGGAAGGAGATGCAGCTGATGTATTCTAGTGAAGCCCCGCATCAGCACAGGATATTTAGTACTTGGAATACTAAACGTTTTTCTTAAAAACTGTGTCATAAATAAATTGATGATCGATTTATTGATGACCAATGAATGAAACACGGTCAAGTCTGATCGTATTACACTAATTTGTACCGTAATATGATAGTAGGAAATAATAGTGTTGCTTTGTCAGCTGTTTAGAAAAAGTGGTCATGTTGGTGACAGTATAAATATGTGGACAAGCTTTGCTATCCTACTTCTTATACTAATCTGCCTAAACTAAAGAATAATTAGATTATATTTACTCATGGATTCTACATATCAAACAGAGTACCTAAGTCTTGTAGTTTTGTGGGACGTTGTGTTTAGTTTTATGAGGTTGTATCTGAATAAACTTGACTGCGGAATCTCCTATATGATTCTACAGTTCAGGCTACCCCCATTTCGGGAATATAGCTGTGTATATATTTATTTATGTACAACTTAGTGGACGCCCGCGACTCCATCCGCGTGGACTACAGAAAAAACTAAATGTCGAAATTATCCGGAATAAAAAGCCTATATGTTAAGTGGGACCTGTCACAATATATTCCTGAAAACTGCATCGAAATCGGTTAAGCCGTTTCTGAGATTAGCGTGCACAAACGCACAGAGAAACCGACAAACAGACAAAAATTCAAAAAATCATTATTTTGGGTACTATAAAGAGCGTTGATAAAGATCTCCTATAAATTTTATTTCATATATCTTCCATGTACAGACAGCGATCGGTTATTTTATTATATGTATATAGAATAGAAGAAGATAGATGTAAAAGATTGTGATCATGGATTTTTGTTAATGCTTCAAGCAAAAACTACCTACCAGATTTTGATAAAACTTGGCATTTAATTATTAAAAAATAAAATTGACATGCAGAGAAGGATTTCCCGAAATTCTCAGCAACGGGAGAACCGGGAAGTCTAGTGCTTAACTAAATCTTTCGGCTACTCGATATTTAATGTTAGGTAATTAATAAAGCCCGTCTCTATAATTTTTTTGTCCCTAGTGGCGCCTACCTACGTAAGAATTTTGTCAAAATTTCGTTAAATACACGATTTTAATAATTCGACCTACATTTTGGAAAAAAATATCTTATTTTGTATCGTATTATCTATAATAAACGATTATCGCTCATCTCTTCCCGTGCTAATGCGGGGGTTCACTAGAATACATCAGCTGCATCTCCTTCCGAGCACGTCGTTAGAGTTGACTAAGGAACTCGGGGGCGTTCTGTCAGGCGATGAGCTAGCAACATGTCACTGATCTGTCACTTGTGACTCTACTATGCAAAACGTGACTTAGTAGACGTAGAATGTCCTGTTCAGGCCTCTATCTGGGAACATAGACGGATGTAGGTAATAGGTACAGGGTGTAACAAAAGGGGTGTGAAGTGTCATGTTATGTAAATAGCCAACTATAGAGAACTATCCTATCCTAACCTAAATTTTTCAAAATTCCTGAACTTTGTTATCTTTCTATCTTCTATTTTGAATATTCCTGAGTTAATTAGGAATTCTCCTGGAAAATTAAATATCATACGATTTCTGTGTCACTAAATTAGGCAGCTAAATTTTTATATTCAATTTAATACGTCCATCGCGTATTGGCCCTGGATAATTTGTCTAAGACCTTCCCCGAATATGCCGCTATCTCCGTGCCAAATTCCATCATGTTTAATTTGATCCTAATTATTCAGAGGCGCCAGCATTTGACACTACTTTATTAACATTTTTACTATATGACACCGACATTAGTGTCTTTTTCAGTACTTAATTAAGATATTACGAGATGTGCCATAAGTAGGGCATTTAGGTCACATTTTATGACCTAGGTCATTAGGTTTCAAGACCTTGATGGGTCATTTTCAAAATAATTGCTCATTTCAGAAAAAAATCTTGTCCATCATCTTTCCTTAATTTCTACAAAAAAACTGTAATGGCAATATTAATAAAATACTGAACATTACAAAGAAGCCTTTCTTTATATTGTATTATAATGTCATTGTTGGTAGTTGATACTTCATTTTTTATATATTGCGAAATTTTTAAAGCATGTTTCTGGTCTTCCTACAAAAAACGTGTGTCCAACTTCCAGCACTGATATTTTAAACTTGAAAAAACATTAAAAGTATTTTATTTATTATCAAACAAAATTGGCTATCCTCTCTAATAACACTGTAAAATGTGTGTAGAATCCTTGAAAATTCATTTGACACATTAATTTTAGTTATAAATAAAAAATAAAACTGGTCTCAAAATTACTTCATCGATGTTATTTCATTTATGTAACGCATTATTTAGTCGCGAAAAAGGTATTTTGTTAAACTTTAATACTGGCAACATTTGCTGTCACTGTCCGAACCTCAGGCGACCAATCACAGGGCAGCAGCCATTTTGTTCTCGGCAAAAAAGTTGGGTGTATGGTGTGCGTCGATAAAAAACATTTATCTGGTTTCTTTTTGGTAAATTGGAAAAAATACGCAAGGTAAGTAAATTTAAACTATTTTTAATTGTCAGGAAACTATTATGATAGTGCTATTCTGTCGCTAATTAGCTGCAACGATCGAGTGAATTATGTTCTGTGATTTGAGGTTAGTTTGTAGAAAAACATGCTTACTTGTTCCTTTATGTCACACTTATGTAACATTTTTTTATGTTACGTTACATAAAATTGGATTAAGACGTGTCCACAGCATGATTTTAAAATATTATATAAATTATAATTAAACCAATAGTAAAATAAACATGTTTTTCTATGGTCGTATTCAGTGTTTTGAGTGATGCTTGGATAACTTAAATCCTCAAATTGGCCCTATAATAGCTGACTGTAATTTACTAATCATTTTATACCTTCGTTTTGGTTTATACTGTACAAGTTGCGCGATCGAGTGTATATTGCGATCTGCAGCTTTGAGTTATTAGTGTAATATATTTATTTAATATAACCCAAGTATTTTCGTCTAGCATTAACAGGCTCTGACTTATTCTAGCATGACAAGTTTGATACTATTCTCAATGTTCAAAATACTTGTATACAATGTGATTTGTTAATGTGATGCAAAATTTAATTTTCACGTTAAATTTTACGACGACGTATGCTTCAAAATAGACTGCTTTTATCGTTAAATATGATTTTTTTTAATTATTATTTTCTGAGTTATTACATTGTATTTTTTATTCTTTACAGAAAATATGCCTTTGTCTGCGGCAGAGAGACAAAAACGGTACCGAGACCGACTAAAATTGAATAATCCTCAAAAATGGAAAGCACTACAGGAAAAAAATTTAGAAAGAGCTAAAAAATTCTATAAAAAAATTGGGGAGCTATCGGATCGAGAGAAAGAAAGCAGGCGAAAATATTGGAGGACTTTAAAACAAAAATCAGACTATAAACAAGAAGTTATAGAAAAGGGTAAAACTCGAAAAGAATACCAAAGAATATATCAGAAAAGATATAGAACATTAACCAAAGAAAATAAAAATATGAAGAAAAAAATTGAATTATTAATCAAAGAGAATAAGCTTTAAAGAAAAAATATATAGATACAAAATTTTGCAAAACACAAAAGAAGACGAAGAAAAAGAAAATATGTTTAGCAGAGAGTCATTTTATACTGTGTCAAGCCCAATATCAAAAACCAACTCATTTGTTGCTAATTTAAACACTACTGAAGAAGAAAAAGAAATTATTAAAAAGGAGTTATTTGAAAAGAATGTGTTAATAGAATCCTTAAAAAATACAATATAATGCAGCAGGAAGTAATGAAAAGAGAAATGTATTAAAATAAATTGTAAGTAACGACATCGTAAAAGGGTATAAAATGAAAAGTAAATTACAGTCTGCTATTGGGATTAAATACCCAATCAGACGTAATGCAAAAAAAGTTAATATTAAACGAAATAACCTAGCAAATAAAATTTATACTTTTTTTAACCAAGATGATGTCAGTCGAGCTACTGCAGCTAAGAAAGAAACTAAAACAAAAAATAAAGTTAAAATGCAAAGACGATATTTGCTAGATTCGATGGTAAATTTACGGTTAAAATTTGTAAAGGAGACTGGAATTCCAATTTCATACGCCACATTCAGACGTTTCAAAGCCATTTTACGTATTGATCCCAAATTTATCAAATCGAAATACTTGTCTTTGCAAAAGACACAGTAATATAGATTTCAAGTTTACATCCCTAAAAACACTAAAAATTTTTAAGGACGGTGATACTTTGGACACCGTTATAAAGTCTACAGTGTGTGATTTATACTCCCAAAAGTGCATGTATTCAACATGTGATATTTGCAAAAACAAATCAATCAGATATGACTTACTGAATATAAAATTGAATGAAAAAGTGTCATGGCTAGAGTGGACGGTCAAAACCATAGAATATGAAAAGAACAATGAAAAAAATCAACCAAAAAAACAATTAAACAAATAATATCAGGTATGTTAGAATCTCTATTATCAAATTTTGACACGGAATTAAGAGGCTTTAAAATTCATATTTACAACATTTCACATCAATACAAAATTTATAAATCATTGAAGGAGAATTTACAAAGAAATGAAATTATGCTACATTGTGACTTCTCAGAAAATTATAATTGCAAATTTCATAATGAAATACAAGCAGTACATTTTGGAGCATCACATTCACAAATCACCTTGCACACAAGCATTATATATAATGATGAAACTGATCCCGAATCATTTTGTACATTTTCCAACTGCAACAAACACACACCGGAATCGATCTGGGCTCACTTGGAGCCCCTGATGCGTGACATTAAACATAGATTTCCTTTGAAAGACACTATACATTTCTTCTCAGATGGTCCGTCAAGTCAATACAGGCAAAAGAAGAACTTTGCCCTTCTTACCAAAATGATAGAATCTTATGGTTTTATTTTTGCAACCTGGAATTTTTTTGAAGCGGCCCATGGGAAGGGTGCAGCGGATGGGGTTGGGGGAGTAGTAAAAAGATTGTTAGATAAACAAATATCATACGGACATGATATACCTGATGCTGAAACTGCGATTCAATTACTTGAACACAATACTGCTACCACTGTAAAATTATTTCTTATTGATCAGGAGGACATATTGAGAATAGAAAATCAAATTGAGGGTTGTAAATTTGTGGCCGTTCCAAATACGCAAAAAATACACCAAGTAATACCAAACGAAGATAATATAATTCAATATCGAATTTTAAGCTGCTTTTGTTTAAAGCCCAATATTTGCCAATGTTATGCCATAAAAAGTCACAAATTAATTACTGATCATGTTAAACGTTCAAGAGCAAAACGACTTGTTATAGAATCTACATCTGAAAGTGAATCTGAGCAAGAAGACCTAGAGATGTTAGTAACCAATAAAGTTTTACCTAATTCTGATGATGTCGAACCTATAGGAGAAACTAATCTTATCATGTCAGTAATGCATCTACTTCAAATGTTACTATTTTATCTGATATTAAAGTAAATTTTAAACCTAAGGATCTAGCAAAGATGGTTAAAAAGCCATCAAAATATTATAATGTTTCTACGGTTGATTTGAAGAGAAATTTCTGGGATCTTTTTAGTAGCGATAGTGAATAATATGTATAGTTATATAAGGTCTACCTATTCATACACGAAATATTTTAAGGGTATCATCTAACGGTTTTTAACTGTTAGACGGTTATAACGAAGCCATTTCAAAAGTTTTTTTTCTAATTTTATTAAATATATTTACATTAAATAATTTAAAATTACTTGAGCTACAAAATAAATACTGGTTTCTTATTTTTTGACCTTTAACATTCAGAACGTTTATTTATTTACTTTCATTTAAGGGGTTTTCATTAAAGGTTTTATGCAAAATATATAAAAAAAAATTGAATTATAATAATTTCGTAAAAAGAAAAACACTTAAAATATTTTTTTTTGTTGTTTTGTATCTTTAGATACGACTTAAGAAGCTACTGTTAAAATATTTCATGTATGAATAGGCAGACATTATATATAAATATTAGGAAGTTAATCGTGCAGTATTATCATGACGATAGAGAGAATGTTCAAAGTTCGCATTTTAATATTATATTTTTATTTTCGATTTATGATTAACTGAGTAACCATCTTCAAATTAAACATAACCCTGACGGTTTTATTATTGTCATTATTTTGTATGTTTCATGTTTATGTTCACTATGTCCAGTACAGCCGCGGGGTCTACGCTAAGCTAGCTATTCATGTGAGTGACTTAAAGAAATGTAGGAGCGCGACGGAGTTACGCCGATATAAACCTAACCTGTGTCTATGTGCACACTCACACAAATGCAAAGCTCGGCTTAAACCTCACGAACTGTACATAATAATGTACGTGTACGTGTTTGATCCTAATTATTCAGAGGCGCCAGCATTTGACACTACTTTAATAACGTTTTTACTATGTGACACCGACATTAGTGTCTTTTTCAGTACTTAATTAAGATATTACGAGATGTGTCATAAGTAGGGCATTTAGGTCACATTTTATGACCTAGGTCATTAGGTTTCAAGACCTTGATACAGTGGGTTACTATTTGTATGTCATTTTAGAGATTTGTACAGGGTGTAACGAATGGGGTATGTTATGTTGCTGACTTATGGATGTTTTTATAAAATTATCTAAATTTGAACCTGCCGTTGTTTTAGTATCTATTAAATACAATATAAGGCTTAGGTTAATAATGTTAATATGAAGTGTGTGAATATTTGTTTTTTAAATTTTAAGTTGAAAATTAAACTGGCCGTTTTTTCCAGCCGATTTAGCCTATCAGAAGATTAATGTTGATGTTGTCTTCTCTAAACCTTGTTCATGACAGAGACAGCATCAACTTTATTCTTCTGGTATCTGGCATTTGGGAAAATCAGCCCTTAGTCATCTTCCAACACCAAATAAATAATATTGTTTGTTGTCAAGCAGTTTTTCAACACATTAAATTAAGCACATGATACATGAAACACGGCCCGAAATTGACTAGCCAGAACTGAGGTATCGTAAACGAAGTCCCACAGCCACGTTTGACAATGCGGGGACATAACGCAAATTATCAGTGACAAGTTGCTAGCTCATCGCCTGAGAGAACGCCCCTGAGTTCCCTAGTCGACTCTTACGACATGCACGGAAGGAGATGCAGCTGATGTATTCTAGTGACTTACTTGATCGGGCGAGATTTATAGTGTCCGGTGTTTATGCTAGTTTTTTCATAGACAAATATTAATTATTTTTCTTGAAAAAATCTTGCTACACGCGTCCATGTGCATTTATGCAGAAAAACGCAGTCTATTTACTCAACTTTGAACCCTAATATTTTGGAAAACAGACACTTGCCAGGTATGCTTCCATGGAGAAAAATGATCGTGATGTTGAGGAGATCCCGTAGTAGACTTCCTAGAGCTTCAGTTACAGTTTTGACAGATCCTTCAACTGCTTGAGTATGGCAAGGTAAACGTAGGAAAACGATACTGTAATCATCTCCTCGAGTAAAGAAACAGTTCTTCGGTAAAGATTTGCTTCAGAATTAGTGGCTCAGTTCAGTAACTTAATTTTGCCAATTAATAAGATCGTAATAAACTTGTCCGTCCATGTTAACCTTAGAAACCAGAATAGGTAGTCTAATTTTTGGGATTTTACACTTTCAAAACGCGACACAGTGCCAGTTCTCTAATAGGTACTCTTATGTTTTTCAAGATCTGATAATATTGCTAACAATTATTTTCAGGATGTGCTAAATAGCTATTGCGATTTATTCATGGATCAATAACAGATTTTAATTATGTCCACAAATAACGAGACCCCCATAACTTTGATGGCTTGTTTGGATGTCAAACCATGTTGGAGCATATACTTTGACGATATGACATTGTTAAAGTAGTAAGTTTCTCAGATGGGTCTGATGTCGCCCGTAGCTCGTATCAATCATTTAGCACGAGACCTCTTTCCAGGGGAGTTGTAAACAAAGTCTTCGAGATATTTCCCAGATATAATAGTCGATATAAATCAATACAAATATAATAAACGATACCTATTAGGTGGCATTTGACCTGAAATATTTTGGAATCTGATAATAAGTTATCCTCAAAATCTTCTAGAACTTTTTCACTTTCCCTTTTAAACGATATACCTACAGATCTAGATCTCCTATAGTCAAATCATTGATTAAAGAAAATAAATGCCGCAACGGCAATTAATTCATAATCAGCAAACAAATCAACCAAATATTGCTCCTTTATTAAATATTTCTTGAATTTTAAACCTAATCCGGAGGCAGTTATACTATACCGATTGCAATAATATTTTATACACGTTATACATGAACGTATAAAGAATAACGGACAGAGTGTTGTGACTACACAGAGCGAAGCATTCATAGTAAGCTCGGCAACGATATTCCATGGAGTAGGGATGTGTATTGACGCGTTATTCAGACACACATACAAACCATAGTAAGCTCGGCGCCTACTGGAAAATACGCGCACATGCCTAACGCGCCGTCATTTCGGTGCTTCAATCTGTGCATTGACAGCATTACGTCCGTTGTTCTTTATACGTTCATGACGTTATACTAGCATCAAAAGACAACTAATTATCACTATACACAATTAAAATTTAAAAAAAGTTTTTTTACCCACCCTACTGTATATTCACAACCACTTCACAACACATTAACCTAGTCCCACACTAAGATCCCTGAGGTCTTGTGTCGTGGGTACTAAGTAACGGTATATAATTACATATATAAGTATAATTATGTTTGTTTATATATTTCTTTTGCACGCACGCATTTCTTAAGAGGTGTCATTAGAATCGTCTTATGGCCAATTTCAATACTAAAGATCATAAGGAATCTCGGATTTTTTAATTCCAAATTTGAAATTTTGTATGAAATCAATGGATATTTAATCTGAAATATGCTAAAAAATCTCTCGAGATCGGTTGTTGAAATTGGCTGTTAATCGTGAGAGTGACACTGAATCAAAATTTTTAAGCAGTTAGGGTTTTGTTTCTTTAAATAACTAAGGTTATACAGGGTGTAACAGAAAGGGTATGTTAAGCGAAAAGCTATGTAAATAGCCCACTATAGAGAACCTATTTCCAAAATTTGAGACTCGAAATCACATTTTTATTTTTCAAGATTGTATGAAAATTCCTGAGATATTTAAAAATTCTCCATACTATCGGGAAAAATAAACATGTGATTTCGGTTCTCAAATATTGTGGATAGGTTCTCTATAGTGGGCTATTTACATAGCTTTTCGCTTAACATACCCTTTTTGTTACACCCTGTATATTCACAGTTCTAAACTAACTTCACGAAACAGTGTCGCTAGAATCTACTCTGTTTATTATATCTCCTCAGAAGCTCAATATTTATAAATATCTACGAGTAGTACAAAATCTTCTATTGGAATATGCACATAATTGTTCCTTGATCTAATGTTTTTGTAATGTTTGTTCTTGATGTAGGTACTTATGTACAAATGGAATAAACGAATGTCATTCCATCCACAAATCTATACCAGTTTAGTGGTAACTGAATATTAAAATGTGTGATACACTGCAATTACCCAAATAAATAAATAAAATTTACTTAGTCTTCCTATATCATCCATCAATCATTGGTTCAAACAAAGGTTAGGTTAGAACTGTTAAAATAACAACGCACGAGCCGAGCGAGCGAAGCGAGCGTGTCGCGAGAGCGATTGGCGAAGTTGTAAGTAGAAGGTATTTTTTAGTTCATATTAAATATAGTCCAGCCGTTTTATAATACGGCGTGTTCCATAACATGCCTTTATCATATAATTATAAAGAATCAAAGATCATCTTTTACCTGTTTCTGTATGAAAGCGATGCAAGCTCTATCAAACACACAGCACCGACAGGCAAACGGTTTGCGTGACTTGATAATAAAACTAAGATTTTAAATTCTTTACGAGAATGTAAAATTAATTCCTGTTCTATACGATGCTGTCCGTTTGATGCAAATGAAGCTTTACACGACTGAAACGTGTTCTAAAAGAGCTTAAGTTTAAAAAACCTTTTTTTTAAACAAGCTTTTATTATTTGTTAATAAAATGAACTGAGCAAACAAACGAGCTCAAACTGGATAGGGTTCCGTCGTTTAATTACGGAGTTCCTATGGTCACCTTCCAGCTCCATCATCAACTGTGCCAAAAGAAGGGTTTTTCGAGTGTATGTTTATCTGTATTTTATATCATTCTAGCTAGAACCTAAACGGCTTGTCGCATTTGAGAGTATCAGTGAGATCTCTCAAGTCGTGAGATTTTTTAAAATTACTTTATCCCGAAGGAAAGGCCAGGAGAACTATGCCCATACAGCCATTGTCTTTAGTAAATGATTTCTGAATGTATGATGGATTATAAATGATGATGATGAATGGAAACGTCGGGAAAATCCTCAAGAACGAGTTTAAAATTAGTAAAAACCAAAAATAGTTGCAGAAACAACTTACATGAGCCCATTAAGAGATCGTATTCCCACTAAAGTTTTACTCAGCTTACCTGCATGTCAAACCATGCACACGCACTAGATTCACATAATAAGTAAACAAAATATAACTTATCTACCAGAAAACATCACTTTACGGACACATGCAAGTAATTTACAAATAAATTTAGATTTTCACCAGATAATTAGGTACACCAAGAGATACCAAATCCCTGGGTACACCCGCTCCCTTCCAGCTTTTCCCGCCGAATCTCAAGTCGTGAGAGCTTACGTGAAAATTTTTACGCAGCCGGTTTTTTGTAAAACCGGCATTGGATAGAGAATAATTTATCTATTATAGGATTAATCAGTTAATATAAGTTAAGGGTAAACTACACTAAATACTCACAATTATTCCTGTCGCCGGCAAACAGCTTATGGAACCTTAGGAAATTAGGACGTCCGCCGAAGAATTTGCCATTCTGATTGAGAACCTCGCGAATAAGATCCAAATTGTTGACTACAAGACACTTGGTACTGCCCAACTGCAGGCTGTATATATCCCCGTATTCTTTCGACAGTTCCGTGAAGGCTTGAAACGGTGACTCGTGTTTTGCCAGCAAATGCATACTTCCGATCACCGGTAGAGGCACGGGTCCTGGAGCCGGTTGTACTGACGAAGTAGATACCCCATACTTTCCCAGTTTCTTATACTGACTGTATTTCCTTGAGAAAATATTGTAGATTATCAAAGCGACGGCGACTATGATCAACGCACTCATTTTGAGAATTCTATAAGAATTTTTAGTTGAGTGGTAGCACCGCGCACTAAGACGGATATCTACTTTGCACTGCGAAGAAAAACGACATGCGCTGAAATATATAGCCAACGTATACAATTTGCATTTTCAACCAATAGCAAGCGGTCAATTTGATTGTACTATAAAGCATCTTATTGGTGAAGCGATAAAGGTGTAAACGGGTGAATGACAAAAGTTGTTATAGAGGCGGGATAAGCACAATTTTTGTGGTGTTTTTCATCTTGTTCGGGTTATCAAAATTGATGCAGTTTTGGGTTTTAGAATTTTCGCCCTTTGGTAAGTTTTATTTTATAAAATTATTAATAAAGAAATGGAAAAAATTCTTCACCCGAGTGGGAATCGAACCCACGACCACTGCAAACCGTGCCAGCCGCTCTAGCCACTGAGCTACCGGGTCAATTACTCGGATGACGATTGGCAACGTTATTTTTCATCCCGGCTAGACACTAGCCAAATCTCGGCAAACAAAGCTGAATCCCTCAGCACAATGTTTTCGATCAACCTTCTAACGGATTATATTAATGGAGAAGTGTAGTTTTATTTTATAAAATTATTAATAAAAGAAATGGAAAAAATTCTTCACCCGAGTGGGAATCGAACCCACGACCACTGCAAACCGTGCCAGCCGCTCTAACCACTGAGCTACCGGGTCAATTAAGTTTTATTTTATTAAGGGCCGCTTTTTTCAATGATCAGATAGCCTATCTTCAAATATCCTTCAGGATAAATTTGATATTGTCTTTCTCTAAACCAAGTAGATCAAGAATGTCACAGCATTGACTTCATTCTTCAGATAGGCTATCGGCCCTTGTTCAACAAAAATCCTAAGCTTTACAGTTACTTTTTACCCGACTGCGCAACGCAAAGGAGTGGTAATGTGTTTAATAGCCTATGTATGTATGTTCCTTTGAAGCACTATACAGACCAAACGCCTCGGCCGATTTTTATGTTTCACACGTCAATCGATTCCTCTTAGTCCGGCGAGTCACTGGAGACATCATCATCAGCCTATTGCAGTCCACTGCTGGACGTAGGTATTCCCCAGGGCACGCCACAAGGCTGCCATGGGGGGCATTTTGCCCATAGTCACTACGCTGGGCAAGCGGGTGGATGACCGCAGTTTATATTTTTGAACTATGTTGTCAACACGGGAGGCGCTGCTGTATATCAAGTGGGATATCGTTGAATAGGTATTTAAAAAATCATTTTTAGTTTTCTCTCAACATTTTTCGATTCGACTGACCGTTTAGGATCTTTATCGATTTAAAGTTGCGTAACAACCATTCTCACATATGAATTTTTAGAAATTAACGATGAAAAGGCGAAAACTTCTTACTGCCGAGCATGTTATGCATGATCTTGAAGCGTAACTATTAGTAGCTGTACTCATAACTAAAAAAGTATAAATAAAATAAAACGTAATTTAAAAAATCCAAAATGGAATGAATACTATTGAAGAACATAAAATGATATTTTCTAATTATCATAACATAACAACTGAACAGTCGGGATCCATTTTCCGACAGCCAAGCTAATATTTACGCTATGCTAAACGTGTCTTAGGAAGGAAATCCTTTATGATTCTGCCGTTCTACCTCATTTTAGTAATATAGCCGTGTGGTATCTGTTACACCTATGCATATAATATACAGTTGAGGTTGCTCTATACAGGCTGTAGCAAAAAGGGTATCTATGTTAAACGAAAACCTATGATTATAGTCCATTACAAAAAATCTATTCCCAAAATTATAGACTTGAAATCATATGTTTATTTTTCAAGATTATATGAACATTAATAATATCTTAGAGATAAGCACGCCTTTGTACAATTTCTTTATCATTAAGTTTATTTGTGTAAAAATAATATATATAATAAAGCATAATAATAATACGCCCGCAGGGCAGCTTTGTGGCGAAGCTGTTGGTGATTGGCGTCACCACGGACCCGAGTTTAGAGGGCCACTTTACCATCTTTGGCCCTCGACTCTTAGTTTGCCTTCATTGGCCGGCTAGGAGGGAACAGCACAAGAACGGAACCTTTGCTTCAGGGTGGAAGTGTAAAATGTCATAACGCCGGGGGTAACTGACGTTCACACCCCGCAGTCTCGCCTCTCACCCTTAGCCGCCCGTGCCGGTGTTGCCTCCCCGGCATTTGCCACTTATGGGAAGTCCACCTCATGGCCTTAAATTACAGGCAGCAAATCACCGCCTGTTATCTCACAATTTTGAGACTAGGTTGTAATGGCAGGCGTCCATAGTCTACCTTTATAAAATAGCCCTTATCCAGCCATTCAACATTCAACCCCATAGCCCATGACCTTAGTTTTCTATCGCATGATGTAGATCTGCACTCCCATAGTCTTTGCACATGGCGGGGACCATCACCGAACCGGTGATGATATCCGCCATGTGCATCCCACACCATATTAAAGTTCTCTTAAACGGGCCTCTACATCTTGGCTACAGCCCGATGCACGCCTCTGAAAGGACCGGGACTCTGTAGTTCCGTGAATTCCGGAAGAAATACAAAAATAATAATAACATTCCTGAGTTGTTTGGGAATTTTCTATACTAACTGGTAAAATGAACATTTGATTTCGAGCCTCAAATTTTGGGAATAGGTTCTCTATAGTGAGCTATTTTCATAGCTTTTCGCTTAACATACCCTTTTTATTACATCCTGTATAAGGTATTTTCAAAATTAGTGATTTGCTTTTGACACGAAACTAGGTTGGTAACTGATACTAGGTTGGTCTTTTTACCTACCTAGTTTCGTGTCAAAAGCAAATCACTAATTTTGAAAACACCTCATATAGGGTGTTTGTGACAGCCAGGCAAATACTGAGATACTGAACAAGTGCCATTGTTTTGAATTATACGACAGTGTTATTATTCGCAGGAAATTAATTTTTGATTTAATTATACGCAATGTTTGCTTTCCGCGCCAAATATATCGGGCGATCCTGTGACTAGTTAAATGGGCTTATTAGTTATTTTGTGATACATTGCTGTTTTTTGGATCACTTGTGACTCTCCTTTAGGGTTGATCAGTTAATTGAACTTTTTTGAAAGTAACTTTTTTTTTAAAGTCATCCAAACGTTAAAATTTTATTTTTAAGTCATTATTTAAGGCCTACTTAAACGAACCACACTACATTTTTCCGTAAAAAATGAAAAAAAATGTCGGATTTTTTTTGGTTTTTATCTCAGAATCATGGTCTGAAGTCACCATATCAATATTTGCCTGGCTGTCACGAACACCCTGTATACGTACAGTCAGAGATAATGTTATATCTAGTACCTATCATATTAATATCACTCATTATCAGCTAAGTTCTTTCTAGGTAAGGTAAAAGATTTGAAGATTCGATGATATTGATGCGCAGGCGCTGCTCGTAGCACGTGCTACAAGCTATTAACCTATTACGACAGGAACGAAACTATGTGAATACGTATAACGCATTCTATGTTATACATCCTTCGGTGATTTTTTAAATGTATATTTTTTGTGTTATTATATTACAAAAATGTTTAAATTGTTCTTATTCTTTATTGTACAAAAACACTACAGATAATATTTTTTTGTATTGATGTAGATTAAATTGTAATGGGGATGTTTACGGTTTTTTTATTTGTATTTATATCGAAAGATCATAAAATAAAATAAACATTTGCGAAAGAAAAACTTCGCTAGCGTGTAAAACTTTCCGGGATATAACGATTTCAAAATCACAATTTTAGACTTGCCAAAAAAAGCTCCATACAAACGGCTGCCACAATTATGACGTCACTCTATCAGTAACTTGTAGGTATGCGCGTAAAAGAACTTTTGTTCTACATAGTGATCATGACGTGATGTAGTTATTTTCAATTAATTTCACATTTCAAAAATAGACTTGCCCACTTATCTTTGAAGGCTTATTACTACCTCATTTGGACATTTAATCAAATTCTAATTTTACAGATAGGTATGGATTTTAATGATTTATTCTAATAAGCATAAAATATCAATAAAATTCAACCATAGTAAACATCCCTATTGTTTAAGCTAAATTTTTTTTAAATAGTTCATCCGTAAGTATTTCTGTCAAATTAGAGTGGATTGTCCTAAACTAAGGTCACAATAAATGCGCAGTACAATAATAAGGGAACACTAATTTAAACAAACAAAAGGTTGCATTTAAACCACTAGTAGTAAATAATATCCCTAATTTCAATCAACCAATGTTCTAGATATGGAATATTGCAAAACTGTGATCTAGTGCATACAAAGTTACTTATTCCCTGTATAAAATTAAGGTAGGTACCGTAGTTTAACTGTATATATTTACATGAAGGTTAGTAGATCTAAGAATAGACAAAAGCAAAGGTTTGACTCTGTTTTTCAAATTCATCCTAACTGTAAATATAGGTTTAAAACTATAGAGTAGAATTCATCCATTTAACGTTGCTGATGCGCCCCCCGATTACCTAATTTGCAATAGCAAAGCCGAAGCAAAGCGATAGCGAAAATTGTACCTACAATATTTGCCTTGAAATGTCAAAGTTCCTTTGAAATTCATTTTACGTAATACGAATTTGACAAGAAATCAGCGATTTTTGTACAATTTTCGCTATCGCTTTGCTTTTGTTAGTTAGGTAATAAGGGGGCGGGGCTTCACTGGTATACATCAACTGCATCTCCTTCCGTACATGTCATAAGAGTAAGGGACTTAGTGGCATTCTCTGAGGCGATTAGCCAGTAAATTTCACTGCTCTTTCACGGTACTGCTATGCTGAACGTGGCTCTAGGAACTCTTCTGTGATCCTGTAGGTACATAACATACTTATATGAGTGGAATTTAGAAAATAAAGTTGCATTTTTAGTCACAGTTAATCAGTCTGATAATTTTATTATTCAAAGGGCTAGCGAAAGGAGGCTCAACAGCTCTCCCTGTTCCATATGTAAGTAAGTACCTAGGCAGCACAGCAAGGACTGCTTGGTCTATACTTTTTGCCTAATCTTTTAGTCATGACGTCATCAAGCCAAGATATTCATATATGTATGTGTATACGGATTCATATTGGAGCATTATTCATTGGGTTTTGGATGGAAATTATAAAGAAACGGTAAAATTTTCATTGCGACGTAGATCCGTTTTTGATTATGCGTAGGGTCTGTTTTCTTATCATTTGAGAAGTCTACTGCTGAACATAGGCCTCTTCCAACGACCATTCCACCCATTTCTAATACTGTTTAATAATCTCTAGCCAGAATTGTGGAATTATGAAGGAAATCGCACAGCCACGTTCAGCATCGTAAAATACCAGTGACAAGTTGGTAGCTCATCTTATGAGAGAACGTCCCTATCCCTGAGTTGCTTAGTCGACTCTTACGACATACACGGAAGGAGATGCAGCTGATGTATTCTAGTGAAACCTTGCATCCAGTGAGGTAAACAAATAAAATTGCACCGGGTTTTCTAACTCAGATTCGACATTACTTTTATGATGACATAATTGTGAAGTAGGCAGAAGTAGGTCATTGGGTTGGCACGTGGAGTTTGGTATCTAAGTCAGTCTATAGAGGTCGTTCTCGCATGCTGTAAAATATAAGAAGGGATTAGTCTTACTTTACTTATCATCATAGTCATCCAATAAAAAGTCATTTAACTCTTTGTTTAACTCCCCAATGCGACAATATCCCAGCGCAACTGGGACGCACAGGTCGCGTAGTCTTAAAAACTTTCGGTTGTGCGCCTTAAGCGCACGCTACCTAACACGGTGAAGATGGCAAAGCCCTTCAGGCTACCATCATTTGTCATAAAAAAAATTACTTGTCATCACGTAGAATGCCTTTCCCGATGTGTTATGCTATCCACTATATTTATTGACATCATGGACCAATGACTATAAAATTTTCTTCGTCTTCAGCCTATTGCAGTCTACTGCTGGACGTAGGCTTTCCCCAGGGCACGCCACAAGGCTACCGATATAGCTCTCATTTTGCCCATAGTCACCACGCTGGGCAGGCGGGTTGGTGACCGCAGTCTGATTTTTGGACCATGTTGTCAGCACGGAAGGCGCTGCTGCCCAATGACTGCGGAACAGTATATTAAACGCATCCGTAGTTGGGTAGCATAACTCATATCTGATTAGCGGTGTAGGTAGCTTTGGTTTCATTGGTTAGCGGTGAAGGCCAAGAAGGAACTTTGCACATTCTGTCACCGTAAACAGACAGAGAAAGCTGTCTTTTCGCGTTTGTACGGCCGCTATAAGACAGTAGATAGGCCTACCGCTAGCTTATAAAACCAAAGCTTTACAGTGTGGTCAAATAGAAATCTAGATAGGCCGCAGTTTTTTTTATCTAGAAACTTTATATAAAGTCCTGTGTTGATGCGGGGCTTTACCAGAATACATCAGCTGCATCTCCTTCCGTGCATGTCGTAAAAATCGACTAAGAAACTCAGGGTCGTTCTCTAAGGCCTCCCATCTTTTAGATCTGACCTCGGGAGTTTAATGACATTTACTAAGTATTTCTTGTTTTGAAGAAAACATTTTCCTTCAACGGTTCTCGAAACTTGGTGTTTCATTCGAGAAACGCATAAATAATTCAGTTTACAGCCCAATTTCTGACCAGTGTCCTGGTTTACAAATCCTAGCCCGTTTAGGAGTGAGAAGGATGGTATATGCTTATATGTCTATTATTAGACAAAGATAGATAGTTGAATAGCTTAAAATCTCGAAAGTACGACTTTTAGTGGAGTAGTCAAATCCCATTCTATTCTATTCTATTCTATTCTATTCTATTCTATTCGGAAGTTATTTTATTTTTATGACAACTCATGATCACAAAAAACTACAATCGTAAGAAACCATATCTGCAGTATCGGCTATCCTTTTTAACAGTTTAATACTTCATACTCGTAGTGCTGTGTGATGTCGGTAGAACAGCACCGCCCCACCCATGTCTGCCCGTGGGCATAGAGGAATAAGATGGTCATAGAGAGCTAATGTCATATTAACTGCCTCGGTGCACCATTAGACTTTTCGGTGCCTCACAATTTCAGTCCTTGGCACTTAGATTGCATTACTTTAATGTACTTCATTACTAATGTGCTGTAACGTACAGTAATGCAATCTAAGTGCCAAGGACTGGAATTGTGAGGCACCGAAAAGTCTAATGGTGCATTGAGGCAGTTAGTATGACATTAGCACTCTATGACCATCTTATTCCTCTATGCCGTGGGTATCGTAAGAGGCGACTAAAGCTTTCCGAAAGCAGCGCCTCCCGTGTTGAAAAGTCACACTGCGGTCACCAACCCTCCTGCCCAGCTTGGTTACTATCTACATGTAAAAAAAACCCCTATAGTAGCCTTGTGGCGCACCCTGGGAACGGCTTACGTATAATTATAACATAGTATAACTCCTATGCTTGAATTCGGAACTATAAGTTTTCATACGCAGTAACGGGTTAGTCTACTCTAGGGCCAATTCTCGAATTGACTCGAGATTAAACGAAGCCGAAACGGAACCGTTGTAGACGCTCAGAACAAAGCAAAAAAACTTTACGGTGACGTAATTAGATACATTTCAGCACGAGACAGATATTTGTTTTTATTCTGTCATACTCGCGACCGATGCATGCTAAAATATACCTTATTACTCCAGCGGTAAGTGTATACAGGATGATTTTTTGGTATTAACTACGGTCATCCAATTTTTCTCCATTTGGGAAGTGTCTGGTTTCTGTCCAAAATACTCGCGACCGATGCATGTCAAAAATATTAGACCTATAAATTTTATTATTTCTCCCAGCATTTATGGTAAGTAGGTATATATTGGTTTGCACCGCATTTCGTTAACGGTTCGTTAGTGGTTGCGTTTCGGCTCAAAAAATTTCAAGAATTGCCCTCCGGATCGTAGTATTCGGCCAGGTAAAAAAACCTTCTTCGGCCTTTGCTTGACAGCTCCGGTAACTTCGCACTTCTGTAACATGAGCCATCAATGAATTGTGCAAGTATGTGGAAAGCCTAAATATATCCGGTGGCACACAACATTGTCACATATTGATATAGTGACCCTATTCTCTGTGCACCTACAATGTACAGGGTGTAGCAAAAGGGGTTAAGCGAAAAGCTATGAAAAAAGTTGACTGGTATCTCTACCTGTTTTCACCTCATAAAATTTGGGACTTCAAACTACATGTTTATTTTTCCAGATAGCATGGAGAAAATCCTTAACAACAGCTCAGGAAAGTTCACACAATCTTAAAAAATAAATATGGCGAGTGTGGATAGGTTCTCGTTGTATAGTGGGCTTCGCTTGACGTAGGTACCATTTTTGTTTTTCTATGCTGTTCTGGGAGTGTAAAAAAACGTATAACAGCTGCTTCTCTTCCCGGGCATACTGTACAAGTCAGTAGAGGGACAAGAGAGTCTTGGTGTTTTGTAGGTTGACCACCTGTCACTACTAACCGAACTTGTACATCTCAACTATACTCTCAAAATTGATCAGAAGTGGCACCATGTGGTTCTATCGGCCCTTGGTGCTCTGCCTACCCCGTAAGGGATGAAGGCGAGATTGTATGTACACCACTATGTACTTTTCATAATATATATGTAAAACACACACATACAATACACCCTAAATGCAAAGAGATCCTTCAGCCACGTTTAGTTATTTATATATACAGGTTGTTTTTTCGTTGCCACCCTTAACGAAGGGTACGAGAAGTTTATTCTATGTAATTAAAAAGCGACAAGTGCGAGTTGAACTTATACGGGTGTCGATTGAGTTACCATGTTATTTTAATATCATACGTACCTGTATTTTTTTCAAAATTTTAGGTTCAGTAGTTTCGGAGATAAGGGGGGGGGGGATGGTCAATCTTCGTCTATTTTTTCTTGAATACCTGGGTAAGTTTCGTGCCACACGATGCGTTTTCAGATTTTTTTTTTTTAATTTTCCCCTTCCCCCCCCAAAAATGACCCCCCATATACAGATTTCATCTGCTCACGTACACCTCTGTGTTTGGGTCACAGGAATTGATATGTGTACCAAATTTCAACTTAATCGGTCTAATAGATTCGGAGATAATTGACTGTAAGCGACGGACGGACACAAACAATGTAATTAAAAAATAATAATAATTACTTTATCGCGTGAAATTTATAGTGTCCAGTGTTTATGCTAGTTTTTTCATAGACAGATATTAATTATTTCTCGTGAAAAAATCTTGCTATACACGTCAATGTGCATTTATGCAGAAAAACGCAGTCTATTTACTCAACTTTGGACCCTAATATTTTGGAAATCAGATACTTCCCAGGTATGCTTCCATGGAGAAAAATGATCGTGATGATGAGGAGATTCCGTAGATTTCGGGAATGTTGACGACCAAAAATCACCTGTATATATTATTTATCTTGAATAAAATGAAAGAAATAAATCATCTTTATAAGGTCGTTGAATGCCCTGAAAACAAACAAAGAACTGTCCCAAAAATAATGGATCTGGCATACACATGGCATATAATATATTATTTATTATACTGACATGGTTTCACTTGAGATTGAGGTACGTACTAATCCCACCAAAATTATAAACGCGAAGATGTATGTATGTTTATTGCTCTTTCACGCAAAAACTACTCGAAGAATTTTGATGAAACTTCACAATAATATTAGCTTACATAAGAATACAGAATAACACATAGGCTACTTTTTATCCCGGGAAAATATTTATCCCCGATAATTTCGTAATTTTGTTTTTTCTGCTGTCTACGCGTATACGTCGAGAGTAGGTATATAAGGTGTAATAAGGTGAGAGCTTACGGATGAAAAATTTTCCCATGTTTCACCCAAATTTTGCTGTGAAACGTGGCAATGAAGATTTAATAATATTGTCCTCTTTCTAATATTTTATGTTCCCGTTCACGTGGGAATAAAAGTATCTAAGTTTCTTCTTATTACATCAACTATCTGACACTATCTCCCGTCAAATTCTGGTCAGTCATTTCAGAGATTGTCAGGAACAAACAGACATACAGAACAACAGATAGCCAAGCAAAAATTGACATATTTAATGTAAGTACCGTGTATACATAGGCATTTAGTAAGAAGGTCCTTTTAATATTACAAACAGACACCTAAATTTGATTAAACTTGATGTTTTCTAGCCGCGTGGTACCGGCGGAGTAGAATCCGCCCGGCGGGCAGCAGCGCCTGCAGTTTAACAACACAGTCCAAAATACGAACTACGGTCACCAACCCGCCTGCCTAGCGTGGTGACTGTGGGCATAAACCCCCCATAGCAGTGCACAGCCTTGTGGCGTGCCCTAGGGGAGACCTACGTCCAGCGGTAGACTGCAATAGGCTGATGACGATGTTTTCTATTGGAGGCAAGTTTTTTAGATATCGCTCGTAAGATTGTTTTTCTACAACCTGCTACTGCAACAACCCAATCTACATTATTTTCTAGGACGGTATAGTTTTCGAATCAATCGTCAAATCTCTCAATTTTGAGGCTTGAAACACCCGGTAGTGAACGTGATACCCAGCATGGAACGGTAAAAAAAAGCTGTAGCAACTGCGTCACGTCCAGCCAATTTGACTTCCAGAATCCTGAAAAGGTTTTTTTGGCAAATAAATTTTGAGATCATAAATAATTCGGCACATTTTTTGCTCGACGTCCGTCCAGAAGGTTAGATTTCCATGATTTTGAATGTTATCGGACTTCCGTGAAAACTTTTTTTTGTGATAATTGAATAAATTGGGTCGACGTTTTTTTAAGGGTTCTAGAGTACCTAGTGGCCTAGAAAAATCAGGATTAGCTATTAGGGGTTTTGACAAAGTAACATTATATTTCGATCAAATTCCAAGTACATAGGTAATATTATAAATGCGAAAGTACGTTTGTTTGTTACTTATCATGCTTTATTATTTAATCTTCTTGAAAATTTGCATACATACAGGGTGATTTCTCCATGGAGGCATACCTGGGAAGCGTCTGGTTCCCAAGATATTAGGGTCCAAAGTTGAGTAAATAGACTGCGTTTTTCTGCATAAATGCACATAGACACGCGTAGCAAGATTTTTTACGAGAAATAATTAATATCTGTCTATGATAAAACTAGCAAAACTGGACGCCCGATCAAAAATTTTATTTATTTATTCAAAAAAATTTACATCGTTTCCCAGCATTTTTTTTTTTGGCGTAAACTTACTTTATAAAACGGGAGATAAAGCCTTGTGGCGTGCCCTGGGGAAAGCCTACGTCCAGCAGTGAACTGCAATTCAGCTGAAAAGGGACCTATTTGGCGGTTGCACTTACACGGGACGTGACTGCAGGGCTCCAAATAGGGTGCACAGTCCTCCCTGTTACTGTTCTTTTCTACGTGTGTGTTCTTACCTGTTTGCCTACTCTTTTCGATTGTATCTATTTCTACCCTATTTCCATTGTCTTGTTCTATGTTGTTGCTGTCCGTGTATGTGTGATTTAAATTAAATTAAATTCTATCTATCTATCTATCAATAGGCTGATGTCTGCCCGTGGATATCGTACGAGGCGATTAAGGGTTTCTAGCAGTTGGGCAGCAGCGTCTCCCATGTTGACAACATAGTCCGAAAATCACACTGCGGTCACCAACAGCTATGTTAAAAGTGGCTGTTCTGCTTACCCCATTCTGGGAACATAGCCTTTTGTATATGTATGGTTTTTTTTTGCTAGATAAAGTAGCAAAGTTCTGAAATAATATAAATTCACGGTCATGTAGTGTAATACTATCTCCAAACGGTAACACATACTCATAATAAAATTATTCTATATAGCAGCATTTTACTTCGAAAACATTATTCGGGTACGAGTTTCTGCGCTGACGCACGTATGTCATGCATATTGTATTTAGGTAATAGAATAAGCAAATCGCTAGGATCGCTCGAAAACATTTCAACTCGTGTTATAATAAAGCGTGTCTCAAGTGTTTTAACTCGGGTTAGGCAACTTTCGCCGTGGTCTGGTTCATGATGGGTGAACGATTTATGTGCCTAGATCTAATCTATACTCGTATGTATTGTGTAACAAAAGTATGAAAATAGGCAACTATTAGGTATCTATCCACGCCTATTGAAGTCCACGCAAGGCTCGATCTCCCGTTTTCACCCTCCAGTTACTACCAGCCGCCATTTTCATGTCATCGGTTCATCTGGCCGGAGGGCGTGCAACCAACGCTATGCCGAGGCGCGGAACTTAAATAAATGAGTCAAAAATGGCAGTTTGCATTACGCCTTTGACTTTCTGTTGTTTATAACATGCCAGTATTTGCAGTTTCAATAAAATGGTATGCAACAGGCAAGAAAATGGTGTCATGGAGTAAGAAAGACCTTTTTCACCCAACTTTCGCTATCACAAGTGGCTTGCTGGAAGAAATCTCTTAAGAACGCCTTTGTACATTGTCAATGTAAAATGTTTTTCCATATAAAATGTCTGTGTACAATAAAGAATAGAATAGAATAGAAAGACATGGAATAAATACCTACTAAACATCGTGTTGCCTAGAGAGATTTTTAATTTTTTTTTTACAATTATGCTAGGCAAACATTTGACCGCCATCGTGCCTGATGTTAAGCAAGATGCGGCCTAGGGTGGTACATGTTTGCCTAGAAAGTGCCTATTCACTCTAACTTTGAAGAGACCAATGTTGTAGTGCTCGGGAAATACATCGGCAGGAAGTGCATTCCACTCCTTAGCCGTTCACAAACGAGTTAGCATAACGTTTGGTGCGGATGGGTGGGATATTAACAACATAAGGGTGATATGCTAGTCTGTGTCTAGTATCCCGATGGTGAAAAGGGACTGGTGGAACTATGTATATTGTGAAGTTCCCACGCACACTCTCCAAAGTGTATCCTGTAAAACACTGACAATTTGCTACGGTTTCATCTCCAATAAGTTTTATTGCCCGTTTTTCCACCGAGTCCAGTGCAGCTAACTGATATTTAACTGATCCATCCCAAAGGTGGCAGCAGTACTCCATACAAGGGCGAATTTGTGCTTTATATAGCGCCAATAGTTGCTGTGGAGTAAAATACCTTGGATAGGACGCTTAGTTTTTTAGCTGAGATTTTTGCTATGGACTCGATGTACTTGCCAAAATTCGACGTTGCTGATATGTCCAGGCCTAAGAGTTGAAGATGGTCAGTCGTTGCCAAGGACACACCCTGGAAAGTCAGAGTCAGGTCGAACTTACTCCGTTTTGCGGTAAATATACACGCCTGCGTTTTAGAGGTATTAAATTGGACTAAATTGGCTTCGCCCCAGTCGGAGACTGCCTGTACTGCCTGCCTGCAGCCTTGCTGCCCGATTCAACGTCAGAGTAGGGAATAAAATATTCCATACCGCGCCGCAATACTTCGGTAACAGCATCAGCATAAATCGTCGGGTCTCCTGGTGAAAAGCAGCATTGCCGCCAAGGAAAAGATGCGAAAAAGTGACGCATCTCATCCCAGTGTGCTGACTTGTATCGCCACACCCGTCTCATACCACTAGGCCCCTGATCGGGTGGGTAGTGGACGGATACAGATTTCACCAGACAGTGGTCGGACGTCCCTAATGGGGCGGATACCGATATCGAATGTTTGTCCGGTTCTGTTGTCAGCAGAAGGTCCAAGCAGTTGGCTGCATGTGAGTCTACATCCAGTACCCTCGTTGAACATTTTACCAACTGAGAGAGATCTAGCGTCAGTGAAAATTTAAGCGCCTCTCTCCCGGCATGATCGGTCACCTGGTACGGGAACAACTAGTCGCGATGGTGTGCATTAAAGTCCCCCAGGACAACAAACTGTGCAGAAGGATACCGGACCATAGCCTGGTCAGCCGAGTTGCTCAGGTATTGGAAGAGCGCGGTTGTCTCCTGATCACCGATGCGCGAGCGATAGACAGCAGCATAAAGGGTTTGTTCAATGCCGGTGTCAACCAGCTAGAGCACAGAGTATTTGGATTCCTCAAAGCACTTGAGACGCTTAACACAAATGTCATCGCGCGCATACGCACAGACTCCAGCTCGAGGAATAAACCTGTGCTGTAGAGAATACCCAGGGTAACTGAGGTATGCCGCGTCAGCCGGACACTTGATCTGCGTCTCTGAGAGGAACAGCAGTTGCGGTTTTTCAGCCTCGAGATGATGGTGGACTGCAACGAGATTTGAGTGCAGGCCTCGAATGTTTGTGAGGTGCACTTTGAGTGGGAGGGAGTGCAACCGCTGTCTAAACTTAAACCTCTTTTTTGTGCTCTCATAATATTTTAGGAAGAGTGAAGTAGGCAGCAGGGGAAGCAGTTGGACGAGGCATCAGGTGCCTAACCCCCTAGTAAAGTAGGAGATCTAGTAGAGAAGGCATGGAATTTACATTTCAACAGGGACGTCACGAATAAAAATGTCGTGTTATTTTGTTCCCATTCTGAAAACAGTTAGAAAGGTTAATAAATGACAGTCCTTTACCAGTAAACATGTTTTTCGGAATGTGTTTTTAGGGTTCCGTACATCGAAAGGTAAAAACGGAACCCTATGGATCACTTAGTTGTCCGTCCGATCTTCTGTCTGTCAAGACCCTTTTTCTCAGGAACGCGTGGGAGGTATCAAGCTGAAATTTATATCAAATACTCAGGTCTGACAACATATAAGACAAGGTCCCGTACTGTCAACATAGTCTGAAAATCACCCTGCGGTCACCGACCCGTCTGCCCAGCGTGGTACTGGAACTATGGGCAAACCCCCCCCCTGTGGGAGTAGCCTTGTGGCGTGCCCTGGGGAAGGCCCACGTCTAGCAGTGAACGTAGAAAAAGAAGACTCAGGTTTACTGTTCCTTGGAGCCGTGAAAAAATAAAACTTCTAAGCCAACGCAATCAAATGATACAGCCGTTTATGTCGCAAATTTTCGACACTCGCAAGGGAATCAAAACCTACAGGTCACTTCCCGTGAACTCGAATCTTGAAATTTGGTACGAAGCAACGTCATATAGCACAGATATGGGAAAAATTGCGAATACCGTAAATTTGTAGCTACATCACATAATAAAACAGGTTTGTACGGAACTTTCGATGCGCGAGTCCGACTCGCACTTGGCCGGTTTTTTGAATTATAATGCCCATTACCAGAAACCTCGACTAAATGTAACTTAGGGTCGATTATCCCAGTGGACAGATAGCCTATCTGAAGGATCAAGTTGACGTTGTCTTTCTCTAAAACATTCGCAAAGAGCAAAATGAAGGTTCCTCCAAAGAACCTCTTTATTAAGAGCTTTTGGGGGACATGTTTTGATATTTTTGCGAACTTCGCTGTCCTTCGTTACATTGTCTAAGGCCTCTGAAATTGCCTTACCTATTTTACATTTAAAGAGAGTCCAAGTTACGAATATCATCATCTATCGATTTCGATCAAGATCAGTGATAAATCTGAAATATTACCAAGTCAGTCAACAGCGCCATCTACCCACTAAAATATAAACGTACCTACCTGAAAACAAAATGTCGGAAACCTACAGTATGTTAGTAACATTTAAAATCGAAATTAAGTTACCATTAAGATAAGATTAAGATCGTTTGAAAAAAATAGTAGGTATGTGCTGTGGATTTTTGTAAATCATCATCTTCATCATCATCTTCCTGCCCTGTTCCCATTTATTTGGGCTCGGCGCAATATGTAAGTACTTTCCATTCCATTTATCCATATTATCCGTATTTTGGTAAATAAATAAAAATTATAAATATATTACAGATATTTGTAAAAAAGCATACCAAAAGCTAGGATTTATCCTTCGAACCGCTCAGGGGTTTCAAAATACTACATCTATAATAGCACTGTACAATGCGGTTGTGAGAAGCCAGTTCGAAAACAACTCTGTGATATGGGCACCTCATGAGGCTAAGTACGAAGTTATGGTGGAACGCATTCAGAACAAGTTCATTAGGTTCTTGTACATGAAGCAGTGGGGCGTGTATCCTTTCTATCCTTTAAAGTACCCTACACTATTTATTTTGGATATGGTAGGGTACAATGAATTAAGAGTACGAAGGGAAATGGCGCTCGCTTTGTATATATTTAAGGTGTTAAATAGAAAAATATCAAATGCCGAAGTATTGGGAAATTGCTATCTATGTGTCCCTGATAACTACGTAGGTAGACGACGGCGACCGCGGCTATTTACTGTGGTACGCGGCAGGACCAATCTAGTAAACAAAGCACTAATGACGCGCACGATGCATACGCTCAATAAAGTTGCGGATATTACTGACCTATTCCATTGTACTTTGAATGAATTTACAAAAATAACTTTCTACATCGTATGTTACACTTAAGTATAAAGTTGCTACTCTGTCGTGGTAGGTTAAACCTGTAAAGATAGAAGTAAGGTATGAAATAAATAAATAAATAAATACTTCTTTGCTGCTCTAGGAGTGTAAAAAAACGTATAACAGCTGCTTCTCTTCCGGGGCATACTGTACAAGTCAGTAGATGGACAAGAGGGTCTTGGTGTTTTGTAGGCGATGAGCTGACCACCTGTCACTACTAACTGCCTAACTGCTCTGCCTAACCCGTAAGGGATAAAGGCGTTATTATATGTATGTATAATTTACCTATACAGGGTGTAACAAAAAGGGTATGTTAAGCGAAAAGCTATGTAAATAGCCCACTATAGAGAACCTATCTACAAAATTTGAGACTCGAAATCACATTTTTATTTTTCAAGATTGTATGAAAATTTCTGAGATATTTCAAAATTCTCCATACTATCGGGAAAAATAAACATGTGATTTCGGGTCTCAAATTTTGTGGATAGGTTCTCTATAGTGGGCTATTTACATAGCTTTTCGCTTAACATACCCTTTTTGTTACAACCTGTATATAAATAAAATATTGTAATTGTATGAAATAAATAAATTGAAATTTTGTCCCAAACATACAGCCTATGCCACAATCATTAGTCTTAAGGATATTAAACTTGGAGGGTATGTTATTTGTATAACGTAGGCTTCCGATAAGAAGCTGCTGCCTTGTCAGTGTTTTACAGGATACACTTTGGAGAGTGTGCGTGGGAACTTCACAATACAGTTCGACCAGCCCCTTTTCATCATCGGGATACTAGACGCAGACTAGCGTATCACCCTTATGTTGTTGATATCCCACCCATCCGCACCAAACGTTATGCTAACTCGTTTGTAATGCGAACGGCTAAGGAGTGGAATGCACTTCCTGCCGATGTATTTCCCGAGCACTACAACATTGGTCTCTTCAAAGCTAGAGTGAATAGGCACTTTCTAGGCAAACATAAACCTACCCTAGGCTGCATCTTGCTTAACATCAGGCACGATGGCGGTGAAATGTTTGCCTAGCTAATTGTAAAAAAAAAAATATTTCTTGAGTTTGTATGGACGAACCGCAGGCGTATCGTCTCCCAGTCATACACAACATTAAAAGGTACGACGAATGACCATATCGTGTAGGTACCTATTTGTTATGCAGTTTTTTTATGCTGAAAGCTTCCTATACATATTCCTGTAGGGTGAGTATCAATACTTACGCCATAGGCTTACTTACGCCATAGGCTTGCTTACGTCATATAGGTCCTGACTCCTGGGTTCGAATACACTGGTAGGTGCAAATATTGATATGATGAATATCGATGTTTGTTTCTAGTCATGGATGATTACTTATTTATTTTAGTACCCACGATACAAGAACTTAGGGATCTTAATGTGGGACTAAGTTAACGTGTGTATATTTATTTTATTTATTGCCTGTACTAATGCCTACCTATCCCTGCATTTGAAACAAAAAGGAATTTTGAAGGGAGGAAGGAAAGGTAAATGTAACACAACTCAAAATGACAGAAAACACTTCTTTTACTTTTTCCGTTTTTTTGTATGTTCTATTTTTATCTACATTATTTCAGTCAACTTATCGGATATTTAGGTGATTACTGCAAATTACTAAGTTTACAATAAGTTTTTTCCTAAAAATAAATTGCCTATACTGGGCGTGTCTTCACTAGAATTCATCACTTGCATCTCCTCTTCTGCATGTCGTAAGAGTCGACTAAGGAATTCAGGGGCGTTCTCTCAGGCGATTAGCTAGCAACTTGTCACTGATTTTGAAACATATATGCTAAACGTGGCTGTTTAGCTGGATTAGATCCTAATCCTGGATTAGATCCTAATCCTGGATTAGATCCTAATCCTGTAGTTCTAGCTACTCCATTTTTGGATAGACTGCTGTGTGTGTATGTACAGGGTGTTTTTTTGTGGCCACCTTTAACGAAGGGTACGTACTCTATACATCAATAAAGTAAGTTTATGCCAAAAAAAATGCTGGGAATTTTTTTTTTTTCAATAATTTTTTTAAATTACTTGATCTGGCGAAATTTATAGTGTCTAGTGTTTATGTTAGTTTTTTTATAGACAGATATTAATTATTTCTCGTGAAAAAATCTTGCTACACGCGTCTATGTGCATTTATGTAGAAAAACGCAGTCTATTTACTCAACTTTGGACCCTAATATTTTGGAAACCAGACACTTCCCAGGTATGCTTCCATGGAGAAAAATGTTCGTGATGATGAGGAGATTCCGTAGTTTTCGGGAACGTTGACGACCAAAAATCACCTGTATTTATTTAGGTAAAAATAATTCACAGCTTCATGAAGCATAGTCACCCTACTAGTCTACATGCATCATAAGTTTTTACTGTCTTCGATTCGATGAAATGTGAACTCTGTTCTTTTGGGCTTATGGTTAAAATTAGAGTAATAATTACATGCTTAGAATTTAAAGCTATGGGCAGTATCAAACTTGAGTGACTTAATTTTACATAGGACGGTGTTATGTTATAGTGAAACATCGACTTCCTGCCCTTATTCCAATATTTATGGGGTCTTCGTAATATCGTATCTTTCGAAACTAATGTGCCTCATAAGGGCTACTAAGTTATAAGTGCTTTTATACTCTGTATAATCCCTAAAAACTGTTATGTACACTCAGTATGCAATAAAATTATTTGATTTGATATTGCCAAGGATTTGGCTTTTGCTTTACGGCCGGCTGTCTGGCGCCAACGCATTCCTTGGATATTTTATAATATGAAGGAGGTAAGTTGTAAAAATAAATTGTAGAAATAGGCTTAGAACGTACAGAAATGAGATCGTTTTATTTTTTTCCTTAATTATTTATTTTTATAGGTAAGTTTTAAAAAAATCTGAGCCTCGATATCTGAAATATTTATAGGTATGTTATTAAATAAATAATTGTTCAGACCCTAGCATTTGTAAATGTATCGATTTTTTTTTTCATTAAACAATATTAATATCATAACTGTGACGTAGTCATCCGATATGAAAGTATTTCCCGAAATTCACACAAAACATAAACACACTATAATTTACACAAATAAAAACGTGGTCATCCCCTAGTCTCCAATAAAATAAAATCCATTTTACACCTTGCCTACAAATGAGTCTTTAATGTTTATACCAACAGCATGATCAACATTTTTTTTTTTTTTTTCAACAATATATTTCGGCCGATTTTTTCCCAGCTTGTCACAGTACGGTTGTACACCATTCGTTATATAAGAAAGGTTACCCCTGTGAAGCTAGCAGTGCAGGATAAGCATTCAAACTAGCTTATAGTTCAAGTTCAAAGGAAAATTCACAGATATTAAGGTCAGTAATTGTTTATTTATTGTTTTATTACACCCAAAAACAATAGTAAATACACTCATGGCAAGCACAAGCGCGAAATTCATGAGTTAAGCTAATTATCACGCAAGCAAAATCTATGTTTAACATTTATACGTACGGTTGCTAAAAAATTCGTGCTTGCCCTACAGTAGGCTAATTTTCAATTCGAACTCTATCGCGTTCACGTTTTAGGTCCAACCAATGACGTGTTGTAAAAGTAAACAATGGTTTTTGATAATTAAACGTTTACGCGAACGAGTTCGAACTGCTTACCCCACTGAAAACTCATGCTAAGCCTACGCCAGTCTTTTCATTGACGTCCTACTGCGTGTGATATTCCCCAATCATATATATTGGTCCATGATGTCAATGAATTTGATAAGTGGACAACAAACGTATCCATGGCAACGCATATCACATCTATTTGTGGAAAGACATAGATACATATAATCGCACCTTTATCCCTTACGGAGTAGGCAGAGCACCAAGGGCCGATAGAATCACATGGTGACACTTCTGACAAATTTTGAGGATATAGTTGAGATGTACAAGTTCGGTTAGTAGTGACAGGTGGTCAGCCCATCGCCTACAAAACACCAAGATACCCACAGGCAGACATGAAGTGGTACGAATTCTACTTTACCGGCACCACGCGGCCAGTTGAGTGTTTTTTTTTAAATCTAAATATACAGGATGTAACAAAAAGGGTATGTTAAGCGAAAAGTTATGTAAATAGCCCACTATAGAGAACCCATTTCCAAAATTTTAGACTAGAAATCACATTTTTATTTTTCAAGATTGTATGAACATTCCTGAGTTGTTTAGGAATTCTCCATACTATCTGGAAAAATAAACATATAATTTCGAATCTCAAATTTTGAAAATAGGTTCTCTATAGTGGGCTATTAACATAGCTTTTCGCTTAACATACCCCTTTTCTTTCTTCTTCTTTCTTTCTTTATTGTACACACACATGAATAAAAAATAACACAATTAAAATAAATATTGTACAAAGGCGAGCTTATCTCTATAAGAGATCTCTTCCAGCTAAACCGAACAAAAATATCAAAAAAAGACATATCACAGAATAGATAAAACACATGTTTTTGTTACACCCTGTATAAGAAAGTCGTGTTAGTTACACTATTTTTAACTCAAGAACGGCTGTACTGAATTGGCTGATTGGAGACGGACATTGGATACCTACTTTTTATTCCGGGAAAATATTTTCTCACCTAGGGTGCAGCTACTGCTAAAACCGATAGCTATAGATAGGAAGTAGTCCTATTGCGTAAGCCGCGTGCAAGTGTCACATATCAAAACATAACTTCCGTATAGACTGACCTTGTGTGCATTTTAATTTTTACAATTAAATGCAATTTTGTAGGTGATATTTGGCATCGGAAGAGCCTGTGCGTATCGTGTATAATATTAAAGTGTGTACCGAATTCTGTGGGTTTTTTTGTATTGGTCTCAAATTAAGGAGGTGAGAGATTCCCTTTTGTGATAGTGTGATGCTCTATAAGTGATTTTACAACAAAATTACCGTTACTTTACGTCAGTTTACGTTTAAACTACCGATTAACTTTTAATTCTCTCGCTGTTTTACAAAATTGCATCTAAAGTTAGACACTGCTTAAAAATTACATCTGACAGCAATACTTATGGACTATCTGTCAAACTAAGACAGTGTTTAGCTTAAACAATGTTTATATCCTTTTGTAGATAAGATAAGATAAGATAAGATAAGATAAGATAAGATAAGATAAATCTTCATTTGCGATTAAACATAGTAAATTAAGATGTCACATATAAAAAAATGTCCTTATGTCCAGCCAATTAAACTTAGCTAGTAGTAACACGATCTTTTTTCGTAGTAGTTCTACCTATGTAGGTACATGCCTTCTGCATTTTTGGATTTTTCTGCATTTTCAATTTTAACCTCGAATTAGCTAGCATAACTTTATGCTAGCTAATTCGAAGTTAAAATTTAATCTACGAATAAGCTTTTAGTACGAGTAACAAATGAGCCTGACAATGTTTTCTCCTTATTTCCAGATAGGAGATAATGAAAAACGGAACTGTATCATGTGACGTCATATCAAAGATGGCGCCCGAGAAGATGGCCGCCAGAAAAATGTCGGGAATCTTCATAGAAGAATCTCCGTGTTACGATAAAACTATGGAAACCATACAGTTTATGGCAAAAATAGCCAGTTCAGTGTTACAATTTATACATTTTAACAGAATTATATATAAGTATTTCTGTGATATTAATATTAGTTTTCTATGTTATCTATAAGTGTTTTTATAATCACATTTTGTATGTTAAGGTGAGTGCATTTAATTTTTGTTAATTATCTTTACATACTTACCTATAATAATACTATATCAGTAACTTTGAATAACACATGAGCGAGTACAAGCTTTGATATGTATGACATAATACTGAACGAATTTTGATGAAACTTGGCAGCAGCTTATAAGTACATCAGAACAACACATGGACCTATAATACAGAATGTAACAAAAGTAAAAAAGAGTAGGTATGTCAAAACCGTGACCACACTTAGTTTAGGTAGACCACAATTATTTTATTGGGCAAGATTATATTGCTAGCCGCATGGTGCCGGCAGAGTAGAGTTTGTACCACCCCATACCTGCCCGTGGGTATCGTACGAGGCGATTAAGGGTTCCGGGAGGTGGGCAGCAGCGCCTCCCGTGTAGACAACATACTAGTCCGAAAAGCACACTGCGGTCACCAACCCGCCTGCCCAGCGTGGTGACTATGGGCAAAAACCCCCCAATGACGCCAACTAAAATGGGCCCCCAGCTTTCCGGCCGCCATACTACCCCGGACTACGGCAGCGGCCCGGGTCATAGTGTGGCAGGGGGTGCAAAGAAATATTGCTAACTAGTGGACGCCCGCGACTCCGTCCGCGTGGGCTACAGAATGTCGAAATTATCCGGGATAAAAATAGTAGCCTATATGTTAAGTGGGACCTGTCAGAATATATTCCTGAAACTGCATCGAAATCGGTTCAGCCGTTTCTGAGATTAGCTAGCGTGCACAAACGTACAAACAGACAAAGCCACAAACAGACAAAAATTGCAAAAATTATTCTTTGGGTACTATTGCGTTGATAAAGGTCTCCTATAATATTTTTTCTCATATATCTTCCATGTCCAGACAGCGATCCGTTACATTTTTATTATACTTATGTAAGTATATAGGATAGATAGATGACATGAGACAAAATTCGGGTCAATGTATTTCAGGAACTAACAGACGTGGGTTTTGACCACATACCACCAGGAAAGGACAGGATCCTGAACATATCTCGGGCGCAGACGTCCAGGAGACTGGGGAAGATTCCACCACCCTATCCTAACGGGTGGTTCGCGGTTGTCGAGAGCACTGACCTGAAGATAGGCTCGGTGAAGGCTGTTGCGGCTTTGGGTTAGTTATTTTTTACATATACTAATTATTATACAGGGTGTGGGTGACAGCCAGGCAAATACTGAAATGCTGAAGAAGTACCATTCTGCTGAGTTATACTACAGTGATATAACTCGCAGGAAATGAATTTTGGGTTTGATTATCAGTAGCCTTTGCTCTCCGCGCCAATTGTATTGGACGATCTTGTGACTAATTAAATGGACTAATTGGTTATTCTGTGACACATTGCTGTTTTTTGGTTCACTTGTGACTCTAGGAGGATCTCTCTCTCTCTCTCTCTCTATCAGGTTTTTGAACATTTTTTGGGGCAACTTTTTCTAGAATATTTTTTTCGTTTCAAATTTTATTTTTAAGTCATTATCTAAGGCTTAAATAAACGAACTTAACTATTTTTTTCCTGAAAAAGGTAGTATGAAAAAAAAAGTCGGAAAATATTAGAATTTTCATGCGAAAATTTTCTGTGTTTTCCACCTCAGAATCATGGTCTGAAGTCATGGTATCAATATTCGCCTGGCTGTCACAAACACCCTGTATATCTGAAACAGATATACAAATTTGTATTAAAGAGTTTTGAGAAAATTTATTTTTTATGAATTTTTGCTTTTGCCATTATGTACGTAGTTTTATATCAGCGCCATCTAGTATCGAGTAGATGAACTACTTGTTAATAAAAAATATTACCATGTACATGTGAAGGTTCTACTATTTTACTTGTTGGTTCTCAGTCGGACGGGAACCATAAATTATCATAAGCAGAACTTTGTTTAAAATATTTTTTTACTTATTTTTTCTCAGGTCAAAACCTCTGCGTCTATCGCGGAGAAGATGGTGTAGCGCGCTGCGTAGACGCATACTGCCCACATTTGGGGGCTCATTTTGGTATAGGGGCCGCTGTCAGCGGCAACTGCATTGAATGTCCCTTCCATAAGTGGAAATTTGGAACCGATGGCAACTGCGTTAGTGTTCCAGAGTTAGATAGTCGTGAGTATTAAGGACTCGCTCCGTTTAGGTATGAGCCTAGTGCTGACTTAAACTTTGCGTACGAGTATTAGCGACCAAATGCTCATCATCATCATCATCATAAATATCCAATACCACACTTAGGTCTGGCCTAGATTCCAGACATGGGGTAGCCAGAGCTGCAGGATCATAAGGGAGATGCCAGAGCCATATAACATAGCGGGGACAGGTGTAAATAATCAGTGGCAAGTCTGAGAGAATGCCCGATTTAGTCGTAATCTATAGTCGACTCTTACGACATGCTAGGAAGGAGATGCAGCTGATGTATTCTAGTGATGTCCCGCATCAGCACATACCAACCAATGGCATTTGAATGCCCGAGTTCTTTAGTCGACCCTTACAACCAGGGCCGGCCCGCCCATGCTGCGAACGGAGCAGTCGCTCCAGGCGCCAAATCCTAGAGGGCGCCTAAATGGTAAAGATATAGGTATATATTATTAGGAGCAAACAGGAGAGGCGCCATAATTGGATCTCGCTCCATTCTAAAATTTACTTCGGGCCGGCGCTGCTTACAACATGCACGGAAACTGACTTACGAGGTGCAGCTGATGTATTCTAGTGAAGTCCCGCATCTATACAATTGCAATTAAATTTCATCTTATTCCACCAGCTCCCAAAGGAGTGTCCATCAAAACCTGGCACACAGTCGAGGCTGACCACGCGATTTGGATCTGGCATGATGCTGAAGGTAGACCTCCATTGTGGAAGCTCGCTGATGCTCCAGAGCTGAAAACTTATGGCTACCGGGGACGGAATGAGTATACTGTCAGCTGTCATATACAGGTAGGGGCGATGACATCTCAGAAAATGTATCTAGTTTATGTAAACTATACAGGTGTTTCTTCGTTGCCATCCTTTATGAAGGGTAGGTACGCACTCTATACATCAAATAAAGTAAGTTTATGCCAAAAAAATGCTGGGCAACGATGTAATTTTTTGAATTTTTTTTTTATTACTTGATCGGGGAAATTTATAGTGTCCAGTGTTAATGCTAGTTTTTTCAAAGACATATATTATTAATTTCTCGTGAAAAAATCTTGCTACACGCGTCAATGTGCATTTATACAGAAAAACGCAGTCTATTTACTCAACTTTGGACCCTAATATTTTGGAAACAAGACTTCCCAGTTATGCTTCCATGGGGAAAAATGATCTTAATGACGAGAAGATTTCGTACCTTTCGGTAAAGTTGACGACCAAAACTATATAATATATACCTAGGTGGGGTGGTAGCTCTTCCCGCCCCACCGGGCTACTAGCTATTGAATATTTAACAGTATCAGGCGTTACTATTCGGAAGTTCAAATTTTCATCATGGGTACGCACACCACCGGGCCCTACACCCTCCGCTGACCCTCGGATCTGCAGACTCATGATCGCGAACACAAAACGACTACAGTCGCAACGAAAAACTAACTATTATTTGACATAGCTACATACTTACCTACATGTATATATTTCAATCACTGTAAGAAACTTCGATATGTACAATTCAAGCTGAGCTTATTTATACCTATCATCTTCCTGCCTTATTTCCATTCAATTGGGGTCGCCGCAATATGTACTTCTCTTCCATTCATCCTTATTATTCGTCATCTCATTGCTCACTCCCAGTACACGCATATCCTCTCTCACACAGTCCATCCAACACTTCTTAGGGCTAGTACCTCTTCCTTTATATCCATCGACATTCGTGCACGCTGATTGCGGTTATAACCCAGCAGTTAAGACGTGTGCCTTTATTTATTTATTTCATGATTTTATATCACAGCTTATCTAAACATTGTCACTTACCTATACCCGAGAAGGGTTGGCGTCAGACAGGCAACCGGCCGTAAAAACGAATGCCAAAACTTTGTCAATATGAGTTCGATAGCAACCATATTGCGATAAGGGCAGGAAGAAGATGATGATTCATGCACAACGCCCTCTGTGCTTAGCTACGCTGAGCTTATACCTATGTTGCAGGAAATACCAGAAAACGGTGCTGATGTGGCGCACCTGAACGCAGTACATTCTACATCTACCCTCACAAACCTCGGGGAGAAATTTCCTTTTCTTCTGGATATCATAGGTACACATATATATGATAAATACATAGGTACATTATCAGTGTTTCACTAGTATACATCAGCTGCATCTCCTTCCGTGTATGTCGTAAGAGTCAACTAAGGAACCCAGGGGCGTTCTCTCAGTCAATGAGCCTAGCGATTCGTCACAGATCTTTTACTTCATGTGACCATGTTTATGTATGTTACGTACGTATTTTGGTTTTGCACATGGCCGAAGCTCTTGAAACACGAGAGTATGTATTATGACCATAGTCTAAGGTCTTTTACTAAGAAATAGTATATACCCTTCTTCTGAGGCTGCAGATAAAGCAATTGTTACCAGGTCAACACTACTGGACGGCAGCATGGAGTAGGAACGATGACCACACCGCCACGGTGAAGCTGACACACGACTACAAGATCATGAAGGTGGAAACCATGCATATGGATGTCGAGGCTACGCAGGTATGGAAGGATCTAGAGAGTCTACACCGTCAAGAACAAGCCGCTTTTCGGGCACAAATACAATAAACCAGGGTTGGGTAACGAAATGAGTGGAAAATGATATCGACTCATTCTGAACAGAGAATAAGAGCCTCGTCCGTTATAAGTAGGTACCTATAGCAGGGTGCACCACGGACAGGTGAGATTGAAGTCCTTATAATGTCGTCGTACTCACTTATAACCCTGTAGTACTTATGAACAACCTACCTCTCTAGAAATAGCACTGTTACGTAATTATTCTTTCTAAGATTATTTAACTAGTTTGTATATTCCAGTCCTGCAGATGCTGCTCGGCTTCACTGAGATACATCAGCTGTATCTCCTTCCGTACATGTCGTAAGAGTTGACTATGAAGCTCAAAGCATTCTCTCAGGCGAGAAACTACCTAGCAACTTGTCACTGATTTACATCTGTCCCCGGTATGCTAAACGGGCTGTGGGACCATGATGATCCTGCAGACCCCTGGAACAAAGCCGTGTGTATGTCTTCAGCCTATTACAGTCCACTGCTGGACGTAGGCCTCCCCCAGGGCACACCACAAGGCTATTGCCACAGGTGGGATTTGCCCATAGTCACCACGCTGGGCAGGCGGGTTGGTAACCGCAGTGTGATTTTTGGACTATGTTGTCAGCACGGGTGGCGCTGCGGCCTACCTCTCGAAAACCAGTAATCGCCTCGTACGATACCCACGGGCAGGCAGGGGTGGTACAAACTATACTCTGCCGGCACCAAGCGGCGGCTATATGCATGTTATGTATTCCATTACAGAATGGTCCAGCCCACGTGCTTCTCCGTGTCCAATCCCCACTGGGTCCGGTGCTGATCTCGCAGTCGGTGACTCCGATAGGTCCTCTCCTGCAGAAGGTCACCCATCGACTGTTCTCTCCGGCGTATAATGCGCCTATTGGCGCGCTTGGGGTGAAAGGGGAGGCTTATATGGTATGTTGTCAGGGAATTAACTTCAACCATGTTGTTACAAAGAATTTAAACGCTGTTTAAGCTAAACATTGACTAAATTTGACAGATATTCAATATGTTTTGCTGTCAATTGTAATTTTTAAACAGTTTTGTAATAACACCGAAAATGTCCTTACGACAGACTAAAATACCTTCTGCAAAGGTTGACTCTTCATGCCTAAAGCGGTTCTTAAAACTTGGAGATTTATTCCTGTGCTGATGCGGCGGTTCACTAGAATACATCAGCTGCATCTCCTTTTGTGAATGTCGTAAGACCCATCTATGGAAATCGGGCGTTCTCTCAGGTGATGAGCTTGCAATTGGTCACTGAACTTTTATATCTGACCCGTCTACTCGTGTGCTAAACGAGGCTGAGTATCTCCTTCATGATTTTGTAGTTCTGGTTACCCCTTACTTTGAGCGTAAAGATGCAGCTGATGTATTCCAGTGTGACCCCGCATCTGCACAGGACTCTTCTACTTATACATGGTGTTTAGACAGGATATAGCATTTCTAATATAGAAACCATACTAATTCATCAAACATTTCCAACCATTTCAGTTCGAACGAGACGTGGCCATTTGGAATAACAAATGCTTCATCAGCTCTCCAGCGTACGTACGGACGGACAAGACCATCAGAGCTTTCCGTGCTTGGTTCTCGCAGTTTTACAGTGAACATAGTCGAAGTTTCAAAGACGCCTGTGAAAATAATTTAGATTGGTAAATGTGTGTGTATACTGTATACTGCGACTACTGTGTTGTACCTACCTAACTGGTCTGTAGATTTATGGAATCTACTGTTATGTGTGGCTCTATCCTAGGAGAGGCTTGCCCTCTTTATCTTCTCCATAGTCAGGGCAAAATTCTAATATGGTCGATTCTGACCATCACACCTAGGTAAACGTAAACTTAAAATTTGTTCTACCTTGTACCTCCATTGCTGATGCGGGGTTTCGGTGCTGACGGTCGTTATCGACTATAATAAATTAACAATTTGAAATAAGTATAAAATGTAAATAAAACGAGCAGTTTTTTTTTAATTTGCCTTTTATTTTACAAAAATAAAAATTTAGGTATATCTGACTAGATACTGTTCCAAGGAAATCTGTAGAGCCATAGAGGAATAAGATTACTGACAGTTTCGATGCACCATTAGACTTTTCGGTGCCTCACAATTCCAGTCCTTGACACTTAGATTTCTATACTATACGTTACAATACATTAGTAATGTAGTACATTACTATACATTACACTAATAGAATCTAAGTGTCAAGGACTGGAATTGTGAGGCACCGAAAAGTCTAATGGTGCATCGAAACTGTTAGTATGACATTAGCACTCTATTACATCTTATTGCTCTATGGTAAAGCTAAGGAAATGTTAAAATTACCTACAGGATTTTAAGGGATTCTAGCACCAATAACTACAGTATTACTGTAGATACCTAATACCAAACTAATACTATGAAAAGTAAAAAGTACACATACTCGTACATAAGTAAAAATGTTTTTCCGGATGAAACTCAAAATTAGGGCACAATATACATATAATCGACATACAGGCTGTTTGTGACAGCCAGGCAAATATTGATACCATAACTTGAGACCATGATTCTGAGATGGAAAACACTGAAAATTTTCGCAGGAAAATCATAAAAAATAATAGAGATAAGCACGCCTTTGTATGCATTCCTTTTGTAAATTTCTTTCTATTGATTGTTATGTTTTGTGTACAATAAAGAATAAAAAAAAAAAAAAAAAAATTCCGACATATTTTTCATGTTTTCAGAAAAAAAATAGTTTACTTCGTTTTAATTAGCCCTTAGATAACGACCTAAAAATATTTTTTTTTAATAAGACGATTTTCAAAAAATTAAATGCCCTCAAAAAAGTTCAAATAACTGATCAACCCTAATGGAGAGTCACAAGTGATCAAAAAAACAGCAATGTGTCACACAATAACCAATAAGCCCATTTAATTAGTCACATGATCACCCGATACAATTGGCGGGGAAAGCAAAGATTACTGATAATCAAATCAAAAATACATTTCCTGCGAGTAATAATACCTACTGTCGTATAACTCAACACAATGGTACTTGTTCAGCATTTCAGTATTTGCTTGGCTGTCACCCACACCCTGTATAATTATTGTAGATAATATAAAGAGTAGAAGTTCTACTACTTTTCAGTTTAAGAAAAGTAGCTGGCTGTGGGTACCTATACAGGATGTAACAAAAAGGGTATGTTAAGCGAAAAGCTACGTAAATAGCCCACTATAGAGAACCTATCCACAAAATTTGTGACTCGAAATCACATGTTTATTATTCCCGATAGTATAGAGAATTTTTAAATATCTCAGGAATTTTCATACAATCTTGAAAAATAATCATGTGATTTCGAGTCTCAAATTTTGTGGATAAGTTGTCTACAGTGGGCTATTTACGTAGCTTTTCGCTTAACATAACCTTTTTGTTACATCCTGTATACATGAAATGGCGAAAATCTATAATATATTAAAATGCGTCGTCTTCAATTTCACAATACGCCTTAGCTCGGATTAACAGACTTAAACTCTGCATAGTCTATGAATCCATCCTTGTTCAAATCGGCCTGGCCTAGTGCGCCTTCCACGATCTCTTCCAGATCCTTGTCAGGATATATATAGGTATTTTCTGCGTGAGGACCTGCACCGGCACCTGTAATGATATTTATCTGTAAATGTCTGCGAGTCATATACAGAATGTAACAAAAGGGGTATGTTAAGCGAGAAGCTACGGAAATAGCCCGATGTAATAAACCCATCCACAAAATTTGAAACTAGCGATCATGTTTATTTTACTATAATTAATTAGTACTGTGGAAAATTCCTAAACGACTCAGAAATGTTTGTACAATCTGGTAAAATAAACACGTGATTTCGAATTTCGTGAACCCTATCTGTTACACCCTGTATATTTAGCGGATCATATTTCACTAGAGTCTAAACTTGTCTGGAGTATAATATTTACGAGTATTACTGGGTGTTCTTTTGTCACACTTAGTTTACTGATTTGTATGTTTAGCCAAAAGTTATCAAGATAGCCCACTATGGAGAACCTTTTCCCAAATTTGAGACTCGACAACACAATATGTTTATTTTTTCAATTATACCTCGTAGCATGAAGATATTCTTGAACAATTCCGGAATGTCCATATAATATTGAAAAATAAACATAGTTATATCGTGATTTCGAGCATCAAAGTTTGTGAATAAGTTCTCGATAGTGTGCTAGCTACTTTCACAGCATTTCGTGAGCTTAACATAACCCTTAACATAACACTCTGTATAAATTGACTTTTTAAAATGAATTCATACTTTACCTTATTATGTAGGTGCTTCATATAACGAGAAACATTTAATACCTATTTGAGCAATTACGAACTTCGTCCCGCCAAAACTCAAGGTTGAGAAGCTATTTTGAAAACTGTTTTGTGTTGTGTTTTGAATGGGTCCTACGATTTACTCTTGTCTTAGGTGGCGCTATAATCGGGATTCAGGAAAGCTGTTGGACGACCACTACAATGTACAGTATTTGGATACTAGATCCTATAGGAAATATCAGTCATACGAGTTTTGGGGGTAAGCATGAATATTTTTACGCATTTTCAATGCTCTCCGTTTTACTGGTCCGTTTTTTTTTTCGAAACGTTTTTTTTTATCGTAGGTAAGTACCATGAAGAAGGTATAAAAGAGGAGGTGGGACTATGAAGTGAGTCGTGTGGCAATCGTGAGGCCATGACGTCTTGATAGGGGCGGTGCTTAAGCGCCAGTGTAACGCAGTAGCTGTAACCACACGCTTGTGCTCCGAAATGTAACCGTATTAAAATTACAGATACTAGCGCTTTTATTAGGGTACTTTTTTACTAAAAACGTAGTATAATATTGCCATCTAGCGATGAGTAATTGCACTAGTAAAACAATCTTGAACTATATTTATAATGAGCAAGTAGTTTGACTAGTCACTACAAGGTGGTTTCTATGTAAATGGGCAGGGCTACAGTGTTCAATGCTCCCCTCGTCCCATACTTCAACCCCGCTCTGCGGCACACTATTTGTACTTAGACGCTACTCCTGTTTTATTTCTTCTCCATGGTAAGTACGGACTTGCATGAGTGACTTACCTCATGGACACAGTATTTTGTATAAAAAATATTGTAGAATTGTATCTGTTGTACGGCTGTGTATCCGAACTGGGGTAGCCACAGGTTCATAAGAGATCGTTAGTTTGTTGGTTTGATAAAAACAGGCATGTTTCTTTTTCTTCTATGTTGCTCTGGGAGTGGAAAAAAACGTATAATACTACAGCTGCTTCTCTTACCGGGCATACTGTACAAGTCAGTTGAGGTCTTGGTGTTTTGTAGGCGATGGTGACAGGTGGTCATGTCACTACTAACCGAACTTGTACATCTCAACTATACCATCAAAATTGGTCAGAAGTGGCACCATCTGGTTCTATCGGCCCTTGGTGCTCTGCCTACTCCGTAAGGGATAAAGGCGTGATTATATGTATGTATGTATGTTTGGCATAGGTCATCGCCAGAGAGAATACCCGGGTTTCTTAGTAGACTCTTACGACATGCGCGGAAGTAGATGCAGTTCATGTATTATTATAGAGAAACAAAGCAAATCTACAGTAACATATGTAGTTACCATATTTTAACTAAAAATAGTGGGAATTGGCAATGTGACGAACTATCGAGAGGCTCATGCTTACCCCCTGGTTTAAGTGAAAATAAAAGACAGTTAAACTTTTTAATTGATTTTTAAGACAACCAAAGTATATAAAACTTAATTTTAATTACTCTTCTGATTGTTCGGACTTTTTTCTCGCCGCATTGCCTTTGAAATTACTGACTCTATACTCGAGATAATCAACGAAACCATCTTTATTAATATCGGTATGTTTTAACGCCAGCTCGAGTATTGCTTCAAATTCTTCGTCAGAATACACTCTTCGGTCTTTTCCTGGTCCTGAAATAAAGCAGTTGTTTACTGGCAGAAATCTCGCTAATAGATAAGCTCACCTATGAAGAAAGGGTAAAGAGGAGACCGCGAACGGAGATTACGCAGCATAGAGCAATCACTGGCGGAGATAGTCTTTCCTTCCACCATTTATGGGCGCAACGGCAATTTTCATCAATGACCTCATCACCTTATATTAATAAGCAATTAACTTAATACCTAACAGTGAAGAAGAACTAGGAAAAAAAGATAAACATTGACGCCTTCCACAACTACTGTAGAATAGATAGGAAAGGGGGTAAAACTAACGTACATAAAATATGAATCACACTTACCCCACTATCCCCAGTCTCATGTAGGTATCAAACACATATTTTTAATCGTTCGTAAGTCTTAAGGGAACGTAGGACATGCACATCACACTTACCCCATAGTAAAATAATCGATCTTGATTTGTCCCTAGTTACATGTAGGGATTTAACACTTATTTTTAAACGTTCGTAAGTCTCAAGGGAACGTTGAACATCACACTTACCCCATAATAAAAAAAAATATTATATCTTAGGTATTTTGTTTAAAGTTGCAAATCGAAGTACCTCCATTCGATAAATTTACCATCAATCGAGAAAGAAACAAATAATAATAATAATGCATATGGCCGCGTGGTGCCGGCAGAGTAGAATTTGTACCACCCCATGTCTGCCCGTGGGTATCGTACGAGGCGATTATAAGGGTTTCCGGGAGGTGGGCAGCAGCGCCTCTCGTGTTGACAACATAATCCAAAATACAAACTGCGGACCCCAACCCGCCTGCCCAGCGTGGTGACTATGGGCAAATACCTCTCATGGCAGTCTTGTGGCGTGCCCTGGTGGAGGCCTACGTCCAGCAGTGGACTGCAATAGGCTGATGATGATGACATAGATGCATCCAAGGATGTTACTGTCGCAGTTATGACATATCTATGATACCCAGACACATGACAAACATAAAGTACATATGTATATGCACACAAATTGACATCACACACTTAACATATTATTATTAAGCTGACAACATATTATGTGTTCTCGTATATAAAGCGTAATCGCGGCGGATATTAGCGGTACTCATAGTTAGATAGAGCTAAAAAATGATTAAATGTAATGAGACAAAAACATATAATTTCTTAAGATATTTATTAAAAAGTCCAGTCAGTTTAGAACGAGCACAACCTAGAAAATGCTAAGAAAATACACCATTTTCCCTTATTTATGATATTAAAATAAATTTGACGCTATTCTATAGATTTTATTGTTGTCTATGACTAATATAATATAATTTTATTGGTCCATTAAATGTATCGATAAATTTCATTTAAATTAATTTTCAGTGATTCTTCTTTTAGTTAGTGTTGAGTAGCACATGATACAAAAAAGAGTCATTTGAAGTGGTACAAAAGAAACATTTGAGCTACACTTATATATTCACGTCATGTACAGGACTAAAATACAGTCTCTTAAAAGTCCTACTCAACACTTCATTAAGTAAATTTATTGTAATACCACAAATACAATTTTCAACAAAATATACACAAAGAAAATCACATTTTCATCGGAAATATAGAGATTCGGAAGAAGAAATAAGTAATAACACATAAATAATAAAATATTTCCACTTTATAAGCTAGTATTAATATTAAAAACCAGACAGGTTCTATAACGGTTGTATAAGAAATCATTAATCCATTTCATCGCCATTTCTTTTCATTTTATACGGGGTGTGTGTGACAGCCAGGCAAATACTGAGATACTGAACAAGTACCATTGTTTTGAGCTATACGACAGTGTTATTACTCGTAGGAAATTAATTTTTGATTTGATTATACTGGTGTCTCTCCTTTGGGGTTGATCAATTAGTTGAACTTTTTTGAAAATCATTCATAGGTAAAATTTTGTTTTTAAATCATTATTTAGGGCCTACTTAAACGAACCATACTATTTTTTTTCCTGAAAAAATAAAAAAAAGTTGGAAGATTCCAGAATTTTCCTGCGAAAATTTTCACTGATTTTCATCTCAGAATCATGGTCTGAAGTCACCATATCAATACTTACCTGGCTGTCACAAACACCCTGCATAAAATGAGCGAGATAGAAAAACAAAAAAATGTTACCAAGACGTCGCTTAAGCAACCATTATACTACCTTGTAGAACTGTAAAAGCGATTCTTATATTTTTAAATTCGAAAATACATCCTTCTCACGCTATCTTATAGAGCTGTCTCTTGCAAACTGTTCAAAATAATGCCTTATAGTGAGCGTGTAATGATTCAAATTCAGGAAATAATTAAGGATTGTTCAAATAAGACGACAATGATATATTTTTAGCCAACTGAAGAATCAAATAAAACTTTTTCAAGTATGTTTTGGGTTGTTATACTTACCTAGTTGTTCAAATATTCTATAAGTTTATTTTTTGAATATGCTGCCATTTGTTTCTCTCCTTTTTTTTCTCAATGTAGTTATGTAGTTTCTTAGAATTTGCTTAATTGCACATGTTACCCTGTTTGTTAACAATTTCTCTTTACCCGCTTGGCTTGCTGGAAGAGATGCTAGAGATAAGCTTGCCATTGTACATGCATCTCTTATTTTTTGTTGTTTGCCATATTTCTTTTTGTGTATGTGCAATAAAGAATAAGAAAATAAGAATAAATTTTCTTATACATAATATTATTTCCTGAATTTTAAAAGCATTTTTTTAATTGATTCACACATTCTAGGCAGCCTAGGATAAATTTAAACATATATTATATATAATTTTTGTGCTTTATAAATAATTTTGAATAATTTAAAGTACTTATACAACTTTACTATGAACGATTATTCGAGTAACGTGACAAATAAAATAATTGCATTAATACAGCAATTTTTTTAATTAAGGTGCTTTTAAACCTTTTTTTAATTCGAGACTAACCGTAACAAGAAGTCTAGTAAGACAAGAAATATTTCAGTTGACATTTGCTAAAGTTAGATCTACTAGCTCTGACTGAATATTTTTTAAACTAGATAGGGAAGTCATCTCAAGTTAAATAAAATTAATTTAAAAGCACTTTTATGATCGACACATATTGTAGATACATATTAGGTATTTATGTATGTATGTAATTAAATTTTTATAATATGGAAGCACACTTTGAGCACTTTTAACACAAAAAGAAACAATATTCTTAAAACATAAAAGCTGGAAGTAGAAAAATAGTTTAAATAGAATAATATGTGCATGATAAAATGGCATCGTATTATCATTTACATACGTTTTAAATTACAATTTGATGCTTTGAGACCTTTTAAAATTGACACAATTGTGTTTTATCCAAAAATATAATATTTTCTGGAATGTATTATTAATTAAGTAGCTTTCTCAATTAGTTGAAGTAGAAATTTTCACTTTAGCAAAAAATATTAATTAGCAAAAATCCTAGAAAACAGTCTAATGCACAGATATATTTACCATAAGTCAGTTTTGATCTTTATATTAGAATCAGAAGGTTAACCGTGAGTTCTTTATAACAGTATTGTTGACAATATAGAAGCGAGACAACGCTATAAGCATTCTATAGCAACATCTCGCTTTCACAATAGAGTCAATTGTTTTAAGAGTTCACAGTTACCCCATAAAGTAATGGACTAGTGCCAAATTAAGGTTACCTTTCCACTATAGATGTGCTTTGCTTTGCTACGTTGCTACGAATGAATGTGGACACCAATCATATTAATTAGTCTATGATGTCAATGAATTTGATTAGTAGATATCAAATGCATCCATAGCAAGGTAGCATAATGAAAATGCATTGGGCCACTTTATTTTTAAAACATTTCATACATTTAGTTCCAAGTGTTGTCCTATTTTTATTTACTAATTTTCTGCCTAATTAATACCAATCTTCAACAGGCAACATTAATTTACATTCTCGTTTTGCTTGTATTTTTAATTAATATAATCATTACGAATGTTACAAAAATACCAATATTCTTATAGGTAAAAAAGTAATCTATATGTTCTATCTATACATATAATAAAAATGTAACGGATCGCTGTCTTTACATGGAAGATATATGAGAAAAAATATTATAGGAGACCTTTATCAACGACATACTACCCAAAAGAATGACTTTCTGCTAACGCTAATCTCAGAAACGGCTTGACCGATTTCCATGCAATTTTCAGTAATATATTGTGACAGACCTGTCACAACAGGTACGACCTGTACATTTAACATATAGGCTACTTTTTATCCCAGGAAAATGTTTTTATCCCGAATTATTTCGACATTGTTTTTTTCTGTAGTCCACGCGGACGGAGTCGCGGGCGTCCACTAGTATTATAATATAATTAAAAAACACAAGCAAAACACAAAAAAAATACACAAAATCACTATTTCTTATCCTGCTTCCTTTCCTGCGTTTTCTGCTGAGCCCTCACGAATTCCGGATAATCTATGTATCCATCTTTATTATGGTCATCCATGTTTAAAATTGGGTCTATTAGATTGACTAGTTCCTCGTCATTGAAAATCTTCTCTCCTACCGGAGGCGCGCCATCTTGATTCGGCTGTTTATGCCCTTGTTCTAATGTGTGATGACAGACATAGAACAAACACAATACATTTACCCCTGAGATGCGACGAGGCACAAATGTAATATGTAACAAAACGCCGACGTTACTCGTAACATTTCCACTAACAGCAATGAGGGATTTTCTGACAAGTTAAAATAAGTGTCAAAAAATTTAGGTAAAAAAACCTTTTTAAAAACAAGCTTTTATTTAAATGCGCTAAAAAGAAAAAATAAACTTTTACACTAAAACTTTTACTGTTAATTTATAACGTCATTTCAAATTTAACACATTTGACACAATTTATATGTTATAAAAGCTTGTCGCGACATTTAAATACTCGTATTTACGTTCTTACTTTTAAATGTTTATTAGGCAGCATCTTTGTGTTGATGTTTCAGATTTTCCCATATTGTTCCCACGCATATCGAAGAAATATCCGTCGACCCTTCCAGAGCTTCGTGTAGAAGAGTAAGAGAGTAATATACAACAGGGTTCGCCCCGGTGCCCCGAGGTGGTATGTTCACGACATCATGTCATCATGCCACTCAGTCCTCGGCACGGCCTCACCTTGACTTATTAAAAATTTAAAACTAAGAAAGTAAATACGAGTACTTAAATGTCGCGACAAGCTTTTATAACATATAAATTGTGTCAAATGTGTTAAATTTGAAATGACGTTATAAATTAACAGTAAAAGTTTTAGTGTAAAAGTTTATTTTTTCTTTTTAGCGCATTTAAATAAAAGCTTGTTTTTAAAAAGGTTTTTTTACCTAAATTTTATTTTATACTTTTTAGTTTTCACCTGGTAAGCTCCTAAGTCTGTTCATCTCATTCAACGCATCATTATTGCAAGGTCGTTTGCCAGTTAATTTTGAACAGTCCAGCTCTTCAATGAGGAGCCCTTCTAATGACTTCACCCTACTCAATTGCTTAAAAATATCTGTTTCAAAATAGATTTTCAAGTTTTAGAAGTCCGCCATATTGGATTAAGAGTGACGTCACATTTTTTTCGAGTTACTCTCAGCTAGCCCTTTAATTTGATACCCATATTGTAGGAATGCATTAAAAATAATTGGTCCGCCATTGTGGGTATGCCGCCATGTTGGATTTAGAATGACGTCACACTGTTAATCATGCATTGTCATCCGAACTGAACGTGCTCACCAAATTTCAGCCCAATCGGTTGAGGGAAAGTGCCTTAAAATTGAGTTGTAAGATTTCACCCGAACAAACATACATTGCAAGTTAAATAAAAGCTTGTAAAAATAGATGGCGTTACCTACATCTTCTACCTAGCTCCTCCCCCCTTCACCTCCCCCTGTATGTGACCATACACAATTTCCGGCCTCCTGATTACCTAATTTGCAATAGCAAAGCCGAAGCAAAGCGATAGCGAAAATTGTACAATATTCGCCTTCAAATGTCAAAGTTCCTTTGAAATTCATTTTACGTGATATGAATTTGACAAGCAATCAGCAATTTTTGTACAATTTTCGCTATCGCTTTGCTTTTACTAGTTAGGTAATAAGGGGGCGGTAGGAGATTCGCTCGCGCCATCTATTCAGGTGATTTGTACTATTTTTTTTACTCTTAATAGTTGTCAGAAAATCCGTCATTAGCTTTATCCCGTGCTGAGGCGGAGTTTCACTAGAATACATCAGCACCGGTATGATGAATTTGGTGAGAGCGAGATGTCTCACTTTTAAACGTCAAATTCACAGAGCTATTAATAACTAGATAAACTAAGTGTATGTACTTTGCATGTAAAAAATAGACTTAAGAATTAGAATAGACACTCGTTCTCGAGCCAGGACTGAATGAATTAGGGCTAATAGAAGTGGTTTGCAATCCCTTTTTACACACCAAGTAGAAACACTTGCCTTGTCTAGTTATTACTTAGCTCTGTGGATTTGACGTTTAAAAGTGAGACATCTCGGTCTCGCCAAATTCATCATACGGATGCAGCTGCATTCTCCTTCAGTGCATGTCGTAAAAGTCGACTGAGGAATTCAAGAGAGTTCTCTAAGGCGATAAGATAGCAACTTACCACCGACTATTAAAATCTGCCTATGTTGGACGGGCTCCGACAAAAATATAGGGTAAGCAGCAATTTCGCACTCGTTAACGTTAAGCTGTCAACCAATCACGTTGCTCCCTTGACATCATCCCGCAATGTGATTGGTTGGCTGCTTTACTTTAACGCGAACGAGTTTGAATCGCAGATAAATAATTAATAAAATAACACCCATAGATGTATGAATGGACCCATATGATTTGATATACATACATTTATAATTTAACATACAAATATACTAAAGACCCCCCTTTTTTCTTATGGGTGCGAGAAACAACACAATATAACCCAGACTTGAGACAATAAATTAATGAAATTAATGAAATAAATAACCACCCATTTATATTTTTTTTTCAACGTAACCAACAATAAATTCTTTATAAACGGTGGGGTAACCACGAACCTTTTTACGCGGCGTAACGCTAACGACTCGCTAGCAAAATCTATGTGATTTGACAGTTGGACGATAGCGTTACGGACTATCGAGAGGTTCGTGCTTACCCCTCTGGTATCAACGCGTCAAAGTTGATTACTTCACTCGTAACCTTATAAACCAAATATAGAATTAAATCTATTATAAATAATTATTTACAATGACTGTATGGACATCATTACCTTTGCCATTGGTATTATAAAGTAAAAAAAAATATCTCTCGCTACACCAACGCCTCTGGCGGCAAAAACACTCACGGCGGCTTCCATTGTCGGTTAATAGCTCAGAACAATGAATAAAGCATAGAAATAGCTTTATAACATTAAAAGCGTACCCTGTCTTAGACATTATACGGTAAAATGCGATGAACAAAGTCATAGACAAAAACTAGACACGTTATGTAACTTTTTAACTTAGTATCATGATAGAAAGGTAGCCAAGGAACAAAGGAAAGGTAACCAAATGGACGTTTGCTTTGAGTTACGTTTTGCATTTTGAGCAACCTACAACTGTCTCTGTCTAAATTAATATCTGTCTATGAAAAAACTAGCATACGCATTGCACACTATAAATTTCGCCCGATCAAGTACCTAATAAAAAAAATAAAAAAAAAATTACATCGTTTCCCAGGATTTTTTTGGCATAAACTTACTTTATTTGATGTATAGAGTACGTACCCTTCGATATGAAATGAAAAACCACCCTGTAGAGTCAAAATTCAATTATGCTTTAGTCATTGTTCTGAGGTTAATAGCTAAAAAAGAATGAATGAACGACTCACCGTGCCAGTGAATGAGTGACTTGATGAGCTCGCAGCCGTCCAACTTGTTGTTATTATCTGCGTCATGCATTTTGAAGTAGTGGAATTGGAGTTCCTGTTCCGACATTTTGGATGTGTCTATTGGCACGTCCATGTGCTCTTGAATGTGCCTGGAAGTTGGAAACACTTCTTTAGGGCTTTTCCAGTATGTGATATCACACTTTTTAGCTAGATACTATGTTCACTATGGGTGCGCCCACCAGCGGGCCCTACACCCTCCACTGACCCTCGGATCTGACAACTCATAACTGCGAAAACAAGCACTTGCACTACCTACAATCGCCACGAGAAACCAGACCCGAACACCTAGCATGCAAGATAATACATCGCACTATTTCCTATTATGATATCGCACTAGATCAGGGTTTTCCAAACTTTTATTTCTCATAGACCCCTTTCAAAAGTTTACTGGTTCTGGTGGACCCCCTACAGGCCTACATCACATACAAATTAATTGTGAACCCCAATTTTTTCACACCAACGTAGACCCCCATCGAGTCTCTTATAGACCCCTGGGGGTCCACCTGGACCACTTTGGGAACCACTGCACTAGATATTATGGTCGATTTTGTCTTACTTAAACGTAAACTTAATCTTAGTCAGGTCTATCCCTCTCCGTTCTTAACGTAAATAAATGGATGAGAGAGAAAGGGACAGGACTAATTTTACGTTTAGGTATAAGTGTGACAGTCAGAATCGACCATATTTTAATGCTAGTGGAAATTCGAAAAAAGGTCATGATTTTTTTTCACGACTGGTTTGCTGGAAGAAATCTCTCCAAGAGATAAGTGCTTTGTACATCTTCCTTGCTTCATAAACATCATTTGTGTAAACTTTACCGTGCATAATAAATAAGGCATCAGAAAGCTTTCTTATAAAAAGTCATACAAAGAATCAGTTTCAGGTGTCTAAGATCAGAGGTGTAGGCTGTGCGTAGATCCGTCTGTCATTTTATATGTATAGATTTGATCTTATAAAACCTTATCGAAAAATAACTACCGTCTCTTACCAGAAAACTAAAATGGGAGCGTAAAAGTAATATACTCACTCTCTTTCTTGGGCGATGTTTACTGGATTTAACAGCTGAGGATCTGAAATTATTCAATGGTTATTATAATGCTGTTCTGATGCGGGGCTTCACTAGAATACCGCCTGCCCAGCGTGGTGACTATGGGCAAAACCCTCCTATGGCAGTTGCTTTGTGATGTACCGTGGGAGAAGCCTACGTCGTCATTTTCTTTGATCTCCTGCCTGATCTTACAGTTCTAGGTACCCCATTTTGGGAACACACTACTCGTATGTATGTATGTTTATTCAATGATTTTATACAAAAAAATCATGTGAGTTTCTTTATTTATTAACCCAGTAGTGGACGCCCGCGACTCCGTCCGCGTGGACTACAGAAAAAACAAAATATCGAAATTATCCAGGATAAAAAGTAGCCTATATGTTAAGTGGGACCTGTCACAATATATTCCTGAAAACTGCATCAAAATCGGTTCAGCCGTTTCTGAGATTAGCGTGCACAAACAGACAAAAATTCCAAAAATCATCGTTTTGGGTTCAATTGCGTTGATAAAGGTCCCCTATAATATTTTTTCTGATATATCTTCCATGTACAGACAGCGATCCGTTACTTTATTATATGTATAGATAATCAGAAATAGTTTGCAGGTATGTACACTGCTTCTGTGTGCCTTTGGGCAATGGCCTACCCCATCCTTTTCCATTCCTCTCTATTGCACACCAGTCCAAATAAATAAATATATATCCTCACCCCCATGATGCCCATGGCTGCCATGGCTAGCTTGCTGCACTGGCACCTGCTGCACGGGAACTTGTTGGAATTGCTGCGGCGGTTGCTGGAATTGTTGTTGCGGAGGTTGCTGGAATTGTTGTTGTGGAGCTTGCTGGTATTGCTGCTGTGGAACTTGCTGGTATTGCTGTTGTGGTGGCTGGAATTGTTTGGAAATGGTTAATAGACTGGTAGAGGAATACTGCCATAGTGTTTGTGTACTTGTGTATTGTTAATAATTTTGCTGAGCCAAATTTTAACCAGTGCTGGTGAATTGGTGTCAGACTTCATTTTATTGAGGTAAGTACTTGCTTTACCTATCTTCAACATTTTAAAATATAAATGGCTCCGTCGACTATCGACGATTCTGCCAACGTCAGGGTTAAACAAGACACAGTGCGGTGAAAAAAAAAAGTTTTGATTATAACTACTTGCCGACAAAGGGCTCTGCCATGAGTTCCTGAGAATTTATGAAAATAGAGTGTACTTATTTTTTACTTTGCCTAGTTTTACTTATTTTTAACAGCTAAGGCCATGTCCAGAAGATTGTAATGTGTAATGTAAGATTACATGTAATTTCTATTGAGGGATCGCCCGCCACCGGGCCCTATACCCTCCGCTGACCCTCGGATCTGCCTACTCATGATCACGAACACAAGACACTACAGTCGCAACGAGAAGCCAGATCCAAGCACCTAGCATGCAACCATAAATACATAGCTGGTTGCATGCTAGGTGCTTGGATCTGGCTTCTCGTTGCGACTGTAGTGTCTTGTGTTCGTGATCATGAGTAGGCAGATCCGATGGTCAGCGGAGGGTATAGGGCCCGGTGGCGGGCGATCCCCCAATAGAGATTTGAACTTCCGAATAGTGACGCCTGATACAATTCAATACATGTAATTTTCCATCATGTAATGCTCGCAGTGCCATTCACACATATAATTATGTTAAATTACACGGTGCATTGCATTACAGATAACACCGGTCTGGACCCTGCTTAAGAAGATCTCTGCCAACCCCTCAGGGAAAGAGGCTTGATTTTTATTTGAATTATATTAGGGGTTACAATTCGGAAGTTCAAACATTTAACAAGGGCTCGTCCACCACTACACCCTCCACTTATGTAGATTATTAATCTAGTTTTTTGATTTCGGAATAGTGCGATGTATTATCTTGCATGGTGTTCAGATCTGGTTTCTTGTGGCGATTGTAGGTAGTGCAAGTGCTTGTTTTCGCAGTTGTGAGTTATCCGATCCGAGGATCAGTAGATGGTGTAGGGTCCACTACAGGACTACAGAATAAAGAAATTGTCGAAATTATCCGGGATAAAAACATTTTCCCAGCATAAAAAATGGCCTATATGTTAAGTGGGACCCATCACAACAGTGACGTGTTATAGGTAGACGCGGGGTTTCATAATGAAATGTTTAAAAAAAGTGGCACCAGTAAATCTATGTAAACGTAATAACTGCATTAGATTAGATTTTTAAACTTGAATCTTATGTAGTTACCATAAGACTCGACTTTGCTTGTATCAATTTATGACAATAGATGCCCAGCCATACAATTGAGCAGCTATTTGTCGTGTCATTTTTTGAGAGCTGTCACTGAATCTAGTTATAATTCATCTAAGCATCACAATATATTACTGAAAACTGCATCGAAATCGGTTCAGCCATTTCTGAGATTAGCGTGCACAAACACACAGACAAACCGACAAACGGTCAAAAATTCCAAAAAACATTCTTTTGGGTACTATTGCATTGATAAAGGTCTCCTTTAATATTTTTTCTCATATATTTCACATGTACAGACAGCGATCCATTATATTTTTATTATATGTATAGATACATACATATACATATACATACATAATAATCACGCCTCTTGTCCCGGAGGGGTAGGCAGAGATCACGGTATCTCCATTTGCTACGATCCTGAACACACCTCTTTCGCTTCATCTACTTTTCATTGACATTCTTTCTATGCACTGCTCGTCGGTTTAGGGTACTCTTGACAGCTGACCTTCTCTTTAGAATTTCACCAATTTGCATCGGTGAACAGTCAGCGGCGAGGTCTTCCCCTTCCAACCCTTCCATCCACTCTTCCGTAGTGATACACTTTCTTTGTCAAGATAGATATCTTGTGGGATGCTCATTCTCTCCACATGCCCAAACCTCATACATGACCCTTCTCAGAATTCTTCGTCACCACGTGCCTCATTTATACCACACTTCTTTCTGATCACCTCAATGGTTCCTTATTCTATCTTTCAAATCCTGTGACTCCACACATACTTCTCAATGCTCTCATTTCCACTGCATTCAGTTGACTTTGAGTGAAAAATATCATTAGTTTGGTAATTCTGCCATACCCAACTTTCACTTCCATGAGCTAAGAGTCGGCACCAATGAACTACCGCTCCATGAACAGCCTAAGACGTGCCGCTTGCGACATTATTATCTGGCTACTCATAAAAGAATTAAGTAGCCCCATTCACCCGGCTATCCCAGCATTCACTCTCCTTAGACGACCATATCTAATTGTCATGTTTACCAATCCCTATGCTAAACATATTAGTCAACCCAGATACACGAACTTTTTAGTCACTGTGCTCCATATCTTTCATATAAAAGCCAATTTCATTAATTTTGAACAGATGTCGCCATAATAACCTCATCCTTAATTCAAAACACCATCACTTTGTGTACTTACTTACATTCACTCTTCTAATCCCTACTTAAACTTTCAAATGATCCATGAATTTTAATGTGTAACCATCTCCTGTAAACTCCTCCTCCGTAAGACGCATAGTGCAATAACCTTATCGAATCAGTCGTGCATAGAGAAGGCATTTGACAAGTAACTCATTCAAATTTCTTAGACCACAAACATCGTCTTTCAAAACCAATTGCGAAATCAACTGTCCATGACATAGACGTTGAATAGCCACGGTGAACGTTTACACATCCCTGTCTAATTTTCCTTTTCGATTTTAAAACCACGGTCTGTAGTTTAGGATCCCGTTTATTCTCACACAAGCATTTGAGTCCTCGTAGAAGGGATTTCAGTGCCCGAGGATGACGATGAGGCCACTCACTCCATACATAGACAGTAACCTTCCAAAGGTTCCTTCCTCACAACTCTGGTCATAAGCCTTCTCCAAATCGATATGGAAAGACGATCAATAGACTCTTGCTGACTTTTCGCCAGAAACTTTTCGGCTATACATCGTAAGGAAAAGACTTGATCCGTAGCATCCCATGCCCTTTCGAAATCCCGCTTGTGCATCCCTTACACTTTCTGGGTCGGTTACTTTCATAATCCATTTCATGATTGCAAAGCACTTTTGCATACAGCTTGGCTACATACAATATTGCTGAGTAGGCTACAGTGCCTCTGTAGTTTATTGCAGTCACAGTCGTGAGCCCTTGACCCTTGAACAGGGTAGGCACGATAGACAGCCTTGCCAAACCTCGAATCAATAACTGGTATACTCGGCCGGTGTCATCATTATGTACACATTGTTGAATAGGCGTAGTAACAACTGACTGAGCTACGACGCCCTGTCTCATAGCCTTAAAAGCATTTCAGCACTAAATCCTATACATAAAACCCTGCTGCCTTACCTGCTTTCAGTCCGTATCAAACAATTTTCACAATTTCATCCATGCTTAGCTTACTTTCCTGGCTCCAATACACTGTTTCATAATAACTCTAGAGGTCGGCGTCTTTGCTTTTTCCCTATACAAATAGAAAAAACTTTTCAAAATATTCCTTCCATGTCTTCAATATACATTTTGTTTGAAATCTCATTCACTAAAAAAACTGAGATCCATTCGATATGTCCTAGGTAATTGAGCTCAGCTCAGAGCACTGCCCTTCAAATTCCCCTGGCAAATTTAAAAACGTATGGATTTCCAGAAAAACTTTATGTTAGCCTGGAAATCCTGGGACAACCTTTCATCCATCACTAATATTATAAAGCTGAAGAGTTTGTTTGTTTGTTTGTTTGTTGAACCGCTTTCAGGAACTTTCTTTTCACAATTTCTTTCACTAGTAGCCCATTCAAGGAATACTTCTATACAACACCTGCCCGGCTTCTTTTTGCGGGTACAACGCCCCCTCACTTCATCGTAAGGCGGGCTAGTATAATAATTATTTTTGGATGGATCTTTGGTTAGCTCTCATAGCCAACCAGTCCCGCCATAACTAAAATTTTCTTGGAGTTACATAACACTGCTTCTTTCACTTCTTTATCCCGGATACCATACATTCTTCTCCTTTTTCCCTTTGCGCCTCTTACTAAGTCGCGGCCTCCACATACCTCACCAGCCACACTCACTATTTTTATGAAAAAAAAAGTTACCTACTCAAATAATTAAATGCATCCTTACATAAGTCATCAATCTCACTAAAATACTTAACAAAACATCTTAGAGGCACTGATCCTTCAATTATATACATATTTTGTAACGTATAGGTTACGTACTCCTCTTTGCACATCTTAGTCTTCTGCTGGGCGAGATTTTCTGAACTTTTGTTCTTTCGGTAGCAATGTACCACTGACGCTAACTGTACGGGGTCGGTGAAACATGCCACTGCCTTGTAAACATAGACCACTTCATTCGGCTTATAACCAGGTAGTGGTCAGTATGTATCCCCGACCCACGGTACACCCTAGTGTCTAGTACATTCTTTCTCCAACCGATTCTTTCATCAACTATAACAAAATCAATCATGCTTGGCCTTCCTTACATTTTCCACCTCTCGATACGTGGTATACTAGAACTTGTGTATTAATTTCGAGCTATGGGCAAACATTGCCACTTGTTTGCGATACAAAGATTAGACTCGAGGCAGATCTCTAGCAAACTTTTACGTCCATTATCATTCACTCTTTCGTCACCATATTTTCCTAGAACACTCTCAAATCCCTCTCTCGCTGTAACACCTATCCATGCGTTAAAATCTCCTATCAGTACTAACCTTTCATTTGCCTTGCATACCCTTAAGACCTCTCTTAATTGCTCCCAAAACATTTGCCTTTCGTCCTGTGTACGTTGGGATGCTCTCGGACCAGGGTCCACTGGAGCGTACACCCCAACGACAAACAAGCGTACCATTCCCACTTTCATTACCTACCTACCCAAATCAGTCTAGGCTCACGCATTCAAATTCATTCACCTACATGCTGCTGCACTTTTGTGTCCTGGCGGAGAGTATAAGCCACTAATCAACAAAGACCCTGACAGAAAGCTCTCTCACAGAAGTTATAACTAAAGAACATTATCACTGGGAACCCCAGACCAGTATGCCGTGTAGAAAACCGGACCATGCTTGGTGGTGCCACTTTCAGCCTCTGTATTTCCGCTTGGTCTCATTCAAAACACAGAACATCAATCTTTCTTTCATAAAATCATCTGCAACACCTCATTACAAAACTTAATGCTTCCATTCTTCCTCCAACTTATTTAATGATATGCAAAATGCGCGCTCTCCGTAAGCCGCTTGTGACGCACAGACGCGGGAAACGAGACGTGATGTATAGATTATACTACATTAGAGAACTAACCTGCTTGTGGTGGTGGTGGGCTAGGTGGCTAGGTAATTCTAGAAAAAAGAATGTTTAATGTTTAATGCATGTTTAATGCAAATAAAGACATTATCATTATCATTATCATTATCAAAGAAAATATTTATTACTTTTATTTACATTCTAAAAAAAACTTCTATGCTGCTCTGGGAGTGAAAAAAATAGTGTAATACTACAGCTGCTTCTCTTCCCGGGCAGTGGCAGTTAGGGTTACGGACAGTACATCTGGCAAGCGACTTTGCTATTCTACACTAATATGTAGTGATATAGGAAAACTTTGTCAAGATAGATATCTTGTTTGGTTGGAATAGGCTCAATATAACTAATAATTTCAAATAATAATGACCCACCAGATGGATCCTTATTGGTGGATGAACATAGGCTATAAGAATTTCCCGATATTCCCACCTAAGGCGACCAATGGAATTCTATATTTATCGTTAAACCGCTATTATGAAAAATCCTGGCATCCACCATATGTTCCCTACTGGTTGAGCGAGGGTAAAGAAAAATATCATTAGTTACCTGGTAATTCTGTGGTGGTACACCTGGTGCAACTTTCTGTTGGTACTGCTGAGCTATGGCACAATGAACTACCGCAAATAATAACACCGATCTAAACATCTTGAATTATTATCTGGAAATAAAACACTTAGCTCTTAGCTCACACGCTAGCTATGCTGAAGACAAAGCATAGTTTACGACCGACCATATCTGAAATTAAAAGTATGTTCAATAGGGACTGCGAGGAAACTTACTAGATACGGATTAGTCCCGAAACCACAGGAGACCAAGAATAAATTTTTTAGTGTTAAACATGTGATATCTGAAAGCATATATGTTCATATTTAAGGAGATGTATTTCACTAAGTTTTTAGAGTAGGTAAGGAACAAATGTATAATAATAACATATAGGTTACACTTTATAACACTGTAGTACGGAGTGTCATTTAATGTCGATACATTTATAGTATAAAAATCCTGAGGGCAAGGCGGTTGTTATTAAGTAGCAACGACAATCACCTTTTCTATAACTCTCAAAACTAACCTCCAGCTAACATTACTTAAACCATACAACATTTATTAAATTGGTGTAACAGTCCTGTCAAATGTAAGACTTATTACGACTGGCACCAAATAGTCAGCCGATAATAACTCTTCTATCGAACTCATAGTGCTGAAGATATCATACATTTAGTAAAACTGTAAGGTCAAGGCGGACGAATTTCTGCAAAGCGTTTTCAAAATATTAGCCGACATCACGACAACTCGGACAACAGCTACACAAAAGATTGAAGTCAATGGACACGTTCTGGGTCACGTTGAACAAGGCGGCAGACTTTTGCATTGTCGTCAAACTTTCCGTTATCACTGCTAACACTTTTCCTTTTATTTTTTTTAAATACATTCGGATCATGTAGTTTAAGATCCCGTCGCTTGATGAACTTTTTTAGTAAGAGCTGGAGGAGACAGATTCGACGCCATTACGATCCGTAACCAGGAACTTTTTTTCAATACCTCACTGTGCAACGATATGCGCACAAAAATTCGATCCAACTAGGCTCTTGCACTAGAAGTATAGGACATTACTCAAGATTAAAGGTAGCTTGCATTTAGCTATTTTAATTGCTTACAAGTGCTGTGTGTGTACTAGAGCCAAGCATTTACAGCTTTGGCACCGTAGCACACAGACCGTGTGGTGTGCCATGTGACTTGTCGTTAGAAGGTTGAAAAACCCCAACAGTGCGTTTTATTTCACATTTCCATAGGATGTTGGTGTTATTCATACTTCAACTATACTCTTTGATTGTAGGGGAGGATAGACCCTCCGCCAAAGTACCATTACGATACTACATAACTAGGTTTCCTCAAAAAAATACTGTAATAATAATTCAGTAAATAACATTATTAAATTATGTACTTACATCGGTTTTATTTTATAAATCGTAGTTATTACTAGAGAGAGTACCTAAGTAATGATAGGTAAAGTACGGTGTGTCTCGTAGACTTAAAAGCATACTAAAATACATAAAAGTTATGTGATTCAGAAGCTTGAGCTAAACAAAGGTGTTTAATCAGGATGCTCTTAGCTTACTGGCCAGCGTTACAACTGTCTAGAATACCTAGTAGCATTAATAGGCTCTCTAAATGCAATATAATAGACGAATTTCTTTCTGTTCTTACATATTTGACAAGTTTAAATTAATTTTCCGTTAAATGTGTGACTTCGTCATAACTTTAAAAACAACTTGAAGTTACTGATGAAGAATAAATGTGATACTTATGTATGAAAAGGTAAGATTGTTTCGTAAGGTAACTCGAATACAACAAAGTCTTCAAATTCGAAAATATTCTTATAGACGTATGAAGAATAGATGACTGAAATAATGTACCTACTTAATCCTACTATAATATAATTATTATTTATTGTTATAAACGCGAAAGTTAGTGTGCCTAAGCTATGGTTATGGATGTTATGTTACTCTATCACGTAATAGACACTGGCTGGAGAAGATTTTCGAATAAAATTTTGTATCAGCTGATCGTTAGTCGAACTACCCTGGACTTAACACCATCAGTGTCCTACTTTTTATCCCGAGAATACGATAAATTTTTACCTATTTAATTAATAATTAAAACTAATTTTTATTAGTAGTAGTAGTTTTCGTCTTACATTTTTCGTGTTGGTTGTTGCTGCCAATGTCCTACGTGTACGAAGCTTCGCGGCCGTCCACTAGCTAGAGTACATATTACTCCATTATCCACCGCGCGCTGTAACTGTCATTTTGGATTTTTGATGAAAAAAATGTTACCTGGAATTTAACAAATAACGTTTCTTAAAGAATTGGCACACTTACAAATAAATATTTAATATAAAATAAACTTAAACAAAACAATCTTAGAGGCTACTGATCCTTTAAAGGAAATTAAACATATATTGTATACTCACTATAAGGAAAGCACTCATGTCTTTGACTAGTGACCGCTACATATTGCTTTGTTCAGTCCACACAATTTGGCCACAAAACCATGTACAAATCCACAATAAGTACACTTAATTACTATGATATGTACTAAACTAGTCAAAGTGTAAAGTTAGTTAAAATCAAATAGAATGAGGTATTTTCTGACAAGTTAAAATAACTGTCAAAAATAGATGGCGTGAACGCATCACCCTCCCTAGCTGCTCCCCCTTCACCTCCCCCTGTAGGTACGTGACCAATGACGTCACGCCATCTATCCAGGTGATTTGTACTATTTTTTTACTAGTTGTCAGAAAATCCCTCATTGCAAAAATAACTTACATGAGCCCATGAAGAAATCGTTTTCCGACGACGAGTTTTACTCGGCTTACCTGCGTATAAAACCATGCACACGCACTAGAATCACATCACAAGTAAACAAAATAAAACTTATCTACCAAAAAAAACATCACTTCACGGACACATGCAAGCCATTTACAAAGAAATATTGATTTTCACAAGAAAATTACACCTGCATGCTTCTTTCCAGCTTTTCCCGCCAAATCCTAAACATAATAATATCACATGTCAAAGATACATAAGCGAAATAAGAACACAAAAAGTATTCAAACCTTTTTAACAATCGAGATTTTTCTCCGTTTTCCCTCACCATCGTCATACACCTCAATACCCTCATATTCTGAGGATATCTCCTTCAAGCACTTAACCTCATTTCGATTCAAACCCGAGGGTAGATCGATTTTAGTGTACTCCGTCGTTCCCGCCAAATCTTGACACATCTCTCGGACGCCATTTTGAAACGCCTCATCCACGTCATAGACAACATTTTCTTTTTTCGCCGGCGCGCATTTTAACGCATTCTGCCACATTTCCTTCTCTTTTTTCGCGGACTGTTTACATTTAGCATCCAAATTGGCCAACGCTTTGCCTATTTCCTGGTTATTCGGCTCCAATTTTAGCGCCTTTTTGTAGTATTCTAGCGCGCGTTCCGGATTCAAAAGCGCTTCACACGCCCTACCATAGTAAAATAACGCTTTACAATGCTTATCTACGTCAGTTATATATTCGAGATTGTCAATCATTTTTTGGGCATGTTTTGGTTTACCTACCTTAAGATAACATAAAGCTAAATTAACGTATGCTTTTACCCTAAAGTCTTTTAAGTCGTTTTTCTCTGTATCATTCACTGGACGGGATAGGTTCATGACAGACATCGATTGCTGATAGTTCCGTATCGCCTTGTCGTATTGCTTCTTCGCAAATAACGTTTTAGCTTGCATGTGTAGGGATTTCACAGTTTTTATTGTCACCTCGCATTTCACCTGCTCTTCTGTTGGTAGGTCATTGAACCTGTAAAAAGGAAGGTTGAAGATATATTATAAAATTATTAACAATAAGATATAGTAAAATAGTATGTGATGATGATCTCCGACCGTATTTAGGTCAAGGCGACCAATCTCTACGGAGATTGGCCAGGTACGCAGGAGATATTATAGTGCACAAGTGTGTGCGCAAACACAGATGCACTCTCTATTCCGTTACTCTCATAGTCCATAATCATAATAGTATGTAAGCCTACTAGGTACGCCATATAAGGACAGCTAGATAGAGCAGTGGAGAAGGTTGGAAAGGGCCCTCTTTGAAAGAAAAATATATTTAAAAAGTCGGAAGTTATGGCATTTCCCTGCAAAAATTTTCAGTGCCGGTTTTTGCCTCTGAATCTTGGTCTAAACTCAGCATATCAATATTTTCCTGGCTGTCACTTACAACCTGTATAAAATTTCATGAAAATCGGTCAAGCCGTTTCGGAGGAGTTTGGCAACAAACACCGCGACACGAGAATTTTACATATTAGAACAGAACCATTCCTGCGTGAGTTCGACTCGCTCCAGGCCAGTTTTTTGACAACCTATAATCACGTCACTGTTTGACAATGTTCAAAATCAAAAGGTTTTTTGATTCAGATCATTTAAATCAATGAATATTAACGCTTACTTACCTAATCCCCGCCTGTGTGTCAGTAACATCGAACAGCGATATCACAAACAGCACCCTCTCAGGCCGGATCCGTGGGAGGATGCCCTTAGCCCCCCACGCCATGTTGGGCTCGATTAGCAGGTGGAAACGCGCCTTAGGGCCTCGGACCGTTGTTAGACCTATCTCTAGACCTGGAATTAGGTTTCCACAGCCTAGCCGAATGTTCTGAAAGAAAACACAAATAATCATGTCTCCTGTACTTCGGTTATGGCGGGGAGATTAGCCAGGTACGCAGGACATATTATAGTGCACAAGTGTGTGCGCAAACACAGGTGCACTCTCTATTACGTCACTCTCATAGTCCGATGGGACAGAAAGCTGACACGACCGGAGAGAGATCAGGCGCAGGACCAACGGTTTTATTGTAGTTTCTGAGGCACGAGTCAATTTAACCATCTATCTCCTATTACGAGAGGTATAGGCATATTGAAAGCGGTATCTAGGGAGATGGACTTGTGTACTTGTTCACTGGCAGAATTCACACGGACGGTTACAGGGTACTTATATTAAAATTATTATATATTATATTAAAATCATTAAGAATGGCCACTTTAAATAAACTGCATGAAGGCCATCTTGGAATTACTAAAATGAAGCAACTTATGAGAAATATTTACTACTGGTCGAAAATTTTATTATATTTAAAAATTATATGTAAAAATGTATTGTATTTTAAATAAAAGATTTTTAAATTTTACGAACTTTCTTAATTATTTATTATAACTTTTACCAATTCACTTGTGAATCTATATACAGATTATTCGGCCTCCAGGCAAGTGACATTGACATTTTCCGTTGCTACCAATATGTCAGATGTCACAATACTATCTAACCACAGACTATCCAAAGCTCACTCTGCTACAAGGTATTTGTCTTGTTAGCATAGTGTAATAAGTAATTATCTGTTAGTTATGTACATACGTTATACGTTTTTTTCTTTCTTCTTTTTTTGGTAATATTGTATATTATGGTTTTATGTTTTTTGTTATGTTTATACTTAACACTTGTATTATTTCATGGCATATTGGTGTACCTGTCGTGGCCATATCGTAGAATTGATCATTTCATGAAATGGTCGAGCATTTCATGAAATGGTCGCATTTCATGAAAAGTTCAACTGTCTATTGGCCACATCATGATATGGTTTGGGCAGATCGATGATTAAAAATCGTTTCTCGATATGGGCAACTAAACGCCCGATCATTTCATGAAGTGGTCAAGATTATTGATCATATCGTAAAATAGTTACATGAATCACCGGTAGAGGCGCTGCGCGCGTTTTATTTATGTGTGAAGATGGCGGATTTTTCTTTTTAGGTTATAAAACAAATTAAAGAGAATAGGGTGACTATGCAGAAGAAGTTCACGGATAGTGTGTTATATTGTATAATGTATATTAGACTTAATGGTGGTTTATAATAATATTGTTAAACAAAAACCTTAGATTACGATAGGTTAGGTTAGGTTAGACTATGACAAATGACGCACGAGCCGAGCGAGCGGAGCGAGCGTGCCCAGGCAGCGTCCGGCGATGTGCCAGATGCGAATCGCTTTTGTAAAGTCTTTTATGTTTTTAAATATTATATTGTGAAAATATCACATAAATAATAGCAAAAAAAATCATACCATCATACCTTATGGTATACTTATATATGGTGTAAGCTCTTACCACATTCGGATTTTATGGACACCCTGTTAATACGATTTGGCCAAACGTGGATGACAAAATCGTGAAATGTAGACGATTTAACGATCTGGTCAAATTGAATTGGCCACTTCATGAAATGCGACCACTTCATGAAATGCTCGACCATTTCATGAAATGATCAATTTAACAATATGGCCACGACATACCTATACTGTCACGCTGTTAAATTATTATTCTAAATAAATAAATAAAATCTATTCTATACATATAATAAAATTGTAACGGATCGATGTTTGGATATTTTGTCTGTTTTTCTGTGCGTTTGTGCACACTATTCTCAGAAACGGCTGAATCGATTCCAATGCAGTTGCAGTTTTCAGGAATATATTGTGACAGGTCCCACTTAACATATAGGCTACTTTTTATCCCGGGAAAATATTTTTATCCCGGATAATTTCGACATTTTGTTTTTTCTGTAGTCCACGCGGACGGAGTCGCGGGCGTCCACTAGTAATAAATAAATTACAATAATAAAATAAATTAAATTGGTACAGGACCGTGACTGGGATCGAAGCTACGTACCCCCCGATTGGAAGGCGCACGTCTATAAATAAATATGGATTTTTTGGTGACCTTTGGGCTGTCACTGAAAATAAATGATAGAAGAAAAAGGCCTGATTAAATGTATGTCATCATCTTCATCTTCAGCCTATTGCAGTCCACTGCTGGACGTAGGCCTCCCCCAGGGCACGTCACAAGGCTACTGCCACAGGGGCGTTTTGCCCATAGTCACCACGCTGGGCAGGCGGGTTGGTGACCGCAGTGTGATTTTCGGACTATGTTGTCAACACGGGAGGCGCTGCTGCCCACCTCCCGGAAACTCTTAATCGCCTCATACGATACCCACGGGCAGACATGGGGTGGAATAAACTCTACTCTGCCGGCACCACGCGGCTAATGTATGTACCTACATAGTATTCTACATTATACATACTCTCAGAAACGGCTGGACCGATTTCGATGCAGTTTTCAAGAATATATTGTGTCAGGTCTCACTTAACATATAGGCTACTTTTTATCCCGGAAAAATGTTCTGCAGTCCACGCGGACATAGTCGCGGGCGTCCACTAGTAATTAATAGTAGTTAATATAAATCTAACCTTAGGCTGTCCAAAATTCATAGTTTGCGAGCAGTCAAAGGGTATGCTCTCTCTTTCCCAGTAGGCTGCATAATGCATCGATACCTCAGCATCTACTGGAACTAAGGGTCCATTGCCTGCAACAAGTATATTTATGGTACTCACTACTCTCTTCTATTCTGCCCCCCCTAATATGATCACCCGTCGTGGATATCGTATCGAACGATATCGTTTCGTCTCTATACAAAATCCAACATGGCGGCTAAATTTATCGTATTTTGACAGGCTAAATGTCGATAAATCGGTTTATCATATTGTGTTTCGCAGTTCATGCTACTGGAGCTGGACTAGCTCAAGTCCCTTCTTGTGCTATTTGTCCCTATACAACAGATTTTGCCGCAGTTTTTAGGGTTCCGTACCTCAAAAGGAAAAAACGGAATATATACTAGGATGCACTTTGTTAGTCCGTCTGTCCGTCCGTCTGTCAAGACCCTTTTTCTCAGGAACGCGTGGAGGTATGAAGCTGAAATTTATATCAATTACTCAGGTCTACTGTCCCTTGAAGCTGTGAAAAAATCAAACTTCTAAGCTAACGCAATCAAAAGATACAGCCGTTTATGCCGCAAATTTTCGACACTTGCAAGGGAATCAAAACCTACAGGGTGCTTCCCGTGAACTCATGTTGAATCTTAGAATATTAGTGGTACGAAGCAACGTCTTATTTAGAACAATAGATAGGAAGGCCATGAAAATTATCGTCAAGAGTCACACCATAAGCTGCATAACAAAATTTTAGTTACATCACATAATATATATTTTTTATAATTTTAAACTTACTACCCATGATTCATAAACGCCTCAGAACACAGCGTATATAATATTGTTAAATTGAATTCATACCAAATGGTCGAGCATTTCATGAAGTGGTCGCATTTCTGGCCAATTCAATTTGACCAGATCGTTAAATCGTCTACATTTCACGATTTTGTCATCCACGTTTGGCCAAAATCATATTAACTTCTAGGGTGTCCATAACGCAATCGAAAAGAAACACCAATATAAGCTGCTATATTTTGAAACTCGCAAGTACTCGCAAGGGAATCAAAACCTAAAGGGTACTTCCAGTCGACCTAGAATCTTGAAATTTGGCATGAAGCAACGTTTTATAGCACACATAAAGGAAAAATTCCGAAAACCTTAAATTTTTAGTTACATTACAAAATATATATTTTTTAATAAATATAAACTTATTACTTTTTTCCTCATGAACGCGTAGAGCTATCAAGTTGAAATTCATATCAAATACTTAGATCTAATTGCCTTTAACCCGTAAAAAGAAAAAATCTAAGTCACACGCAAAAACGCAAAACGCAAAAGTACAACCATTGATACCGCATATTTTGAAACTCGCAACTACACGCAAGGGAATTAAAACCTAAAGACCACTTCCCGTTGACATAGAATCTCGAAATTTGGTAAGAAGTATAAGTGTTTCAGTTATATTATAGATAAATGATATGTGTTAATATAAAACTAAAGGATTACTTAAACGATAAAGAGATCTTTGTCTTAAATTTATGCTCCTCCATCTTTCCCCATTGTAATGTTATGAATTTCATTTTGCATATTTAAATCACAAATTATCCAACTAAGTTCAATGACTCGATTGTCGTAAAACACAGAACTTTGGTAAACCTTGCAGGTTTGTACGAAAACCCTTTTGCGCAAGCTCCGACTCGTCACTTGGCCGGTTTTTTTTTTAAATAAATAGAGTGAAGGGAAGCTTTAAATATATAACTACGCTGAAGACGTGGGTGCAAACTTTTTTTAAGTCAAGCCTATTCCGTCGGCTCCCACTCAGCCAGAGTGAAGAACGGAATTATAAGGCCTTGTCCCCCGCTTGCCCCGGGACCCTTGCTGCACTTCGCCGGACTTCTATCTTGTTCCCACTATAGTAGCCCAATCTGGCAGAAACTTATCCAGATCGTCCCTCCATCTGTTCCTAGGTCTAGGTGGCTACTCATCAACATCATCATCATCAGCCCATTGCAGCCCACTACTAGACGTAGGCCTGCCCCAGGGCATGCTACAAGACTGCCATGGGGGGTGTTTGCCCATAGTCACCACGCTGGGCAGGCGGGTTGGTGATCGCAGTTTGTATTATGGACTATGTTGTCTTAGAATATTAGTGGAGAGTTATTTAGAACAATATAGGAAGGCCATGTTATCGTCAAGAGTCACACCATAAAAAAGCTACATAACAAAATTTTAAAGGAATTCTTAATTTTCTTTATTTAAATTTAGGAGTTTAAGTGCCTGTGGGATCCCCTTTATGATTCTGCAGTTCTGGCCACCCCCATGTCGGGAACACAGCTGTGTGTATTATATACATGGAGAAGAAATAAAAGATGAGTAGCGGCTAAGTATATTTTCATACAAAAATAGTGTGCCGCGGAGCACCTTGTAGTGACTAGCCAAACTACTTGCATAAGCGTGTGGTTACAGCTACTGCGTTACACGCACTGGCCTTGAAGCTCCGCCCCTATCATGATCTCCTGACCTCCTCTTTTATACCTTCTGCATGATTATGTATTAAAGGAGGTTACTTCTTACCCTCTTCAAGAATCAATATCTTAACATCTCCACTGGCCACACAGTCCACCATGCGTGTTGCCAGCTCATCAAACGACAGATACTCCGGTGAAGACAGCATCAAATTGTCAACAGACTGTTGTAGGCTCTTCATCACATCCTCTGTGTCTCTGGAAGGATGGCAATTATTCTAAACATGATAGCAAATAGGGTGGACTGTTCTTATCTGAATAATATTGCAAAAGTACATGTTTGGAAAAAGTAGTGTTATTCGGTTAAGAGCATGTCGAAAACAACAATTTTAAATTGTGTACTACTAACATAGATTTTAAGTGGTGTTTTTATGTACTAACTAACAAATGGATTTTAATATTCTTTTTGAAAATAAATTATTATTATTATTAATTAAGTAAGTATAAATGAAAAATAATAGTTTAACAATAATTAAGAACAAAGCTATAGCTTATTATATAAATTATTATTTTCTTTTACTTTTCTTGTGTGCACATGTATTTTTGCTTTACAATCTAGATTATTTATTTATAATTTGTATATTATAATTTTAATACAGGATGATTTTTGGTTGTCAACGTTCCCGAAAACTACGGAATCTCCTCATCATCACGATCATTTTTCTCCATGGAAGCATACCTGGGAAGTGTCTGGTTTCCAAAATATTAGGGTCCAAAGTTGAGTAAATAGACTGCGTTTTTCTGCATAAATGCACATAGACGCGCGTAGCAAGATTTTTTCACGAGAAATAATTAATATCTGTCTATAAAAAAACTAACATAAACACTAGACACTATAAATTTCGCCAAATCAAGTAATAAAAAAAAATGTTTTTTTTTTTCCCATCATTTTTTTTGGCATAAACTTTATTTCATGTATAGAGTACGTACCCTTCGTTAAAGGTGGCCACAAAAAAACATCCTGTATAAATGTTATGTGTAGAGTGTGAGAAACAAATGTTTTTTTCTCTTTGATAGAGATATCATTGTAAAATATTATATTGGTATCGGTATAGAGTTAGTGGACACCCTGGATTAACACATAGGCTAGACAAAGTCGCGGGCATCCACTAGCGGGTTATTAAAACACAGGACACATAAGTGTAAGTCAAGCAAATATTGGTATGTTGACTTCAGACTATGATTCAGAACTTTTTAAACTGGTCTTAAATCTAGATTAGCACATTATTACAGTGGTAAATTTTGAGGTAATGAGTAAAAAATTATGGTGTGGTGACTATGGGCAAATACCCCCCATGGCTGTCTTGTGGCGTGCCCTGGGGAAGGCCTACGTCCAGCAGTGGACTGTAATATGCTGATGATGATGATGATGATGATGAGTAAAAAATGGTAGTACGTAGTTTGACAATATTATTTTTCAATTTCTATTGACACAATGAATGTCTAGTTTCATCTAGTACCAGTCTTTTTGTGTACACAATTCAACACCAAATGGCTCAAACTTAGAATAACGATTCGCTGCAGAGCGAAGGCCAATCATTAATCTAAGGTATGTAGTTTCCACTGAGGTACATATTTGCAACTTTAAAGTTTCAACTATAGTAACAGCTTGGCCACTTCCTTGCCTGGGAGATGGGACGCTGGAGGTAATCGACGTATGTAGCATCTTATACTAGAAAGCGCCCCATCTTCCAGTGTTCATTAAAGTACTGACCGACGTTACGCGTACATACGACGTCCGTGTACCAAAATCTATGTAAAAGCGGGTCATAGCTCGCTGGTTTTGAATGATCGCAGTAACTACGAAATAATAACTCACTTGTCCTCATCTAGTTCCGCAAACCACTCTTCGATTTCATTGCCTTTCGCATGTTTAGATTCTTTCGAGTCTATGTGAAATTCGAAGACGATCTCTGACTTTATATCCCTGGAAAGTTTTAAAAACATTGGATATTTTACGGCCTAAACAAAACCATTCGTAAACTTAGCAGCATTTTTAAAACTTATAGTTGTATGTAAAGTTTTTCCCCGAGCCATAAATTGAATACCAACTGGACTGACCTTAAGTTTATCCCTTTCGATAGATGCATTACTTCATCCGCCATCGTTTGATATATTAATATTATGTGAAACTGGTCAAATTACTCAAATTAAATTAAAACATCACAACAGAAAAGAAACGCGGTAAAATTTTTTTTTTTTTTTTAGTTTATCCCGAAGGAAAGGCAAGGGGAACTAAGCCCATACAGCCATTGTCTTTAGTAAATGATTTCTGAATTTATGATGGATGATAATGATGATGATGAATGGAAACGTCAGAAAAATCCTCAAGAACAAGTGTAAAGTTAGCCAAAATGAAAAATAAATGCAGAAACAACTTACATGGGCCCATGAAGAGATCGTATTCCGGCTAAAGTTTTACTCAGCTTAGCAAAGGCATTTTTTTTTAGTTTATCCCGAAGGAAAGGCAAGGGGAACTAAGCCCATACAGCCTAATCATTGTCTAGTAAAATGAATTCTGAATTCATGATGGATGATAATGATGATGAATGGAAACGTCGGAAAAATCCTCAAGAACGAGTTTAAAATTAGTCATAGCAAAGACACGGACGGACGGAGCCAAAAAACCGTAGACAGAGTATTAGTATAGACAAGGCGCGAATGTTATTGTTGTCTCCACTTGCATAAAGGTTTTTTTATTTGCCATCATTGCTATTGATGTTTGTATTCTCGGACCTTAATCAATATCCTACAAGGTACTAAAAGTGTGCAGTTATGGTGAATTGCAGTATAATTGGCTGTAAAAGCCGTTGTGAGCGAAAACAGCCAAACATAACCTCTCATCGGTAAGTTGAATTTTTTATGAGACGCTTTATGTAAATCAAAAGATTATTAAGTTAGTATCTATTTATGTCATAATCATGCAGTTTTTTTAAAATTGAATTTAAGGTCTAAATATGATAAAAACCAAACCAAATAATAAATATACATAGCTAATAAATTATTAGCTATGTACTAACTTAATAATCTTTTGATTTACATAGAGCGTCTCATAAAAAATAGAGGAGCTAATAGCGTATATTTATCTAAGGCGTATACAGTTTGAGAGAAAATGTGATATACATACATTATTATTAGATAAGTATACGCTATTAGCTCCTCTATTCTTTCTCTCTCTACGCTTATTACGTAGGTAGAATGCGGTTTATCATGAGTTTATCCCGAAGGAAAGGCAAGGGGAACTATGCCCAAATGCCCATACAGCCATTGTCTTTAGTAAATGATTTCTGAATTTATGATAGGTGTTATTGATGATGATGAATGGAAACGTCGGGAAAATCCTCAAGAATGGGTGTAAAATTAGTAAAGATCAAAATTGACAATGGCTGTATGGGCTTAGTTCCCCTTGCCTTCCCTTTGGGATAGAACAAAACAAAAAATTGTTTTAGGATTCCACAGTGTAAAAGGATCAATCTGGGACGCCTTTTCTCAAACGCGACATTTTCTGTACTTATAATAATAATCATTATCTGTAAATGTTTCACCAATAACACATTATTGTTATTTGTAATAAAATATTATTTCAACGGCAATCAAAGAGTCTGACTTTAGTATTTAGCTGGAGGCTCATTACATCCGTAGCGCCTTCATCCCAAAATAATATAAATTTTAATGTGAATAAGAAGAAGAATGCATGCATGCTGGTAGAAATATCTTTAACGTAAGCATATCTGTATATGTGTATTTTCTGTAATATGGTATCTTTATTTGTACATCTAAGTAGCTATAATAATAATAATATAGTAGGTAGGTATCTATAGATAGATTAAGGAAGGCATGATATGAGTAGTCAGTTTGGACAGTCAAGTAGATCGTATCGTAGATCGATTTTAGACGGAGAAGTGGATCGTCGAGTCATGTCAATGATGGGGTTGGAGACGAAACGGAATAAGTGGGCTTTAACAAATTACACAGTATTTTATTTATATATACGGAACATCATTTTTGTGTTGTCCATCGTGCTTTGCCTGCAATTGACAAATGGCAGGTAGGTAAATAATTAAAAAAAAACTGTCCCTGCGTGCGAGCGAGCAAGGCGAATGTGAATCGTAGAAAGAGATGTGAATTTATTTTACGATTAGAATTATTTGTGCTACTCTGTTTTGGTGCTACTACGTTATTTTTTGCAGTTTTTATATATTGATTAATTTTAACCGGAGTAAGCTATTTATCAGACTATCGGTGAGTAAAGTTATTGAACCCGACTAATTTTCATTACCTATGTGTTTGACCAATGCCGCTGGTCCAGAACCGTTTAAAATTTACAAACTTCTTGAAGGCGGTTTGCAATTTTGTACGGGCTTCCTACTTAGACGTGCCTTTCAAGACCTTTCATAATGTCAATTCTTTGGCCCTGAATAACAGAATCGTCGGTCAATCGACGGAGCCATACAACCAAAATTGAATTGAAATAGTTTTGGCGGCAATCTTAGCTTGCATTTTAGGAATTTATTGGTACTAATAATAGCAGGGTAGTTGACGAAAGAGGTTCTGTGAAAAAAATACATTACCAGTTATGTATGAGGTTGCAATAGAGTTCAATAATTTATTTTGAGAATTAATATGCTGTAATTTTTGGATATTAACGTAATCATATTTTACGTAATCAGGGGGTGGGTTTGCCAACAGCACATCATCAGCAGAGCCATGTCAGAAAACAAGCTTGTATCCTGTCCGTATAACAAGGCTCATCAGATCGAGCAGTTCCGGTTCCATGTGCACCTGCAGAAGTGTAGGAGAGTGAACCAGCACTGCAAGAAGGTCACTTGTCCGATAGACAGCACTCATGTTATTAATGATGTGGAGTTGGATGTGAGTTACTGTTATCTTCTTCTATCTATACAAATGATGATGAGCTCCGACCGTATTTTGGCCAAGGTGACCAATCTCTACGGAGATTGACCAGGTACGCAGGAGATATTATAGTGCACAATAAATTCATTGGTACACCCGTGACTGGGATCTAACTTACGCCTCCCTCGCTTCACACGGATGCAATGCCCCCTCACACTGACGAAGTCGTAGATGGTCGCTAATTATATATTCTATACTAATCTATACTAATATTATAAAGCTGAAGAGATTGAACGCGCTAATCTCCGGAACTACTGGGTCGTTGTGTTGGATAGTCCATTTATCGAGGAAGGCTTTAGGCTATATATCATCACAGTGCGACCAATAGGGACGAAGAATAAGAGGAAAATGTAATTATTCAACTTTGGAGATTGCGTAAACAAGTTATCCCGTAGAAATGATATGAAAGAAAAAAATTTAAGGTCTAGACTGCCTGATGCGAACCCTTAGCAGCCCAGCTAAACTTTGAGAGATATGAAAATACCGTCTTAGGAAAAGTTGCTCAGCATGATAAGCACTTTCTAATAACGTAATAAAATTGAAGGTCTAGATAACCTGATGCAGAACCCTTGCTAAATTTTGAGAGATATGAAAATACCGTCTTAGGAAAAGTTATTCAACCAATTCCCTGTTAAGTTATCTTTTGCTGTAACAATTAATAAATCACAGGGGCAAACGACGTTGGAATTGACTTACGTAGATCACACGGCCAATTATATGTCGCGTTGTCAAGATCGGGTTGCGGAGAAAATCAGTATGTTCTTCTGCCACAAGAAAATAAAACAAAAAATATAATTTACGCAGAAGTACTTTAAAATATTTTATTCTGTTTGTTGACGCGGACGAAGTCGCGGGCAACAGCTTATATTATTATAAGGCTGAAGAGTTTGTTTGTTTGAATGCGCTAATTTCAGGAACTACGAGTCCGATTTCAAAAATTCTTTCAGAGTTGGATAGCCCAATTATCGAGGAAGGCTATAGGCTATATAGCAACCCGCCCCGCCCCCTGATTACGTAAAATTCTATTGCTTTTACGTAATCAGGGGGCCGGCTTCACACGGATGCAATGCCCTTTCACGCGGACGAAGTCGCGGGCGGCCGCTAGTTATATATAAAACAAGTCCACATGTATTGTGGACTGTAGATAAAACAAAATCTCGAAATTATCCAGGATAAAAATATATTTTTCCAGCTTAAAAAGTAGTCTATGTCCTTTATTAAGCTCTAGACCAAGGGTTCCCAAACTTTTTTTCTCATAGACCCCTTTCAAAAGTTAACTGGTTCTGGTGGACCCCCTATAGGCCTACACCACATACGAATTCATTGTATACCAACATTTTTTCACATCAACATAGACCCCTATCGAGTCTCCTGTGCACCCCGGGGCGTCCACCTGGACCACTTTGGGAACCACTGCTCTAGACTGTCTGTGTACCAAATTTCATCCAACAGCCTACGTCCAACAGTGGACTGAAATAGGCTGACTAGCGAATTTTATTGTATGTTTACGAGTACATAATGTCTCGTTTTTTTGTGTCTGGTCCCGCATAATTAGCCCCGCTGTCCCACAAATCAGTGTAAAAGAGCTGGCAACCCTAGTCTTGACTTTAATGGGCGTAACTATGTATGTATCGGCAACCCTAGTCTTGACCCTAATGGGCGTGACTTATGTATGAATGTATGTACAGTACCACGTGGCCACATGCCCCAGCCGCTCGATGCTGGACCGGGAGCTGTACGCGGTGGACGATGACCACCACCAGCCCGCGGAGATCGTGTCTGCCGGCCCGACTACTAGCAACGAGAACTGGGACGATGTGAGTTTGGAGCAGTGTTGTCAGATCGCAGATGCGAAATTATAGGCGGCTCGTCCTAAGGAGCGCTGGTGCAGTGCACTCCCACCCGCGAAGATTACATAGGCAATCTATATTTCTCTATATTTATAATTATCTTTCAATTCTACCATGTTTATACAATAGTGTCTACGCGTTCGTCTCAAGTAAGTTGTAATCTTATGTATCGAGTGGAGCGCTAGCGATCGCGCTCCAATGAAACGAAATTTGATTCCATTCCCAGTACTGTATTCAATAAGTGCGAAAGAGACATACCGACATAGGCCGGCGCGTGAAACAGAAGATTTCATATGAAAAATTAGCCTTATCTGGAGCGCCGCTCTTCGTAGTGTGCGTATGCGGCCACTAGATGTCGCTTAGTCCGAGTTAGAACGCTATATGGTTGTCTTTAATGTGATTCATTAGGTCATCTGACTTTTAATAAGAGTGAGGATCATTCAATTCGTTAAGGGAGTGAACACGCGCGGCGTTTCCAAACTAATTTTGCATGCGCTCATATTAAAAAAAAATGTGAACCCCATCTAAAAATTTTAGGAGTCGCCCCTGATCAGTGGGTGCAGCCCACTGGACTGCAATAGGCTCATTATTGATGTCTTTTAGATCACGTTCGAAGAACCTTTTTTTTATTACAGGTCGAAGTAGAAACATACAAACCAGCACCGACTGCCAAACCTCACCTAATGGTGAAGAAAAGCGGATTGACACCGTCCGAGAGAAGGAAACTGCGCATGGAGGGGGTAAAAGCGTATAAAGCACTCCACGGTGACAGAAAAGAGGATGACGACAAGGACAAGGCATCTACTTTCAAAGATACCTCCAAAGATGACGATCAGCCGTCCTGCTCGAAAGATAAGGGGGATATGTAAGGAGTTTCTATTTGTGTTAGCAAAGAATTCTTATACCACTAAACAGTTCTTACACCAGTAAGAATGTCTTATACCAGTAAAGATGTCTTATACAAGTAATATTTTTTTAAACCAGTGTAAGGGACTTAAACCAGAAAGGAGTTCTTATATCAGTAAAGATGTCTTATACTAGTAAGGAGTTCTTATACAAGTAAAAAATACTTATACCAGTAAAGGAGTTCTTATGCCAGTAAATATGTCTTATGCGTGTAAAGATGTCTTATACCGGTAAAGTTTTTTAAAACCAGTGTAAAGGACTTAAACCAGTATGGAGTTCTTATGCGTGTAAAGATGTTTTATACCAGTAAAGTTTTTTAAATCCAGTGTAAAGGACTTAAACCAGTAAAGGAGTTCTTATGCCAGTAAAGATGTCTTATAACAGTTAAGAGTTTTTATACCAGTAAAGATGTTTAAGCCTAGAGTTTTTTATACCAGTGAAGAATTATCATGCCATATCATGTTATTTGGTATTATTCTCGGTACCTGTTCTTTTTAGTTATTAAGCTGACATTTAATTGTATTTCTCTGCAATTATATAAAATATAGTATACGTTTTTAAATTGCATTTGCTGTAATTGACTATTGGGAGGATCTCTTTTTAAATGTGAAAAATTTGCTTAATACGTTACGTATAGGGAATGCAATCTCGATCTCGCGATATCTCGGCCTTTTTTAGCGAGATTGATTTCGGACGAAAAAGGGCGAGATCTCGCGAGTTTTACGAGATTGCACTTGAAATCTTTCTTTTGATTGGTATATTTTGTTAATTAATCTGTAATATCAAATGGATCTGCTGAGTAGATATAGTTTTATTTAATTGATTAAATGTTCCATTGTTTTCATACAAAATTTCAAATTTGTACAAGATCCGAGATTCTTAATGATTACTCTAGTATTGAAATTAGCCGTTAGATAACAAGTATCATATTTTTTTTACCTCTCGTTATTTTAAAATATTTTTTATTGATATTCGAAGAGAAGACTGGTTAGTTATTTCTTGCATTTGTTATTTGATACATACGCACGTCAAAGTTTACTATGTACTTGGAAGTTTATAAAAAAATATAGACAGATACTTCAAGCAATGTCTGATCATAGAAATGGAGGAGATACCAAATGCCTGTGTTTGATGCATAAAAGTACTGAAAAAAATCGTGAAAATATGTGTTTAATATTATAATACATTATAATTTTTATTATTCTTTTCCAAATGTATTTATTGTGATTATTTGCAAAATAATGTGATTATTGGTATTCATAAACTCGCGGGATCTCGCTTGAGCCCCAATCTCGCGAGATTTGCACTCTCTAGTTACGTATACGTTCTTAAATTGACAATAACTTCTATGCCTAATCAACGCCATCTTTGTGGCAATTTTGAATCAATTTTTTTCTTTTTATGAACTGTCAAAAGAGATGCTCCCATTCGCCAGATTCGAATGTAAATACTCAAACGAATTATTTTGCTTCAAAAAAAAAACTTGTCAATCGTATTCATAAACAATACTTTATTAAGTAAAGAAATGCTGTGCGATGTCGGTAAGTTACTTCTCAGTGCGTTTTTGCCTGTGTCAAAACTATTCTGCCAATTGAATGAATAGATAGAGCTTTGCGATTGGTTGATTGGTTCGCTTCACTGACATTTCAAATTACAGTTGATCGTAACTTGAGTAGGTATTTCTCATGTAATTTAGTGGTGAAAATCTGAAAGTGTGTGATTTATTTAAAACTAGTGGACGCCCACGACTCCGTCCGCGTGGACTACAGAAAAAACAAAATGTCGAAATTATCCGGGATAAAAACATTTGCCGGGATAAAAAGTTATATGTTAAGTGGGACCTGTCACAATATATTCCTGAAAACTGCATCGAAATCGGTTCAGCCGTTTCTGAGATAAGCACGCACAGACAAACCGACAAACGGACAAAAATTTCAAAAATCATCGTTTTGGGTTCTATTGCGTTGATAAAGGTCTCCTATAATATTTTTTCTCATATATCTTCCATGTACAGACAGTGATCGGTTACATTTTTATATGTATAGATCAAAATTAATTGTATGTTACTTCCATGTTGTTTTATAGCTATAAAGCTTGAGTTGAGTTACGATTTCTTTATGGGTACGTTGGAGTTCTGTTAAATGTTTATTTTGATGATAAAATCGACGACGAATGGCAAAAAGGAGTTTCCATCAATCATCATTATGGTATCTATTATAGTCAGAAATAAACTAAAGATCAGGCGGCTGCACATCGTTTCCATTGCCTTTCCTGTAGGATAAACTGGAAAAAAGTATTGTTTTTGAATACGTTTTTAAATGTGTATGGAGGCTTGACAAGTAATAAAAACTGCTTTCTCTGAAACAACTGATGACTGCTTGCTTATTCTTAAATAACTTTATGTAAAAAAAAAATATGCACCACCATCGCTATACTTGATAGCTAGCTGTTATGTAAAATAGCTGATTCTACAATCCAGCTGACATATGGCATTTTGTTTGCATTTCTCCTACATTGATTTTAACATTATATTGTTATTTAGTTCTACTTTGAAGAAATTTAAAAAAAATGTCACCTGAGTGAGACATTAGTGTGAAATATTAGTTAAATGTGACTACTATAACTATGAGAAAATGTGATATAAAATGTAAGTGATATGGCACTGATAAATTTCATCATTATTATTTCATCATCATCATCTTTAAAATATATCATCATCATCATCTTTAAAATATATATTCATCATCGTCGTTTCTACGATTGGAAGTATACTGCTGATGTTGCTACTCTATTATGGCTGGTTAAAAATCATCAGCAGCGTATTACAGTCCACTGCTGGACGTAGGTCTCTCCCAGAGCACGCCACACGGCTCGATCTCCCGTTTTCACCATCCAGTCACTACCAGCCCTCTTCAAGTCATCATCGGTCCATCTGGCCGGAGGGTGTCCAACACTACACTTGCCGAAGGTTAGGTATATACGGGTGTTTTTTGTGGCCACCGTTAACGAAGGGTACGTACTCTATACATCAAATAAAGTAAGTTTATGCCAAAAAAATGCTGGGAATTTTTTTTTTTTTTAATTACATGATCGGGCGAAATTTATAGTGTCTAGTGTTTATGTTGTACTTTTTTATAGACAGATATTAACTATTTTTCGTGAAAAAATCTTGCTACACGCGTCTATGTGCATTTATGCAGAAAAACGCAGTCTATTTACTCAACTTTAGAGCCTAATATTTTGAAAACCAGACACTTCCCAGGTATGCTTCCATGGAGAAATATGATCGTGATGACGAGGAAATTCCGTAGTTTTCGGGAACGTTGACGACCAAAAATCACCCTGTATTGTCTATAAATTAAAGTCCTTCATGTCAGTCCAAGTATAATCCGACTTTAATCTCTGACTTTTCCATATAAAATCTCTAAACTTTGGAATAAAGTTATTACAGTCCTACTCCACGTATACAGGGTGTAAAAAAAACAATGATTTTTTTAATACCTCGTATTCTTTGTAAGGTTACGATAATTTTCTTCTCTGGAACGAACCCTGAGAAACTACAAAAAAATTATGTAATAATACTGTCATTTTATTAAATAAAATAAAACTCATTTATTTCAGGCTTTACACCCATAATTATTTAGTTAGTAACAAAGGTCTTAAAACTATGTTAGTGTACCTATAGCTATACAAAAGTTGTGGGAGGGTTTGGTGTCTTTGACTAGATGGACAATGTATTCGTTTTATGCTCTAAGTACAAAGGTACCTACATAACTAACATTATAACATTTTGACGTAGTATTTTTGAAAAAAATGTCTGTTAAACGATTTCAGATGGATTTATGTTAAAAAAATGATAATATCAATGTAACTTTGGACCTCAATATCTTGGAAACCCGTGGTTTCCCAGGGGTGCTTCTATAGGAAAAAAATGATCGTGATGTTACAAAGAATACAAGGTATTAAAAGGACAAAGTTGTCTTTTTACACCCAAGTATACGTACACCACATTTTTGGGGCAAACGTAAAATAATGTCCGACCGTATTTCGGTCATGGCGGCCAATCTCAATGGAGATTAAGATTAACCATAGATATTATAGTGCACAAGCGTATTCGCAAACACAGCTGCACCCTCTATTCCTCCTCATAACAAAAAAATAATAAAATATAAACATATAGCCTATATGTATATGGCTAGGTGCTTTAATATTTTTTTACTTCATTTAACATATGACTAAGTAGGTCCCTAGCACAAAGTATTCTTATTGTGAGTGTGTAGTTACAGTTCAAACTACCTAAAAAATCACCTTTTAGCTAACTTATTTTTGCCATGAGTTTTTACCTACCTTGTCTCGTGTCAAAATTATACTTTACATGGTAGGCAGAGCACTAAGGGCCGAAAGAACCACATGGTGCCACTTTTAACCAATTTTGAGGGTATAGTTGAGTGAGATGTCCAAGTTCGGTTGTCAAAAATAAGTTAACTATCATGAAAACAGCTAGTTTATAATACCACAATGAAAATATTAGGAATTTATTAATAATATTAGGTCTCTGAATTTATCGGTGCCATATAAGATTGCGTCATAAGATGGCTAGGTAAGACTTCATATTTTTCTTACTAATCACCACTAAAGTACGGACGCGGAGCACTAACGATTTCGTACAATAACCCCTAAGTATCCATCTCTGTCATAGCCATTCGGATGTTTAACTGATCATGACGGCAATATATAGGTATTTACATGCGAGTGACAGAGATAAACAGTGTGGGGTCATTATTCGAAATTCTTTGTAATCCGCGACCGTACTAAAGTAGGTATTCTAAAGAGTATGCTATCTATTTCACCTATTGTTATTTTAAGACAAAATGTAGGAGTTTAAAATAAGTGTTAATCTTATGTAGTCATTTATTCAGTGGTTAATAGATTAATCGCCATTAAATGAGCTTAATACAAGTGTTGCGGTTATACTGTTTTTTTAATCTTTATGTCACCTTTTGGAAGATTATTTGAATCTCGTTTCAATTTATCATTTCATTTTGTTATTTTTAGTGACTGTATTTTTGGTAAATTATTATGCTTTATTGTACACAGTAAAAGTATTCACAAATAAAGTTTATGACAAAGAAAATGTACAAAGGAGTGCTTATCTCTAAGAGAGATTTCTTCCAGCAAACCAATTATTATATTTAGGATTGTATCTAATTTAACCTATCCTTTTCTGTCTCTAAGAACCTGTCATTTGCTAGAGTGAGAAAAATAGTGAGTTGCTATAGCAAAAAGAGAAAGGGATGGAGAGATGGAAAAGTAACAATGAATGACATTAAAGTACCACAGACTTGCATCAAGTAATTATTTCTTTATTTAATACTTTAGTAAAGTTTTCAGCCACTTGTCGCGTTTGTAAGCGAATATGACCCGTATTCTCTTATCAATAGAGGGGTGTGTTGAAATGGTGCGTGTAATATAATGTACTGAATCCTTCAGTTAACAAAAACTGTTTTGTAATCACTTTTTTAATTTGTTTTCTGTTAAAAATAAGTTTATTTTTGTGTTCATGTAAAATGTTGCATAAAGTACATTCGAACTTCATATTCATATAAGCATAGGAGCGTGACGGCAATATGTAATGTGAGTGAGAGAGATAGTAAAAGTGGCAGGTCAATGGACTAAGTTCCTTGTGCTCCGCGTCCACGCTTTAGTCAGGCATATCAAACAAGCATTCTTTTAAGTACTGGAAATCTATTTCTACTTTTGTCTTAGGGGCCGGTTTTTGAATAGTCAGATAGGCTATCAGAAAAGTTGATGAATTTTATCTTTCATATAGATTATCTGACTTTCAGAAAAATCCACACATATACATAATATACGCCAACCGTCGTGGCACGCGCGGTCATATAACGTTTTATGACTGCGTGTGCCACGACGGTTGGCGTATAGTATAGTATCAGATACCTACTTAGCATGCGTGTCATCTCTTTTTGTTTATATAAAAAAGAACGAGATAGCATATCTGCTAAGGGGGATATAATAGGAACTGGATATGTCATACTCATTCTTGCATTTAATTTTATTTGGCTTCTTAAATGTTTCATTCCTTGTGAAATATTCAAATTGGAAGTTAGCCGTCCAATCCAAGTTTAGTTATCTATTATTTGTATTTGCTCACTGGAAAAAATCATTTGTTTTTTTTTTTCATTATTATAATTTAAGTAAATGCTATTCGGGTTTAATTATGACTGATGTAAGTAAATGTTAATAGGTACCCAATAAATGGTATTAAATTTTTTTATATTTATATCCCAACTTCTTTACTATAACTATAAGACAGGTGGGCAAAGATAACCGACTGGATGCATACAGTCGTAAAGTAGGTAAGTGGACCTCTATTGTGGGAACAAGACAAGTGTGGGCTCGAGTCGGGGAGCCTTTACCCAGCCGTGGTCCGTGGTCTTGCATGGAGTCTATCCACAGTCCCCACCAATGACCTTGCATTGCACTACGGTTCCCACAGTAGGCCACCCGGTCACATAAAATGTAGCGACGAGATTTGAGGGTAGTATTATTTTGCTCCTAATTTACACCAATCTGTTTCTTTCCCACCTGTAGACAAACCATGTAGATACCTTCTCCATGAGACAAACGCACAGAGCCTTTTAAAAGGATATTATCGCATCGCTGACAAAAAATATCGTCGTTATCAGTTGATGGTCGTTATAACTACTTTAATTAATTTAATACAAACTACATGATGTTCTATAGTACCTAATCGCACGGAGTAATCGAGAATAAGAAAAGCTTTTAACGTTTTGAACAATATTTCTTCAGCAATGCACTTGGCTGCGTGATAGACTTTTGCCATCTTGTTCACGCGCTGAAAGAAAAAAAAAGTCAGTAAAAAAAATGTCAGCAGAGCAAATGTCGCACGTTGTGTTTTGGTAAATTAATTATATTTATATACCTACTGAATTAATTGCCATGTCTGCCGATCCTCTCAGTGAAATAGTTCAATTCTTGAAGCCAGAATCAAGAATCGATTTAAAGCACATATCATTAGAACACTTAGTTGGAGTTTCAGCTTCAGAAGATGGAGTACAAACACTACTGAAGAATGAGCAATTAATACAAAGTATTATTGAACTAACTGACGATCCTAGTGCTGATGTAGCTAAAAATGCTTTACTACTTCTTATCAACATCACAGCGAATAGCCAAGGCGCCACTGAGATCTTAAAATACAGGCCAAATGATCACAAAAACATTTTGGATATGGTAATAGGTTATGTTTTAAATCCTCAAAAAATTGACGCTGATGCAGCATGTATGATATTGTCCAACATAACTAGGCTGGAAGACGAGCTGGATGTGTGTTTGGACACATTTATTCCACATTTAAATAATATAGTAAATGCATTTGTGAATATTGATTACAACAAAAAAGGTTCTGACCTGCATTATCTAGCTCCAATGATAAGCAACTTGAGTTGTAGTCATCGGATACGAAAATGGCTGACTGAGGAGAACCCTCATGTACCTTTAATTAAGTTGTTACCATTCTGTAATTATGCTAAATCAAATATTCGAAGAGGCGGTATAATTGGAACAATACGAAACTTGTCATTTGATATTGAATACCATGATTTTCTACTTAATCCAGATATAGATTTATTGACGTACATACTAGATCCTCTTATGGGGAATGAGGAATATGCAGATGAAGAAATGGACAAGTTACCAATTGCACTGCAATACCTGCCTAAAGAGAAAAAAAGGGAAACAGATGTAGATATAAGAAAAATGGTTTTAGAAACGTTAAATAAGCTATGTGCAAAGCAGAACTGTAGAGAGATTTTACGAGATAATGGGGTGTACTATGTTTTACGAGAGTATCATAAGTGGGAGAAAGATGGCAGGAACCTTCTTGCGTGCGAAAATGTGGTGGATATTTTAATACAGAAGGAGGAAGAGGTTGGTGCGGAAGATTTGTCAAAAGTTGATGTCCCCGAGGACATGATGGAGAAATTTGCACAAATGGATGAAGAATATGTACAGAGTGTTGTATAAATATATTATAATAATATAACTTATATACTTTTTATTTATTTTTACACTATTGAGAGCCAGCTTCTCCGGTTTTATCATAGGGTTTTATGCATAGTTTAGGAAAAGACTCAATCTTCTATACATATAATAAAAATGTAATGGATCGCTGTCTATACATGGAAGATATATGAGAAAAAATATAGGAGACCTTTATTTATTAATGCAATAGTACCCAAAATAATGATTTTTTCAATGTTTGTCTGTGCGTTTGTGCACGCTAATCTCAGAAACGGCTGAACCGATTTCGATGCAGTTTTTAAGAATATATTGTGACAGGTCCCACTTAACATATAAGCTACTTTTTATCCCGGATAATTTCGACATTTTTTTTCTGTAGTCCTAGGCGGGCGTCCACTAGTAAATAATAAATGTTGACTTTCTCTTAAAGTTGATGAAAATATGGACAGCATCAACTTTTCCTTCAGACAGGCTTTATGACCATTTGAAAAAACAGCCCTAAATAAAAATCTTATCTAGGCCATAGCTGTTTTATTGCCCTAAAATTGGTCTAAGGTGGTCTTTCTAAACAAGGTCCTGCAGTCGAGCAATTTCCAGCCATCTATTCAAGGCAAAAATAACTAAAGGTTGTGGTCTGTCTATCACTATATAGCACAAAATTTAAAATCGTAGATACTGTACAATGCTTGTGGTGGGAATATGGAAATTATTTGTTTAAATGGCATCTATTGTCGAAAAGTTGAAACAATTCATAACGTCATCTAAAGGTAACTTACAATATTACAAAAAGCTATCTACTCACTACTAGATGGCATTAATACATAAAATAATTTAGTGCCATCTAGTGTCGGAAAGTTGAAATATTTAATGACGCCATCTGTCGGGAAGTTGTATTATAAAAACAAATCTGTCTTCTCATCACTAGATGGCATGGGTTGTTTTGCGAAAAAACTATAGTGCAACGTTTACCTTCCACAAAACCTATTTGCTCATACATACATTTAATACTGTAATCTGTTTTCTCAAATCAATGAGTAAACTGTGTATTCCTTATACATGTTGATAAATGAGTAAATATATACATTATTTGACATTTCATGAACAAATTTAGTAAGATGAAACAACTGGTTGTGCTATTTATCAGTAACTTATAATGAAATATAAAATGGGTGATAGCCCAGTGGTTTAGAAGTCCACCTTACAAGCAAGAGGCGTAAGTACGATCCCAGTCACGGGCCTGTACCAATGAATTTATTTTCATGTACAGATTTTAATGTTGTAAAATTGTCACTTAGCTCGTGCCTCGGAAAGCACGTAAAACCATTGGTCCTGCTCCCATGGTCCATGATCTCTCCGGTCGTGTCGGCTTTCCGTCCCATCGGACTATGAGAGTAACGGAATAGAGAGTGCATCTGTGTTTGCGCACACACTTGTGCACTATAATATCTCCTGCGTACCTGGCCAATCTCCGAAGAGATTGGTCGCCTTGGCCGAAATACGGTCGGACATCATCATCATCATCATCATAATGAAAGAAAATATCTATCTATTCACCACTAGATAGCATAAATAGTTGTAACTAGTGGACGCCCGCGACTCCGTCCGAGTGGACTACAGATAAAACAAAATGTCGAAATTATCCGGGATAAAAACATTTTACCGGGATAAAAAGTAGCCTTTATGTTAAATGGTATATTCCTGAAAACTGCATCGAAATCGGTTCAGCTGTTTCTGAGATTAGCGTGCACAAACGCACAGACAAACCGACAAACAGACAAAAATTTCAAAAATCATCGTTTTGGGTTCTATTGAGTTGATAAAGGTCTCCTATAATATTTTTTCTCATATATCTTCCTTGTGCAGACAGCGATCCGTAACATTTTTATTAATACAGAATGATTTTTGGTCGTCAACGTTCCCGAAAACTACGGAATCTCCTCATCATCACGATCATTTTTCTCCATGGAAGCATACCTGGGAAGTGTCTGGTTTCCAAAATATTAGGGTCCAAAGTTGAGTAAATAGACTGCGTTTTTCTGCATAAATGCACATAGACGCGCGTAGCAGGATTTTTTCACGAAAAATAATTTATATCTGTCTATAAAAAAACTAACATAAACACTAGACACTATAAATTTCGCACAATAAAGGAATTTAAAAAAAAATTTAAAAAAAAAATTTTTTTTTTTCCCCAGCATTTTTTTTGGCATAAACTTACTTTATTTCATGTATAGAATACGTACCCTTCGTTAAAGGTGGCCACAAAAAACATGTATGTATAGGTATAGATTGTTCAATACCATTTAGTGATAAGCTCAAACAATTTATAACGCCATCTGTTGAGGACCCATAAGATACTAAAAAGCTATCTACTCGTTACTAGATGGCAACCTTTAAAAAGGTTTTATGAAAAATGAAAACATAGTATTATCCTTCGCCATGCCTATTCGCTACTAGATAGCGCTTACCACTCATAATCTAGGAACACTAGAAAACGTCGCCAGCTTTATTATGCTAATTATTATTATTTATTTCTAATACATATTCTAATTCTTGGTGATCCATGAACTAGAATACTAGAAGATGAACTAAAATTGACCGATACCTACTTGCACCCACTACTTTAAACCATTTCTTAGTACATTACCAGTCTAGGTATGTACCTACAGACCGAGTCATTTAATTTGGCTTGAAACTTTCTTTACACGCTTTAAGTTTAATCATTATTGGTCTCCGCTCCGCTCTGACTGCAGACGAGAGCGGAGCGCGGAGACTAATATGTAATTTTAAGCACGATTCGTTTTACGTGGAATATTTACGAACGATGCGAGAAATTTTTACCACTTTATCCAACTACTTGTGCATCTAACTAAGTCCTGTATTGATGCGGGGCGTCACTAGAATACATCAGCTGCATCTCCTTCCGTGCGTGTCGTAAGAGTCGACTAAGGAACTCGGGCATTCTTATAAGCGATAAGCTAGCAACTTGTCACTGATCACTAACATCTGTCCCCGCTATACTAAATGTGGCTGTGGTATCTCCTTTGTGAGCTTGCAGTTCTGGCTATCCCATTTCGGGGACACAGCCGTGTGTTGTCTGTCTGTACCTATTCAAAACCCAATACAGATCTAGCTACTTTATTTGCGAGTGCTACACTACAAAAGTTCAAGTTATATTTGCTAGCTTATTGTATCATATTTAAATGCTCGACCAAATGGTTGAAAAAGAAGGAAACCACCGAAATACAAATTAGCACCTAAGGGGTGAACACGCACAGCACAACGGACTGTACAGGGTTGCCAGTGTATAAGTATATTTTATACGATGTTTGAGAAATACAAAAGAGATGATAGAATTTGTTTAACATAAAATTTCGATCTCTTTGTCTACTGCGTTGTAAAGGTTTGAATTTACATAACATTTTCTTGTACATTAGATAGCAATAAATGTATGTCTACCTACAGAATTATTTATAAAAAGAACCTTATATATATATATTTCACTATATTCGTTCATAAAACATTTTAAAATGTTATTACCATTCATGATTTTTTATCATATTTAATAGGAAGTCCACTGCTAGACGTACGTAAGCCTCCCCCAGAGCATAGAGGAATAATATTATTACCTACTGCCTCAGGGGTGTTTTTGCCCATATACACTACGCAGAGCAGGCAGGTTGGCAACCGCAGTGTGATTTTCGGACTATGTTGTCAACACGGGGGGCGGGGTTCGTGTTATTCTACTCTGCAGATAACACTGCTAAACATAGGCCTCCCCCAATGACGTACCTACACTGCGACTGGTTCAGCAGATACCCGTTATCATTAGTAAAAAAAACTAGCTAATATTTAATTAAGAGTAAGACATAGGTTTGTATCACCCCTGCCTGCCCGTGGGTATCGTACGAGGCGATTAAGGGTTTCCGGGAGGCGGGCAGCAGCGCCTCCCGTACTGACAACATAGTCTGAAAATCACACTGCGGTCACCAACCCGCCTGCCCAGCGTGGTGACTATGGGCAAAACCCAGTGACAGTAGCCTTGTGGCGTGCCCTGGGGGAGGCCTACGTCCAGCAGTGGACTGCAATAGGCTGAAGCAGAAGACATAGGACAAGGACCTAATTCTTTGTTTGTACCTATAGGCTCCATCAAACCTTTTAAAATTGAACCATCTATGATTAAATACCAACATGGTATCCCTGCAACCTTGTTACGAAACAAAGAACACACTCTATGGTCAATCAAAAAAGGCGGTAAAAACTACCAAGCTCATTCAAAACTAATCTTTACGCTAACCAATTATAGTAGAGTTTCAAGTGTGCATGTTTTGATAGTTTTCTTTATAAATCTACGTAGGTGCAAGGAATGTTGTCGTGTTATGCCAAAGGTCAGGTGGAGTTTGCCCTTTGGCGTGTTTTATTGGAAAGCCTGGGCTGACCGATGGCTTTAACGTAATTCCTAATTAGTTTAGTAATTTATACGAAAGCTGGCTTCACGAAATATTATAGGTAGGTAGGTATATCATTGCCGAAGGGTTCTAGAGACCACGTACCAGTGTGGAAGGTCACTCACGAGATGGACGGATGACATTAGTCAGGGTTGCGGGTATCTGCTGGATGGAGGTCGCTTCCAATCGCTGTCAAAGTCACTTGCGGGAGGCCTATGTTCAACAGTGGATTTATTATAGCCGAAATGATATATAGAACATGTTGGCTATCGATAAGCCACTTGAAAATCCTCTTCAGCAGAGAGACAAGACAAGTAACATAATTTTCTCAATCGATAGAACTTCGTCATCGAAATTTAGCCAAATTACACGCTATTGTTTAAAAAATGCGATAGCGAACGTAGATGTGAAACCTATGCACTCAGGGACTAATTATTCCGTGATTCTTATAATGAAACAATCAACAAATTTTAATTGTAAGTATTTATTAGTACCTATACATTTAAAGAATTAAAATGTGGTGCAATGAAAACTAAGTAAGTACACAAGAAATTAAAAATAACAACGATAGGTACCGTACCATTTTATTCAGTGCAACCTTCAAACTGTATTTACCTACTCGTACGTGTTAAAATTCAAACGATAGATAGTTACACAGTATTTATACAGAATGTAACAAAAAGGGTATGTTAAGCGAGAAGCTACGTAAATAGCCCACTGTAAAGAACCTATCCACAAAATTTGAGACTCGAAATCACATGTTTATTTTTCCAGATAGTATGGAGAATTTTTAAATATCTCAGGAATTTTCATACAATCTTGAAAAATAAAAATGTGATTTCGAGTCTCAAATTTTGGAAATAGGTTCTCTATAGTGGGCTATTTACATAGCTTTTCGCTTGACATACCCTTTCTGTTACACCCTGTAGATTTAGTGGAGCTCTGATATAAGGTTGACTATATATTAACGTTCGTGGTATTAAAAGGGGGTAGGGAGAGACTACAATCTCCAATGTGAAGAAAATTACGCAGGGTCATCAGAACTGCAGGATCACGAAGGACATATCACAGCCTCGTTTAACAAAGTGTCAGATGTAATGTAAAATCAGTGACGAAGGAGATGCAGCACAGGACATACCTATAGTAAACTGCAAAATATGTACATAGTTAATTAGCTTTTGCATTTTCCTTATATGCGAGCCTCTATACAAGGTGATTTTTGATCGTCAACGTTCCCGAAAACTACGGAATGACCTCATCATCACGATCATTTTTCTTCATGGAAGCATACTTGGGAAGTGTCTGGTTTCCAAAATATTAGGGTCCAAAGTTGAGTAAATAGACTGCGTTTTTCTGCATAAATGCACATTGACGCGTGTAGCAAGATTTTTTTACGAGAAATAATTAATATCTGTCTATGAAAAAACTAACATAAACATTGGATACTACAGGGTGTAACAAAAAGGGTATGTTAAGCGAAAAGCTATGTAAATAGCCCACTATAGAGAACCTATCTACAAAATTTGAGACTCGAAATCACATTTTTATTTTCCAAGATTGTATGAAAATTTCTGAGATATTTAAAAATTCTCCATACTATCGGGAAAAATAAACATGTGATTTCGGGTCTAAAATTTTGTGGATAGGTTCTCTATAGTGGGCTAATTACATAGCTTTTCGCTTAACATACCCTTATTGTTACATCCTGTATAAATTTCGCCCGATTAAGTTATAAAAAAAAATCCAAAAAATTTATATCGTTTCCCAGCATTTTTTTGTCATAAACCTACTTTATTTGATGTATAGAGTACGTACCCTTCGTTAAGAGTGGCAACGAAAAAACATCCTGTATATTGCTCTATAGGTATAGACCTATACGAACGACCGCCCACGACTTCGTCCTAATAAACTTAAGAATTTCCGCGTTTTTCGGATGCCTGCGTCATAAAAAGAACACAGTCTCCAAGTTTCAGGTCTCTTTTTTAAACTAGTAATAAAAAATAATACCTCATGTCCTCATGTATACGTAGCCTTATCTAAACACACCCCATACCCGTCTCGTCGACAGACAGACAGACAGGTCAATAACAGCGCATTGTTACGTTTTACCTTTTTCAATAATTATCGATAAAAGCTTTCGAATAAAAGGTTACCTCGTAGGCGTGAATATACCTACATTACATACTAGGTATTAAGTTTTTGTATCTATACCTATTACCTACGCTAGATGGACGACCTAGCCAAGGTCGCGGGCGTCGGTTGGATGCAGGCTGCTTCCGACCGGTCGGAATGGAGGTTGTTGGGGGAGGCCTATGTTCAGCAGTGGACTTTGCAAGGCTGAGAATGATGATGATCTATACCTACATATATACAGGGTGTAAAAAGACAACGTTGTTTTTTTAATACCTCTTACATTCTTTGTAAGCTTACGATCATTTTCTTCTATGGAATCAACCCTGGGAAACGACAAAAAAAAATATGAAAAAAATTACATTTTATTGCAAGCAATGTATTTGTTTGATGCGCAAAGTACAAATGTACCTACAAAACTAACATTTTTACAATTTGACATGGTATCTTTGAAAAAAATATTTGTTAACATTCTCCAGATGGCTTTATGTAAAAAAAATGCTAATACATATTAATGTAACTCTGGACCTCAATATCTTGAAAACCCGTGGTTTCCCAGGGGTGCTTCCATAGAAAAAAATTATCGTAATGTGCTGACAACATAGTCCGAAAATCACACTGCGGTCACCAACCCGCCTGCCTAGCGTGGTGACTATGGGCAAAACCCCCCTGTGACAGTAGCCTTGTGGCGTGCCCTGGGGGAGGTCTACGTCCAGCAGTGGACTGTAATAGGCTGAAGAAGAAGAAGAAGATTCTATTAAGAACTAGATGACCCGGCAAACTTCGTACCTTCTTATTTTTTTTCGGAAAAAATCAACTTTGATTATTTTCGTACAAAATTTGTCATTGAAATAATAAACACAAAAAGATAGAATCATCCAATTTGAAGTTAGTTCAGAAGTTATTTTACATACAGGGTGATTTTTGGTCGTCAACGTTCCCGAAAACTACGGAATCTCCTCATCATCACGATCATTTTTCTCCATGGAAGCATACCTGGGAAGTGTCTGGTTTCCAAAATATTAGGGTCCAAAGTTGAGTAAATAGACTGCGTTTTTCTGCATAAATGCACATGGACGCGCGTAGCAGGATTTTTTCACGAAAAATAATTAATATCTGTCTATAAAAAAACTAACATAAACACTAGACACTATAAATTTCGCACGATCAAGGAATTTAAAATTAAAAAAAAAAATCCTAGCATTTTTTTTGGCATAAACTTATTTTATTTCATGTATAGAGTACGTACCCTTCGTTAAAGGTGGCCACAAAAAAACATCCTGTATAATCACGCCTTTATCCCATACGGGGTAGGCAGAGCATTTTATTTATTTTAATTAAAAGTTTAACTTTTTAAGTATTTCAATTTTCCTCCGAAGTTAAGACCCCACATAATATGCTCTCAAACGAGGCAAGAAATGTTATTTCTGGCCCGATACTTTTGGCTACCCATTTATATAATATCTAAGGTTATATTTAGCCTATAATTTGGCTCGAAAATAGCCAATGCGGTAACCATGGGATATTACGGACTACGGACCTGAGTTATATACCTATGCTTCCGAATATTATAGGTATATGCCAAAATGAGGGGAGCCCCTAATTCATATTTTATGTACAGGCTGTTTCTTTTCTACACTGAAATTAATAAGAAGAATATATACAAATACAGGGTTAATTTTAAAACATCAATAACCTCGCAGGACTAGATAGCTAAAATCGTAAACAATAACATTTGTTCTACGAGTTTTATCATAACTCAATTAATTACATTAATTAAAAATGATTTTCTAAGTTTTTATTGTACAGTCGTGACATTTGTAAGTCTATGTTCCATGTACAGACTTAACAACATTCAGAGGTAATAGTAAATTGATATTAATTTTTGTATGAAAGTAAAATGTGACAAATTATCAAAACTCGTAGAACAAATGTTGTTGTTTATGATGGTAGCTACCTAGTCTTGCGAGGTTATTGATGTTTTAAAATTAATCCTGTATAAGGTCTATCCAAAATTAGTGATTTCTTGTCATTTGACACGAAACTAGGTAGGTAAAAAGAAACAACTTTCACTATGGGACCAACTTCGAAATATTGAAAAAAAAATCTGCTGGTCCATACATTTCAGTGCAGTTATTATTCGAGATTGTATGGAACAGCTGATTATCACAAATTTTAAATAGACCTTATAAAAGAGAGAGGCCAAATTTCAATATTAGATTGTATGTACCTACCTACGTAAGTATTGATTTTTTGAAATGTAGATATTTAAAAAGTTTATCTATCTTAAGAACAAAGTAATAATTTTACCATAAGAGCGTAAATGTATGCGAGATAAGATTAATACTTAGTTTAATCTTAGGACCATAACCACACAGAAAGTAAAAAGAAATCGTTTTAAACATTCATTAGGCATACTGTGCTGTGACAACGAAGGTGCTACAGACTACGAATATGCTCCGAATGCTACGGCAAACATATACTAAGATTTCTAGGTTGAATTACAGTAGAACGCCGATTATCCGAACGCCGATTAACCGAATCGCCAAATATCCGAATCGGTCCTAAGGGCTAAGCGTAATATAAAAAATTAAAACCAAGTAATTTATTAACACTCCTTTTTAAAATTTTAAATTATCGCCTTTCTCCGTTGTATCTCAGTGAGCGCTTTAAATATCTCTTTTCAAGAGATCGGCCTCTCCGATGCAATACGGCATCACTTTTGGGTATTCTTTCTCGGTTCAGGCGGTTAAGCTCTGGAATGAATTACCCTATACGGTAAGAGATTGTCGCACTGTTGGCACATTTAGGGAAAGCTGAAGAATCACTACCTGTCCATTATTTGAATATGCTGTCATTTGTTTCTCTCCTTTTTTTCTTAATGTAGTTTTGCACATGTTATTACTTGCTTGGCTTGCTGGAAGAGATCTCTGGTAGAGATAAGCTTGCCATTGTACATGCATCTCTTCTTTTATGTTGTATGCCATATTTCTTTTTGTGTATGTGCAATAAAGAATAAGAATAAGAATAATTTTTGTTTTGTTTTGATGTAACAAGTTGGAACTCGCTGGAGTCCAGATATATTTCAACTGTTATGGTTGAAAGCTAGAGGCACTACATGTTTTACGTCGCGCGGCTTATAAGTTTATTCTATGTGTGACAGTTCGATTTTCTTTATTACCAGTCTATGTGCGATTATCCGAATTTTTGATTATCCGAATCGATCCCGATCAAAATAAATTGGGATAATCGGCTTTCTACTCTACTCACAAATTCAATAAAAAATTAAAACAATATTAAACAAAAACCACCGAAAGACTAAGCTATACTACACTATTGCGGATAAACCCAAAGGGTTTTTGCTATCTAGTGTCTAAGTTTATTTAAAACGAAATGTGACATACTTTACTCAAATAAAAAAAAAAAAAAAAAAAACTAACAAATTATCCCTTAATAATAACAATTACAATTAAAAATAGCCCTTCGAAAAACTAACATAAAACGCAGCCGTTAAAACCAACTTTTACAGCACCCTATACATTTATAAGAACTTAGCCTTGGGTTGCTACCATGGATGTTAAACCTTGGTATACTAGTCAGTTAGTACCGCGGCAACCTTCCAACCACGCGCTAGAGTGCAGTCCAGAGAAAATAACCAAAATTGTAACTAACAAATTCATCTACCACACATAAATAAATTAAGTGATTAAACAAAAAAACTAAACCAAAATTTATCTGTTACTGACGCAGGTTTAAACGCGACTGAGATTTTTAAAGCGATTCGCACTGAGCTTATGCACGCTTTTTTATGAAGGGATATTGTTTTTTTTATAATAGATTTGAAGACACAGTGATAGTAAACATTTCTCCATTACATTAGCACACTCGTACTTGTAAGATAATAGTGACGTATAACTTTTTTTCATGTTGATGTATCCTACTAAGTATTTTAAGTTTTGTGTTTGCGAAGTCTGCTTCTTTAGGTTTTCTATAGTGCAAACATTATATGAGTTGGTACTATTGAATTGAGAAGCAAACTCTTTAAGAACTATTGATGACAGTAAAACACAAAACCACCAAATGTTTTTATCCTGGGTCTTCCCATGGGAGATCGCAAAAGTACACAAATACATAAGTAGTTTTTTGTGATAGTAAAGCATGTTTGATGATTCCGTGATTGGCAGTGACCATGCCTGTCGCGTTAGGTCCTGAACTCGAATGCCTGTAGGTGCAAACGAGGGTAATAAATTAATTATGCATAAGAAAAAACAATATTCCTTCATTTTTGTTACTACAAATATGTTTTATTTTTGACCACAAGATTTTCTAACGGTGCTTATGATATGTTAATTAAATAAACAACTTGACATGTTTCTATGAGGTACCTACTTACAATATTTATTTAGATATCGACTTGTTTAGAAAATTGTGTGGCCATTTTTAGCTACTTATCTTAGATATTTATTAGAGATACTTACTGGGGTTCACAGTGTAATTTCAAAAATCCTTACAACACATTATTTCGCCTAAACATAGTCTTTTATTTATTACTAATACTTTATTACATTTATTTATTTTTATGGCGAATTTCATACATTAACCAGCGGTGTGCACCTATCATAAAACCGCGTTTAAAGTTAGTCACCGAAATGTACGAAATGTCTGTTAAAGTTAATCAATGTTAAGCTTAAACAGTGTCTAAGGATTTTTGTATTAACATGATATACTCGTATTTTTCGATATTCCTTTCTTACAATATTTATATTTGGCCCTTAAAGAAATTTAATTAAATAACAGACACCTTAAAATAAATATCTGTACTGTGATTTTTAACATAGGTAGGTACATAAAACTAACAGGGAATTTATATGTACTTCTTAATAAGGATATAAGAGTAAAAAAGTAGAATTATCGATTTTAATTCGAAAAAATCAAAATCAAAATAAATTTATTCACAACATTAGAGGCACCTATTAGGCAATCAATAACTTAGTTAATTCCTTATCACTAGTTATTTGAAAATAAAACAGTAAAAAATATATTATGAAAACATTTAAATGTCGTGAAATGGCCTCAGCTCAGCACATGCAGGTTATGAAGCCTGCGCTGATATTCTGCTGAGACCTCATTGTTTGTTGTCTTGTCGCCCCCATTTATATCTTTTATTCTATAGAATTGAATACAGAACCACAGAACTCATCTCTTGTAGTAGCTATGATAGTTTAACGTGGAAATATCCTCATGTCTTGTGCTGATGCGGGGCTTCACTAGAATACATCAGCTGCATCTCTTTCCGTGCATGTCGTAAGAAGTCGAATAAGGAACTCGTGATGTCCTCTCAGGCGATGAGCTGGAAACTTGTCACATGATCATTTATGTCTGATCCCGCTTTGCTAAATGTAGCTGTGAGATCTCCTATATGATTCTGTAGTTCTGGCTAGCCCACTCTGGAAACATGGCCGTGTATTCATCTATTGCATGTATCTATACTTCGGTAAAGTTAGTATGAATTCTTATTTCAATGCGTTTTCTGTAGTTACTATAAACAGTTCAAAAACAGCTTCAAAAAAGGTACAATGTTTGAAATTAGGTATAGTCAGACAAAACGTGTTGTACCTACTAACTGAGAAATAGTTTTTTGACTGTATCATATACAGGGTGTGGGTGACAGCCAGGCAAATACTGAAATGCTGAACAAGTACCATTGTGTTGTTGAGTTATACGACAGTGTTATAACTCGCAGGAAATGTAATTTTTATTTGATTATCAGTAATCTTTGCTCTCCGCGCCAATTGTATCGGGCGATCCTGTGACTAATTAAATGTGCTTATTGGTTATTGTGTGACACATTGCTGTTTTTTGGATCACTTGTGACTCTCGATTAGAGTTGATCAGTTACTTGAACTTTTTTTTTGAAATTCATTTTTTGGTTAAAATTTTATTTTAAAGTAATTATCTAAGGCCTAATTAAACGAAGTAAACTATTTTTTCCTAAAAATATGAAAAAAATGTCGGAAAATTTTGGAATTTTCCTGCGAAAATTTTCAGTGTTTTCCGACTCAGAATTATGGTCTGAAGTCATGGTATCAATATTTGCCTGGCTGTCACAAACACCCTGTATACTTACACTTAGTTACACAAATTAAAAAACATTGTACAGATATGTCATTGCCCACTCATTTTAATATACAGGGTGTTACAAAAGAGGTAAGTCGCAATGAATATAGCCTATTGTAAAGTATGGAGAATTTCCTAAACAGCTCAGGGGAGTAATTCTGCAAAAAAAATTGAGCCGAAACGCAACCACTAACGAATCGTTAACGACACGCGGTGCAAAGCAATATACAGGGTGTTTTTTCGTTGCCTCCCTTAACGAAGGGTACGTACTCTATACATCAAATAAAGTAAGTTTATGCCAAAAAAAATGCTGGGAAACGATGTAAATAAAAAAAATGTTAATTACTTGATCGGGTGAAATTTATAGTGTGCAGTGCTTATGCTAGTTTTTTCATAGACAGATATTAATTATTTCTCGTTAAAAAATCTTGCTACGCGCGTCTATGAGCATTTATGCAGAAAAACGCAGTCTATTTACTCAACTTTGGACCCTAATATCTCGGTAATCAGACACTTCCCAGGTATGCTTCCTTGGAGAAAAATGATCATGATGATGAGTACATTCCGTAGGTTTTGGGAACGTTGACGACCTAAAATCACCCTGTATACTTACCGCTTGAGAAATAAGGTATATTTTAGTACGCATCGGTTGCGAAATGACAGAATAAAAACAATTTTCTGTCTCGTGCTGAAATGTGTCTAATTACGTCACCGTAAAGTAATTATTGCCTTGTACTGAGCGTCTACAACAGTTCCGTTTCGGCTTCGTTTCAACTCGAGACTTTTCAAGAATTGGCCCCCAGAAATGTTTTACAATTTTTAAAAATAAATATGGCGATTTCGTGTCTCTAGATAAGTTAATTAATATATTCTTTATAGTGGGCTATTTTTATCTTTTTTCTTTTAAAAAAACTTATAAAATTATTTTTTTCTTGTAAGGAGGTACTTAGCTGTATATTCATCTATGTCTCAATTCATAATTGTTAAAACCAAAACATCGAAGGCGTGTGAATTTCATTTTTTTTATAGTTACAAAATAATTTGAATTTATCGACAAACAAAATATTGATCCCTGCATCGAGTAGGGTAAGCACGAATCTTTTTACGCGGCGTAACGACTCGCTAGCAAAATCTATGTGATTTCACAGTTGGACGATAGCTCTACGGACTATCGAGAGGTTAGTGCTTACGCCTCTGATGTCGTTTTAATAGGCCTTTTTGACAACTGTAATCGGAAAATAAATCTGGATATTTAATATCTCATTTAGTTTGCTGATTACTCAGATTAACAAGTCTCGGGAAGTGTTTGGTCCATAGAATGCTACCTACTCATTCCCCGTCCATGATTTCGAAACTAGAGTCCACTATACGTGACATTGGCGGAATTATTGTGCCCGACACATGTAATGAGGCCATTAAAAAAAACTAGAGTCCGTTTCATATAATAATAATTCTTGAGGATTTTCCCGACGTTTCCATTCATCATCATCATTACCATCCACCATAAATTCAGAAATCATTTACTAAAGACAATGGCTGTATGGGCTTAGTTCCCCTTGCCTTTTCTTCGGGATAAACTAAACAAACTATGCCTGATTTCGGGACTAACATTTTTTGTATGCAGTGACACAGAAAATGTGGTCATACACATAGTAACTAACCATCCTTCATAGGAACTATTCTATGAAACGGACAATAGATATCCACGCGTGTGCTGAGATTACCTACTCAGATTAATAGATCTCGTGAAGAGTTCGTTCCATATAAATAGAGTAGTCCTCCACGATTTCGAAACTAGAGTCACCTTTTTTGTATACAGATAATGATAGAGTAAGCAGCTCCATCCTATTACATCACTAAAGAGTTTATCATTGATGAAACGCACTCTACCTTTTTTAAATTTGAAAAAAAAAGATCTACAAGATTGTGCGCCATCTTTGTTTTGGTTTTGAACTGTCGCATTACGTGTTACTACAACTTGACATTAATTACTATCGGGCCCCGAACACGGCAGTTGTGGTTTGCGTATTCACACTCATTTGTAACTGTCAGCTTTGAGAAATGTATTGTAATATGAATAGGGCTGTGTATTTAGTTTGGTAACGTTTGATTGATTTGTTTATTTTGTGGAATATTTGTCATTGAAGTTTTACAAAAAGGGGATAATTAATAAATACATTCAAAAACAGTTAAAACTATTAGAATGGAAATATAAAGATAATTAAGAATTTTATGAAGGTTATTAAATACCTACTATTTTCCTTGATGCAAATATTCTTACGTAAAATTAATGGTCTTTTCCTTAGTTGTTCTTATGCTTTTAGTATTATTACTATACAAAGAGAATAAAGCATCGCTCTAGTAACCTCGATTAGAGAGTAGTTCTTTAGTGACGTAGCCATTTTAGCCAGGAAGTCAAGATTAATGGATGACTATCGGACACGGAAGCGATTATAGAGATTACAATCGCTATTCATTCATTTTAAATATGAACACGTAATACCACTCCTGTCAATGTCAAATCGAACGTTCCAATTTGAATTTTAAATTGGCCACAGATATTTTCCCTATTTATGGTAAGAGTAGGAAAAGGCAACCCAATTATACCACAGAGTATAATTATAATTCGACCATAGACAAAGACGTAGAACGTAAATTAATAGAGTTGATTTCTTTTTGAGATGTGGCGACGAGAACAAGCGGCCGCCGTCATACTGCCTCTGCTGTTGGCATGGCTAACTGGTGATTCGTCAGAGGCTCTTAGCACCTTTGGAGTGTCGATCACTCGACCGCCACAGCCACCTACGCCAACGACACCGCCGGGTAATTTTTTTATATAATGGGACATGTTAACACATAGAAGCACTGACACGAACACCAATTGGCTATTTTTACGAACACAAATTGAGATATAATTTTCTAAAATCACATCTTAACTGCATTTACACTGACTAGAGAATACCACTGGATAATAACAAGAATGTATCGGCAATACCATAGACGCAAAATTGTATTGGAGTAGGTATAATAAAAATCTACTAACCGAAATGCATAACGATTTTTTCGCTGTATCAACTACAGTGTAATTTTTACCGATATCAAATATTAGACACGCAAATCTTACCCTAATGTTATACATTTTTTTATCCCTTAACATTTAGGTTATTTTACCAATCTTGGTTCGCAATATAAAAATACGCTAGTACCCATTCCTTTATGTAAGAAAGTAGATATTTCTAACTTAGGATTCTCGCTTATTTTTCACAAGTGACAGTTCTAGATTCCGTTGGATTTTTTGTCTATGATTTAGATTATACCCTTACCAACGTCTACTTCTATTTTCGAAATTGGATCATTTTGGTTAAGAATACGGTGTTTTAGTATATGATGAATAAAAATTATATAGGTTTTACGGGGTATCTACTGCATATTAAGCAAATAGCATTCTCAACGATATGATAGATACTTATACAGCTTTATGGTCGATTTTGATTGTCACACTATTTATCCCCCACACCCTTTCTGTCTAAGCTATTTACATTAAAAATGGCAAGGGACAGACATAACTATTGTTTAGTTTATGTTTAACTGTGACTGTCAGAATAGACCACATTTATTTAAATATATTTATTTTTAAATGCAGGTAACGTAAATGTCCCATTATGTAGAAAAAATGCGGGCGAACGGTGGAGAAAATTATTATATGATTAAAGGTAGTTTAGATGATTCAAATGAAAATCTTGCTTTGGTGCAAACTTACAGAAAGTTATGTATTACATAGTACCAGAAGAGACAGTACAACGTAACAATATAATAATTTTAGAAGCGATAGCGAAGTTCAAAATGATAATACATTTCCACCAATAGCAGTAAGACATTTAACGAACGGGCTAACTAAATGAAGGTTTCCTATTGGATGAAAATAATTTTTTTAATAACTTTGCACCAACTTTAAGTCTCATAAGACTTCATGGATATGTATTGAATCTTCTGGTACAAATTTTATGTACAGCACATGCAATATCACTGTTTACAAAAGTTGTGCTGCCACGCTAATATACAAAAATACGATCAGTTTTCGAATAAGTTATTTGAATAAGTATTTGACAAAAAACATCTCCATTAGATTCCAAATTTGAATCGACATAAAATAATTGACCATAGACAAATCTATAGAACGTAAACGTTCAAAACAAGTGACACGCGAATTTAGAGGCCAGCGAAATTGGGAATATGACAATGAAACGTCAAACAGCAGTTATAATACTGCCGATATTGATAGCTGGATGGTTGAGTGTTAATACCGAAGCCTTTGGTATATCGTCTTTCGGCAAAGCGAGTACTGATCCACCCAAGCCGCCGACGCCTACTCCATCTACTGGTAAGAAAATGATAAACTTTGGCTACTATAACCAATAGTAAGAAGAGGTTTTTAATATTGACTGTAAATATGACTGTTAATTATAATTCGTAATGTATTTCAGCATAGAAAATGACTAATAAGACATTCCTGATATGTACATAAAATACATATAAATTAATGTTTATAGTTTAGAGGTTCGAACGTTTAATAATGTTCGCTCTTTTTACTATCATTGGTTATAATAGCTTCTATGCGTATATTGAGTGAGATGATAAACTAGGGTGCATAACTAGAATTTTATGACAATTACAGTCCACAAACAATAAATACACTTCTACTAGAGAATACACGCATATTTTATTACTAAATAGTGCTCTAGAATTGTACACATATTTTAAATTATCTCTACACGATTCGAGCACTATCTAATATAAGTTATAAAGTGCTCAATAGAAAATTGTAAGTACCCACTTCGAAATGTACCTACATTAGGTATATGTATACATACATAGATACGAATATCAATGCAACATCTTCGCCACATCTTAAACCCAATAACAAACCACACGACATAAACAACTCTATTTATCTACGTTATGTACTCCAATCACGAAACAAAAAAAAATATCAATGTCAGATCTCCCGCCATTACGCAACCGTAGAACGTAACCGCGTTCATGCATGCATTTTTTAAGACATAAAAATAAAATCATACAGCCACATGCATCGTTTAAAAAAAATAATGCATGAGTTTAAAAATAAAAGCTAGAGTATAAAATTGTTTTGGTGGGTTGAGATGTGGTGCGGACAAGCAGTTTTGCTGCTTCTCATTGGATGGCTGGCAAGGCCGGCGTCAACTTCTCTGACTACGTTTGGGAAGAGCGAATCTCCTGCTCCAAAGCATGTGGCGCCTACTTCACCACCAGGTAAGGTTTAGGGGATCAAAACCCACACATTAGATCACAGAATTCTTGATAATACAGTGATACAACTTCTAGAACAAGCACTCCACAAAACTTTTGATTTAGACACTGCCATTATGATATATTGTCCCACTGCTGGATAAAGACCTCCCCTTTAGAGTCCAAACGATTCAATGAATGTTGACCTACCCTGTCTTATGTACCTACTTGTTTACGAAATCGTAAGTAACCTTATTGGTACAAAAAAAATGACGAAACATACTTACGTAGCAGACTATGTTCCCAAAAGTGTGGTAGTCACCACAGAACACTATATTATTCTCTCTAGGTCAGAACCACAAAACAGTGAGGGGGCCAATTCTCGAAAAGTCTCGAGTTAGAACGAAGCCGAAACGGAACCATTGTAGACGCTCAGAACAAAGCAATAATTGCTTTATGATGACGTAATTAGACACATTTCAGCACGAGACAGATATTTGTTTTTATTCTGTCATACGTTATTACTCAAGCGGTACGTATACATTGCTTCGCACCGCGTTTCGTTAACGGTTCGTTAGTGGTTACGTTTCGGCTCCAAAATTTTCAAAAATTGCCCCCTGATCACTGACATGTTGTTAGCTCATCGCTTTAGAGAATACCCGTAATTCCATTAAAAAATATAGATAAAAACATTTTCCCGGGATAAAAAGTAGCCTATTATGTTAAGTGGAACCTGTCACAATATATTCCTAAAAACTGCATTGAAATTGGTTCCGCCTTTTCTGTGATTAGCGTTCACAAACGCACAGACAAACAGACAAATCGACAATCAGACAAAAATCATTCTTTTCGGTTACTATTGCGTTGATAAAGGTCTCCTATAACGTTTTTCCTCATATATCTTCCATGTACAGACAGCGATCCGTAACATTTTTATTATATGTACCTATACATATAGATATAGATTATAAAAGGCCTATTTCTTTAAGATATATCGCTCATGAGAACAACAGCTTTTTTATAAAACAAAGCATTTTAACCGTGTATTATTAAGTTTATTTTAACTTAACAAAAGGTTAGTTAATTTGCGTGACAGACGTATTTCTCCACCTTAACCTTAAAACGTATCGATCGGTCGTTTTGTATTATGTATTAAAATGTATTCAGAATGTATTAACAAACAACACGCACAAAGCGTTTTGGCTTGACGGTTGTAGAGTTAAGAAATTTATTTCAAGTTACGAAAGCTAAAGTATACAGGGTGTAGGTGACAGCCAGGCAAATACTGAAATGCTGAACAAGTACCATTCTGTTGAGTTATACGACAGTGTTATTACTCGCAGGAAATGTATTTTTGATTTGATTATCAGTAATCTTTGCTCTCCACGTCAATTGTATCGGGCGATCCTGTGACTAATTAAATGGGTTTATTAGTTATTGTGTGACCCATTTCTGTTTTTTGGATCAATTGTGACTCTCCATTAGGGTTGATCACTTTTTTGAACTTTTTTGAGGGCAGGTTTTTTTTAAAATCATTTAGTTAAAATTTTATTTTTATGTCATTATTTAAGGCCTAATTAAACGAACTAAACAAATTTTTTCCTGAAAATATGAAAAAAATGACGGAAAATGTTGGAATTTTCCTACGAAAATTTTCAATGTTTTCTGCCTCAGAATCATGGTCTGAAGTCATGGTATCAATATTTGCCTGGCTGTCACAAACACCCTGTATACATACAGGTTGTTTTTTGGTCGTCAACGTTCCCGAAAACTACGAATCTCCTCATCATCACGATCATTTTTCTCAACGGAAGCATACCTGGGAAGTGTCTAGTTCCCAAGATATTAGGGTCCAAAGTTGGGTAGATAGACGTGCGTAGCAAGATTTTTTGACGAGAAATAATTAATATCTGTCTATGATAAAACTAGCATAAACACTGGACACTATAAATTTCGCCCGATGAAGAAATTCAAAACAAAAATTTACATCGTTTCTTTTTTTACTTTATTTGATGTATAGAGTACCTTCGTTAAGGGTGGCAACGAAAAAACACCTGTATAGTCACGCTCATTCTCCCAAAGAGGTTGGGCAGAAGTGTGCAATTTACACACCCACTTTTCACATTAGCTTATTAAATTTCTACTCGTATTTACAATATATTGTAAATGCTTCTAGTGCGAGTAGGTACATAGCGAATGAAAAAATGCGAAATTAATTACCTACCTACGAAATTACTACTATGCAAAACTAAATACAACCTTTTACGTTTTAACTCTATTGTTGATTTTCTATTGTTTGTAGTTGATTGACCCGTCATAAAAAAAACTTTTTTCTGCAAAGTATTTCTTTTAGAATTTTTTATACAATAGTTAATCTATGATTTTTGACGCCTACGCTTAAATACGAGTTTAGGACGCCCTTGTAAAGTCGTTCGACTACTGACAGATAGTTTTTTTTATAGATGTTAAATAAAAATTCGAATGTGTTATAAGTATTTTTTGTCATGCCTATAATGTAACAAAAGGGGTATGTTAATCGAAAAGCTATGTAAATAGCCCACTATAGAGAACCTATTTACAAAATTTGAGACACAAATTCACATTTTTATTTTTCCAGATAGTATGAAGAATTCCGAAACAACTCAGGAATGTCCATACAATCTTGAAAAATAAAAATGTGATTTCTCTATAGTGGGCTATTTACATAGCTTTTCGCTTAACATACCATATTGAGAAGTATGTGTGGAGTCACTTTGAAAGATAGAATAAGAAATGAGGTGATCAGAAAGAAGTGTGGTATAAATGAGGACGTGGTGACGAAGATTGAGAAGGGTATGTTGAGGTGGTTTGGGCATGTGGAGAGAATGAGTGAAAGTAGACTGACAAAGAAAGTGTACAACGGAACAGTGGATGGAAGGGTTGGAAGGGGAAGACCTCGCCGGACTTTCACCGATCAAATTGGTCAAATTCTAAAGAAAGGTCAGGTCAAGAGTACCCTAAACCGACGAGCGTACATGAAAAATGTCATGAAAGTAGATGAAGCGAAAGAGGTGTGTCAGGATCGTAGCAAATGGAGATCCGTGATCTCTGCCTACCCCTCCGGGAAAGAGGCGTGATTATTATGTATGTATGTATGTATGTATACCCTTTTTGTTACACCCTGTATATGATATGTATGAACCTATCTGTTTAGTTAATGCATAAGTTAATTATTTGTTCCATTAAATTCAATATTTCGATATATCATACGAAACAATACCAAAATATATTTATTTAGATTTCTTATATATTTTTTTATCAACATACAGAGTGATTTTTGGTCGTCGACGTTCCCGAAAACTACGGAATCTCCTCATCATCACGATCATTTTTCTCCATGGAAGCATACCTGGGAAGTGTCTGGTTTCCAAAATATTAGGGTCCAAAGTTGAGTAAATAGACTGCGTTTTTCTGCATAAATGCACATAGACGCGCGTAGCAGGATTTTTTCACGAAAAATAATTAATATCTGTCTATAAAAAAAACTAACATAAACACTAGACACTATAAATTTCGCACGATCAAGGAATTAAAAAAAAAAAAAAATAAAAATCCCAGCATTTTTTTTGGCATAAACTTACTTTATTTCATGTATAGAGTACGTACCCTTCGTTAAAGGTGGCCATAAAAAAACATCCTGTATTGTAAAAAAAAAATAAGAAAAATACCCGACTGCGTAAAAACTTCAAAGTTTTCGGGACAAGTCTAATGATACCTCTCAAGCTCAAATGCGACAAGCCATTTAGGCTCTAGAGCGTGCCAAAGAAATATACATACAAACATACACTTGAAAAACATAACCCTCCTTTTATTGCAGCCGGGTAAAAGTCTGGTCCTATTTTCCAGTCTATTTTCATATGTTTTGGCGATGTTTTTTTATTTCCCTACCTCCACGAAGGCTGTATTGCTTCTTTCATGGACAAAACAAATAAAATATTTTATGTTCCAAGCCATAACCCCTGTTTTATGTTAACGTTCAAATTCACCTTTTGCGTGCAACTTGGTATTGGTACCATAAGGGGCAGAAAAGGGGGATCATAACTCTATATTGTCTTTGAATATGTATGTGGGTCTTTATTGGCTATTACTGTGCTTATACAGGTCTTCACTAGAATACATCAGCTGCATCTCCTTCCGTGCATGTCGTAAGAGTCGACTAAGGAACTCAGGGGCGTTCTCTTAGGCAATGAGCTAGCAGCTTGTCACTCTTATTTATATCTGACTAGGCTACGCTAAAGGTGGATCTCGTTAGTGATCGATCTTCAGTTTCTTATTTTTAATAAGCTAACGATGCTTGTCACTACCTTATCATATCTGAATAGGCTGCTATTAAGGTGGATCAATTCGTTAGTGATCAAGATCTTGCAGTTTTCAGAAGGTTTTTTTACTAATTTCATATTTTGGAAAGTTGACAGTCGAAGGTCACAGGAATTGATAAAAGTGAATCGGAAATTAATTCACTGTGTATTACAGGCGTTATTCAGATTGGTAGTTCAAGTACTTTCACTATGGTGTATGATGTGCTGGGTTTAGAGTTTCATTTGTGGTTTACTAATTTACTAATTTCTATAATCCTGAGGATGCCACGGTTGTTGGCGAAACATAATTACTAATCTAGTTTTTGATTTCGAAAATGGTGCGATGTTTTATCTTGCATGCTAGGTGCTCGGGTCTGGTTTCTCGTGGCGATTGTAGTTAGTGCAAGTGCTTGTTTTCGCAGTTATGAGTTATCAGATGCGAGAGTCAGTTCAGGGTGTAGGGCCCGGTGGTGGGCGCATCCATAGTGAAAAGAAAGAAAATAAATAGATATGAAATAATGAAGGTATTTATACGAACTATTTTGTATAAGATTGTGTCCAATTTTCGTATGAGATAAGATAGTTATCTACATAGTTTATGTTGGTACTATGTAGTATTTTTGCGCTATAATAAAATACTAGAGTATATTATAAAATGAAAATTGCAGTTGTAATAGGTAAATACACCAAAACCTAACCATTAAACTGTCTACAATAACACGAATAACTTCAGAAATACTCAAGTGGTGTAGCAAATCGTGCGAATAAAAAGAAAATTAACTTTCAGTCGCATAACAATAAATTACAGTACTTATCTATGAAAAATGATATAAGAACTAGACATGTACTAATTCTATTTAAAATTGAGTTTAAAAGTTTTATACAGGGTGTAAAAAGACAACGATGTTTTTTTAATAAACGATGTTTTCTTTTTAAGGTTACGATCATTTTCTTCTATGGAACCAACCATGGGAAATGACAAAAAAAATGAAATAATACTGTCATTTTATTGCAAGCAATGTATTCGTTTGATGCTCAAAGTACAAATGTACCTACAAAACTAACATTATAGCATTTTGACATGGTATCTCTGAAAAAAATGTCTGTTAACCGATTTCAGATGGATTTATGTAAAAAAAAAGAATTCCATAGAAAAAAATGATCGTGATGTTACAAAGAATACGAGGTATTAAAAGAACAAAGTTGTCTTTTTACACCCAGTATTGATCTAATATAAGAATGCATTATGAGAAGTATCATGTTTTTATTTTTATTAAACAATTTTTTTAATAACAACTTACAAATACGAACATGGTTTAGCAATATAAAAATATACAGGTGTTTTTTCGTTGCCACCCTTAACGAAGGGTACGTACTCTATACATCAAATAATGTAAGTTTATGCCAAAAAAAATGCTGGGAAACGATGTATATTTTTTTTATAATTACTTGATCGGGCGAAATTCATAGTGTCCACTGTTTATACTAGTTTTTTCATACACAGATATTAATTATTGCTCGTGAAAAAAATCTTGCTACACACGTCAATGTACATTTATGCAGAAAAACGCAGTCTATTTACTCAACTTTGGACCCTAATATTTTGGAATCCAGACACTTCCCAGGTATGCTTCCATGGAGAAAAATGATCGTGATGATGAGGAGATCCCATAGTTTTCGGGAACGTTGACGACCTAAAACCAACCTGTATAATGAGAAAGTATAAATAAATTACATAAAAGTCTATTAAGGTATTTCCTCAGGCGATGAGCTAGCAACTCGCTTACAAACGTTACTATAGGATCTTGTTCGTGATACAGTTCTAGCTATGTACCATATTTTGGGAACACAATCGCATATAGGGTATAGTACCACAGGCACTGAACATTCCTCTCTAGATCCCATATTATGAGTCATTGATTTCATGTACAGATTTTAATGTTTCAAAATTGTCACTTAGCTCGTGCCTCGGAAAGCACGTAAAACCGTTGGTCCTGCACTTGATCTCTCTCCGGTCGTGTCGGCTTTCCATCACATCGGACTATGAGAGTAACGGAATAGAGAGTGCATCTGTTTGCGCATACACTTGTGCACTATAATATCTCCTGCGTACTTGGCCAATCTCCGTAGAGATTGGTCACCTTGACCGAAATACGGTCGGAGATCATCATTATGAGTCATTCACTCAAGTGCCTATAAAACAGAAGCACTTCTCAAGTTATAAATGATGGGAGTGTATACAGGATGTAATAGAAGGGGTATGTTAAGCGAAGAGCTACGAAAAAAGCCTACCATAAAGAACTCATTTGTACATAAAAGAGACTGGAAATCTTATGTTTATTTTTCAAGATTGTATGAACATTCATCTTGCTTTATTTAGGAATTTTCCGGAGAAATATTTTATTATGTGGAGCAATGAACATTGGATTGATTCCGGGTCTCAAAGTTTATAGATGAGTTCTTATAGTCAACTATTATCCTAGTATATTACACCCTGTAAATTTATCCTTGAAAAAATTTCCTTGTGCATAAAATTGGTTTCTTTCTTTGTGACGTTTATTTTGATTACTACTTGCAGGCGTTAGTTATTTAGTTGAATCACGTGAGGCTATGTTAATGTGTTAAATTATTCCGGTTTGACCTTTTTTACCTTTGTGTAGGTACAGGCTGTTTTTTTTTTGTCGTCAACGTTTCCGAATACTACGCATGAAAATTTCTGTGAAAGCGTACATGGGAATTGTCTGGTTTCCAAAATGGTCTATAGTTCTAAGATTGGCAAAAATGCACATAGGGCCATGTAAAAATGAAACATTTCCTATCAAAAAGCCAACGCAAACACTAGATACCATACATTGCGCGTGTCTAAGTAAATAAAAGAAAATTGCCTGAAAAATTAAAATCGTTTCCCCAGATTATTTGGTGTAAATTTACTTTATAACATGTTAAAAAGAGATGGTAAAATTCGTCATCCGAGTAATTGACCCGGTAGCTTAGTTGGTGAGAGCACTTGCACGGAATGCAGAGGTCGTGGGTTCGAGCCCCACTCGGGTGAAGAATTTTTTCCATTTCTTTATTAATATTTTTTTATTAAAGTGTTTAGAGTATGTACCACTTATAAACGGTGGTAACAAAGAACTTCCTGTATATTTTTCTGTTATTTTAGCATCTATTGTAAATTTGTATGCGCGTGGTAGTCATTCGTAGCATTGCTACAAACTCGTAGAATTGCTACGAACTCGTAGCACATTCGCAAAATGTTTCCGATTTTCCTTGCCTTTTCTTACCCAACTGGGTTTACCTATAAGCACTGGCGGCTCGTCCTAAGGAGCGCTCGTGCAGTGCACTCCCACCCACGAAGATTACATAGGCAATCTATCTCTATATTTATAACTATCATTCAATTCTACTATGTTTATACAATAGTGTCTGCGCGTTCGTCTCAAGTAAGTTGTAAGTTATGTATCGAGTGGAACGCTAGCGATCGCGCTTCCAATGAAACGTAATTTGGTACGATTCCTAGTACAGTATTCAATGAGTGCGAAAGAGACATACCGACATAGGCCGGCGCGTGAAACAGAAGATTTCGTATGAAAAATTAGTCTTATCTGGAGCGCCGCTTACATTAATTCGTAGTGTACGTATGCTGCCACTAGATGTCGCTTAGTCCGAATTAGAACGCGATATGGTTGCCTTTAATGTGTTTCATTAGGTCATCTGAATTTTAATAAAGGGTGAGGGTTTTGCTCTTAATAAAAAAAATGCGAACCCCCCATCTAAAAATACCAGGAGCCGCCTCTGCCTATAAGCACATCGTGGATATCGTATGTACGGTACGATATCGTATCGTCTCTATACAAAATTCAACATGGCTGCTATTTATCGTATTTTGACAAGACTAAATGTCGATAAATCGGTTTATCATATCGTGTTTCGCAGGTCATGCTGCTTGTGCAGGTGAGCCTACCGCCACTACACACCCATTACACGGTTTTTCTACAAAATTATTGGTTGTTAGTTGCTCTGTTGCCTCAGAAATAACTATACCCGCCGTCTTCGGCCATATTTGTGTACTTCCGGCTTTCTGATGGTTATCGCCCCCCCCACTGTTTCCGGAAGTAAGGCTGTATATAAATTAGTTGCCGTTGCCTATCTATGTCGGTAAAGGTCAAGAAGGCTGTGAATATTCAGTATGCATTAATCTTAGGTAGGAAAAACTACAGCTACTTTTTACCCGACTACGCCAGAATGAGGGTTATGTTTTTCGAGTGTATATCTATTCGTTTGATCGTGAGAGAGACACTCTGGCTCAACATTTTATGCAGTCGTCGGGTTTTTCTTTAAAAAGATGAGGTTATTTTTAACCGACTTCAAAAAGAGAGGTTATCAATTCGTCTGTATGTTGTTTTTTTTATGTGTGTTACCTACATATAAAACATAACATCTGATGATAGAATCTCTAAGGAATCTAGGGATATCCTCAAATATTATAGGCCCGAGTAGTCGGTTTTTAGATTTTTATAGAGAATTTTGGTCAGCTACACATAATTTAAAGGAAACGAGGGTCTGATGATGGAGCCCCCGAAAAACAGATAATGGAACTTTTTAGTAACAAAATCCCCCTATGGCAGGAGGAGGCCTACGTCCAGTAGTGGACTGCAATAGGCTTATGAAGATACGAGTAATTGTGTTAAGTCGTGTAATTATATGTTGCGTAAAGCCGTGTCCGAAGTAAGATGGTTATAGAGGAAGAGGTAGACATGAGAGTAAAGAGATGACGGATAATAGGGATGAATAAAAGAAGAGTACCTACATATTGCACCTATCCCAAATGATTGGGAACAGGGCAGAAAAAGGAGTGTAATTATATGTTGCATATATTGTCAGACGTAAAATTTTGAAGCCTAGTCATTTCTCTCAGTGCCCTTTCGTCATGTGGCCGATTTAATCATTTGCTGGCATCTAAATCTGACAATATTATGCCGTCTAAACTTCGTACACGGCTTAACGCAATATACAGGTTTTTCGTCGCCACCATTAAGAAGGGTACGTACTCTATACATCAAATAAAGTAAGTTTATGCCAAAAAATATGCTGGGAAACGATGTAAATTTTTTGAATTTTTTTTTTAAGTACTTAATCGGGCGAAATTTGTAGTGTCCAGTGTTTATGCTAGTTTTTTCATAGACAGATATTAATTATTCCTCGTGAAAAAATCTTGCTACGCGTGTCAATGTGCATTAGGCATGGGCTTAATCCGGGAAGGGCAAATCACTACGTACTCTATACTCCGCGTGCATCCGGGAACGAAGAGAAATGGAGCGAAAGTATTGGTTTGGTTAGTTTATGTCCTTTTAACAAATCCAAAAAATATGCGAGATATGATTGGATCTATCCAAATAATAATTAGAAAAGCCGTATTTAAAAATGTAAATTTTTTTTTGTCCTAAAAATAATTCCAAATTTTTAAATTAAAAACAAAATACTTAAGATCAAATATCGAATAAATAGAAATTTTGAAAATTATAATTACGAAATTTGTAGTGTCCAGTGTTTATGCTAGTTTTTTCATAGACCGCGCGTTCCGGCGCGTTCGCAGATATTAATTATTCCTCGTGAAAAAATCTTGCTACGCGTGTCAATGTGCATTTATGCAGAAAAACGCAGTCTATTTACTCAACTTTGGACCCTAATATTTTGGAAACCAGACACTTCCCAGGTATGCTTCCATGGAGAAAAATGATCGTGATGATGAGGAGATTCCGTAGTTTTCGGGAACGTTGACGACCAAAAATCACCCTGTATATTTGCCCTTTAGCAAAATTTTATTTTAGTAAGCTCGAGTTTTGACTCATAGGGGAGTAGGTTTTTCGTTTTTAAAAAGATATTCAATTATTTATTTATCTTTTAAATTGTTTTACAAAACCTTAAATTAAGTACATTTTCACTTAATAAAATCAACCAGGTTTGTATGTTAGTGTGACGCTTTTTTAAGTGTGAAGTTTACATCTACAGGTAGGTACTTACAATAATAGTTTCTGGCGCAGTCGGTTAAAAAATTGGCCAGAAAGCGGCCGAGTGGCCTAATCATTTCGGGCACCAGAAACCACTAAAACGAGTAACCAAAGATATCGCATCCGTATTTCTAATAGAACAAGTAACACCTGAGAGTAACACTTACTCTGTTGACCCACTTTCCTCGATAGATGGCGTTGTCGATAACTCACGGAAGCCGTGGATTTTCACGCCAAGAGATTTACAGCCGTTCTTGAACCTAGTGGTTAAATGGCACAGTCTATTTAATACAGTGAATCAATTCAATAGGACCTTTATTAAAAAATGCAAAGAAATATTATAAATAAATAATAATTAAATATTCACACACTACACAACACATTAACCTAGTCCCACACTAAGATCCCTAAGGTCTTGTGCCGTGGGTACTAAGCAACGGTATATAAATACATAGATAAGTATAGAAACATCCCTGATTCGGAAACAAACATCGATATTCATCATATCAATGTTTGCACCTACCGGGATTCAAACCCAGGACCTATGGCGTCGTAGACAGGGTCACTACCCACTAGACCAATCGGCCGTATTAATCTTCTATGATTTATTTTAATTATTCTTCTATGCTGCTCTGGGAGTGAAAAAAAAACGTATAATAGCACAGCTGCTTCTTTTCCCGGGCATACTGTACAAGTCAGTAGAGGGACAAGAGGGTCTTGGTGTTTTGTTAGGCGATGGGCTGACCACCTGACACTACTAACCGAACTTGTACATCTCAACTATACCCTCAAAATTGGTCAGAAGTGGCACCATGTAGTCCTATCGGCCCTTGGTGCTTATGATGCGCAGCGTCACTAGAATACATCAGCTGCATCTCTTTCCGTGCATGTTGTAAGAGTCGACAAACGAACTCAGGGGTGTATTTTCAGGCGATTAGCTAACAACTTTATTTATTTATTTATTTATCATTTTCTATCCCTGCTATGATAAATGTGGTTGAAGAAAATCGCGAAAATCTAGTTTCGGTTTCCCCATTTTTGGAAATTTTGGGAATTGTGTATATATTTCCTCCAAACCTTTTAACGTATTTAGTTATTATTATATCTATACATGAAAACGTATTTAAAGTCAAATAAGCTCGTGGCAGTACTCAAAAGACCATAGCAAAAGACACATACCTAGTAATTGTGACCAATTCTGACCGTTAAGCTTAAACTTAAACCTTATGTTTGATAGTCCTACCTGTATCTTTCCATCTCAGCCATTTACATTAAGAATAGAAAGGAACAGACACGATTAATTTTAAGTTTAGCTTTAATTATGGTGGTCAGAATGGACCACAATGACAATACTTTTACCTTAAATTAAATTTAGGTTTAAGCGTGGAACCTTGACAAATATTATAATTTCAACTTAAACCACTGCATACAACGTAGCTATCTCAACCCTAGCGTGGCACTAACCTTCCACCACGTCCGGTCGTCCATGCCTATCAGTGTTCTCTATTTAGACGTCCATAATTTACCTGCCAAGGCTTTCATTACGGGCAAGGGTAGTTTACATACTTATACATAGGGTGTTTGTGACAGCCAGGCAAATATTGATACCATGACTTCAGACCATAATTCTGAGGCGGAAAACACTGAAAATTTTCGCAGGCTGTGTTACCAAAATGGGGTAGCTAGAATTGCAGGATCAGGAAAGAGATTATACAGCCACTAAAGCAGGGGTAGATGTAGAAGATCAGTAACAAGTTGCTAGCTCATCGTCTGATTCTACTGAGTTTCTTAGTCGACTCTTACGACATGCACGAAAGGAGATGCAGCTGATGTATTCTAGTGAAGCCCCGCATCAGCACCAGATTATGTTTGAGAAAGAGCCAAAAACATACACACACTCACAAACTTTTGCAAATTGTTGTTGTTGCGTCTTAAACAAAATTTGTCTTTTTTGGGTTGTTGAAAATCATTATTTAAATAGTAGGTTACGCGAGTATCTACCCATTTCTTAAAATACTGAAATACACTTAAACACCTTCTCTTCACAGCATTAGCCTAGCCGAGCATCGTGACGTGGCATCGCCCCAGTCGTGTCAAATCTCACAAAACCAGTACACAAAAACAACTACTAGATGGCTCTCTCAACCCTTTACACATAGTGCTTTAGTGCCAACTCTCTACAACAGATGGCGCTGTAAAAAGAGAACAGATTATCTTGTATAATCTTAAAAATTTAACTAGGAAGAGATGTTTTAAGGTTTACAAATTCCTAACGATTTTATATTCTTCCAGCACGACCGTGTAGAAGACAAGCGGAGTGCGCCGGAGTGGCCAGCAGTTCATGCGTGAGAACGCACTACGATGCCGCCACTAGATGTCTCTGCCCTGACAACTCCCCTCCTATTAATGGACAGTGCGAGGCGCAAGCTAAGAGTGAGTACCTACCTACACTCAATAATATACATCATCAATTGAAAAACGGGTTACTATATTATATACCTAATGATGCATAAACTAAGAGACAAATACAAAATAATCTAAGATTTTTAACATGAACGCTTTCAAACAACTAGACTTTGCGATACCTATTTTTGTGGGAGCGAGATGTCTCACTTTTAAACGTCAAATTCACAGAGCTATTAATAACTAGATAAACTAAATGTATGTTCTTTGCATGTAAAAATAGACTTAAGAATTAGAATAGACACTCGTTCTCGAGCCAGGACTGAATGAATTAGGGCTGATAGAAGTGGTCTGCAATCCCTTCTTACACACTTGCTTTGTCTAGTTATACTTAGCACTGTGGATTTGACGTTTAAAAGTGAGACATCTCGTTCTCGCCAAATTCATCATACGGGTGCTGTTCCTAAGGATTAGTGATACATTATTATATTTATTAGTAAGGCCTATTGGGGGACCCAGGTTTTTGTACTTTTAGTAGGATACCTTTAAATTACAATAATTAACTTACCAACACAACAAAATCACGTGTGTCAACAAACTCACAGTAACACTAATTATTCGAGACGAGAAACGAGCTGTTGCCCGCGATTCACAATAATTCTTAGTAGAGCTAACAACTAAATAATAAAAGTGACCTACAATTAAAAAGTAACCACCCTCAAAGTCGATAAGGCCTTATTGGGCAACTTTTCCACGTATTTTCATATCTCCAATATATAATTGACCTTCAATTTTTTTCTTTCATATCATTTCTACATTTTATTCTTCATATTTTTTGGTAATGAACCGTTTAATAAGAATACGGTCCCTATTGGTAGGGTAACAGCCTTCCTCTAATATCCAACACAAAAAGAATAATCGAGACGAGTTCAATCAAACAAACAAACAAACAAACGCTTCAAATACTAAAATATTTATTATTTTTTATACTGGGTTCACTAATTATAATAATGTTAAAAGAAAACTGCTGAAAAGGCATATTTTATTGCCAACATGAAATTGTATAACATAATGGGACAAGATAATCCACGTCGGTAGATTGTTTGTTACTTTTATTTGAATAGTCCTTATATTTTCACCAGCCGCGACTCCGTCCGTGTGGACCGCAGAATAAACAAAATGACGAAATCATCCGGGATAAAAATATTTTCCCGGGACAAAAGTAGCGTATGTCCTTTCTCAGGCTCTAGACTACCTGTGTACAGAATTTCATTTCAATCGGTTTACTAGTTTAAGCGTGTAAGACAGACAAATAGACTTGAGTTACTTTCTCATTTATAATATTAGTAAGGATCAGGGAGTCAACCCGCCTGCCCCGCGTGGTGACTATGGGCAAAACCCCCCTGTGGCAGTAGCTTGTGGCGTGCCCTGGGGGAGGCCTACGTCCAGCAGTGGACTGCAATAGGCTGAAGAAGAAGGATCAGTAAGGATAAAATTTATCACTAAGCTATACCCGAGGAGGGTTGGCGTCATGCAGGCAGCCAGCCGTAATACGAATGCCCAATCTTTGGCAGTGTGAGTTTCGAAAGTAACCATACTGGTATTGCGCCGACTCCATGAATAATGGAATTCTTAGGGTAGGAAGATTATGATAGAAAGGATAACATATCGCTTAACAACCCTTACTCTTCATTGTACACAAATTAAAACTATACACATGAATTACATAGGAGAAATGTACAATGGCGTACTTATCTCTTCAAGAGATTTCTTCTAGCAGACCAGAAAAAGAAGACCCTTTTTGTTACACTATGTATATGTAGAGAAGGCATAAGAAATACGAACCATAGCACGATATTTCCATTCAAATTACAGGTATACATAAGGGTAATTATTTGGCAATTATTATTTGAAATTTAGTTGTAAGCATACGTTATGGTTCCTTTCGTGTTTGATAGCGATCTCGAGATTACTGTTAGGTTTCATTTGAAATTACTATGTAGTGTATTTGTTATAAGATCTCTCGACCGTATTTCGGTCAAGGCGACCAATCTCTACGGTGATTGACCAGGTACACAGGAGATATTATAGTGCACAAGTGTGTCTGCAAACAGATACACTCTCTATTCCCTCACTCTCATACTCGTAGTCCGATGGGACGGAAAGCCGTCACGATCGCCGTCAGAGATCAGGCGCAGGATCAACAGTTTTACATGCTTTCCGAGACACGAGCTAAGTGATAATTTTACAACATTTAAACATATGTTATACTCAATACATATCTATTAATTTCAAGAAACAAAAATTGTTCAACAATAATCGGTACATTCGGTACCTGCAGTACCTACCTACTTGGCAATAAATGATGTACATTGCCATTGACCTTTAGAACAATTTTAGAACGTGACAATCTGCTGAAAATATGTACCTATAAGACTAGATTTATTTGCCCCATGCTGTCATACTTTTGTCACAAACAGCATAATTGGTACACACATACATACATAGCTATAATACATTTACCTATTAGTCATAAATGTAATTTATATAGTTATATGTATACTGTTGGTATGTCTTAATAAATAATTAAACAAAAAGAGTGAAATAGCATAATGCCTTGCATAAAGAAAATTTGGCGACACGTAGTAGACAAGTTTCAATGAGTGTTCACCATCTTCCCGTGGGTATCCTAAGAGGCTATTAAGGGTTTCCAGGAGATGGCCAGCACCGCCCCTCGTGTTGACAACATAGTCCGAAAAGCATACTGCAGTCACGCATTATACCTATTTGTCATTGATGACTCCATCTGATGACTCGTTTTTCTATCGTTTGGATATATGTACCTAAATAACTGTCTAAACAACATTTCCCCCAACAGACCTTTACCACGTGTGCAGCAACAGTGACGAATGCCTCGATGGGCTCATTTGCGGCACCCCGAACATCACGGGTATCCCTCCACCACATCTTGCGGTCCACGCGCCTCAGGACAAGATCTGCCTTTGTGATGTAGACAGTGGGCTGAAGGAACGCGACCATAGCTGCAGTGGTAAGTACATCAGCATTTGAAGAGAAGTCTACTGCTGGACATCGTCCTTGTCAGCCTATTCTCGATCTCGATCTCCCGTTTTTACCATCTAATCACTGCCAGTCCATCTGGCCGGATGGCGTCTAACGCTACGCTTGCCGAGGCGTAGTCTCCATTCGAGAACCCGTTTACTCCACCGTCCATCAGTTCTACGACAGATGTGACCCGCCCACTGCTCACCGATCGTTTGGAATCTGCATCCAGCAACGCCAACCCGCCCGGCACCCGCCAAGTGCGTAGAGGGTATATCGAAAGCGAAAATGTCTTAAAATAGCCCAGTATAAACAGCGATGGCCCGAAGTAAATTTTTGTATGGAGCGAGATCCAATTATGGCGCCTCTCCTGTTTGCTCCTAATAATATATCTTTACCATTTAGGCGCCCTCTATGATTTGGCGCCTGGAGCGTCTGCTCCGTTCGCCGTATGGGCGGGCCGGCCCTGAGTATAAGGAACCTACCCATAAAATTTCAGACATCAGTCCACCAACATCCATTAATCGACATCCGCAATGGCTAGTTACCCGGATTCAGACTAGATACGGATTATAAGGGAGTTCCCAGATTCAGACTAGATACGGATTATAAGGGAGTTCCCAGATTCAGACTAGATAGATACGGATTATAAGGGAGTTCCCAGATTCAGACTAGATAGATACGGATTATAAGGGAGTTCCCAGATTCAGACCATACATCCAGATTCAGACTAGGCTAATGATCGACATCCGCAATGTCGACTTTTACATACCGCTAGTGGCGGTACCAATACCGAAGGGCGGCGGGGTAGCTAGAACTGCAGATTACAATGGAGTCCCAATCCCAGATCTTCGGAGCCTCAGTTCTCCACAACTAGAGCCTTGGTCTTTCTGTTTACTTTAAGTAGTTCTTAGATTATAAGGGAGTAACTTTTTCATTATAAAAATGATATTTAACCGTAATAAATAGTTTCAACATTTAAATACATATTTCTTTTTCAGACGTAGGTAGGTAGGTATTTTCTAAGTTTTTGGGTTGGGTGTCTGCACTCTATCAGTTAACAGTTATACAATAGAAAGTTGCTGTTGGCTTATAACAAAAACAACCACACATTATTTTGTCTGAAAGTATTTTTAAATGCCTTTCCCCCCTTATGATTAGTATGCTGCTGTTTTTTCATTAGTCGCAAAAATAATCTTTGACAGAAATACGTTCACAATCATACATAACGGGCACGTATTGATTTTGAAGGAGATGCAGCTGATGTAGTCTAAGTGAAGCCCCGCATCAGCACCCGAAATAAAAAACCTAAATATGTAAAATACGCAAACCTCAGTGGTGACTACCTATTTGAGCCGATTGGGGTTGAAACCATGGGGCCATGGGGTGCAGGAGCTCACAACCTTTTTAAGGATATTTCGAAAAGGTTGGTCGAGGCATCTCATGACCAGAGGGCTGGCTCATTTTTTGGACAGCGAGTAAGCCTCGCTATCCAGCGATTTTGGGCACATTGCCAGCGGTGGAGGACTTGCAAGGAGTCTTCTATTTGTAAATTTTATTTTATTTTGTAGCTTTAGTTTTTTTTTTTACGTAGGATTAGTTATTATTGCAAATAGTTTTTAGATTTATATCAATAATATTTGAAAATATGTAAAATAATTCTTGAATTTTTATATTTAGGTATATTTTCATTTATTTTTTAATTGTCATTTCATTTTTGTAATATTTGTTTCAGATGCAGACATTGTAAAGACATCAGTATTAGCTATATTCCTCGTGTCCTGCATGAGAAAACTTTTAGTTTATTAAACTAAATTCATTTAATAACTCATCATTGGACTATTGGTATGATGAGGTTTTGGTTTGTAACAAGATTTTCGGATTATCGATTTTAATATTCAAAATGGCGACGTGTATTAACGTACATATTAATATTGTTACGACGTGATATCACGTCGTTAAAAATGTTTCTGGCGACTTTTCGCCTGGTGATTGGCGAAAAGTGTTAAACAACATTTTTTCCCCTAATATCAATTAAGTAGAAAGATTTTATGCGTATGTATCCTCCATTATTATTATTATATTATATTTAGAATATTGTATCAATAGCCACAAAAAAGAATATACATAAACATCATATAAAAATTAATAGTAAGCCCTAATATTAAAAATTTGTTACAACTCATTGTGTTATTCTTCCATATGCCTAAATTATATTTTTATTATTTAATTAATTAAATAAAAATACTTGATATTAATCTAATATCTGGGATATTACCATGAAGCTATGCTTTTATACAGAACTGCAAGGTCATAAGGGAGATCACACAGCCACGTTTAACATAGTGGCAACAGATCTAAATTATCAGTGATATGTGGCTGGCTATCGCCTGAGAGAATGCCTGAGTTGCTTAGTCGACTCTTACGACATACACGGAAGGAGATGCAGCTGACGTATTTTTTCATGCATGCTTTCATAATGCAAACAATCCTGTTGAGGATGACAATATAACTCATGGTAAATCTTAACTTACACCTTAGTTCAACCGAGTATTAAAAGTGATAAATACTCTCGAATTATAAGTACCTAGACATATATTTGTCAAAATAAATAATAATATAACAACTTTGATATTGATTGCGATTAAAATCTCTTGCACCGCTTTCTCATATTTCTTTATTCAAAAGTAATAAATAATAATATTTAAGTAAGTATCTAATAATAAAATAGAAATAGGTAACACAAGATATTTTGTAAGTGCCTAAAAATTCGTCCATTCGTGATAATAAGAGTACTAGATTTAATATGTAAATAAGTACTGAGAAAGCACACTGAAATACAGGGTGTTTTTTCGTGGCCACCCTTAACGAAGGGTACGTACTCTATACATCAAATAAAGTATGTTTATGCCAAAAAAAATACTGGAAAACGAAGTAAATTGTTTTGATTTTTTTTTTAATTACTTGATCGGGCGAAATTTACAGTGTCCAGCGTTTATGGTAGTTTTTTCGTAGGCAGATATAAATTATTTCTCGTGAAAAAATCTTGCTACACGCGTCAATGTGCATTTATGCAGAAAAACGAAGTTTAACGACCCTAATATTTTGGAAACCAGATACTTCCCAGGTATGCTTCCATGGAGAAAAATGATCGTGATGATGAGGAGATTCCGTATTTTTCATAAACGTTGACGACCAAAAATCACCCTGTATAGATAAAATTATTATTTACTCGATATATTAAAGAAATTAATTGTCACTTTATCTTTTACAAATTTGAAGGTCTAGTCATGGTAGTAAGTAAAAATAGAATCTTAAAGTGTGTAGATTTTCACATAAATATAATCATATTAAAAAGGCTTAATAAAAAAATGGCGCTTAGGTACTTCTTTATCATTTAAGTATTATTATCGCACATAATTATTTACGAGCTATAATGATATAAAACTTACATTAGTGTATATTTAGCTAAAATACAAATTAAATTAATTCATTTTGAGTATTTTAAAGGTAATTATAGAATAATTATTTGTATTAAATATAAGCTAAAACTGTTCAATGTCTTTTTGAAATTAAATAACCTAAGTAATTACGTAATTTATTTTATTTGCTATAAACTAGTGTAATGTAGAATGTAGCCCTTTAAATTAGTTTTTTTTTAGTTCTTTCGAACCGTTCCTTGGATTAAATATTTCAAATAATTATATTTAAAAAATCTCCATTTGGTTGTATGGTTGGTTGGTTGTAACCTAAAGGTTTGACTTGATTTTAAATAATGTGTGCTCAGCCTTATGATTTATTATAGTTTAGTATTTCAGAAAATGCTTAAAAAAGTACAAAAAACTAAATGCTTTACTCTCATCTCTCACTAAGGGTTAATTTTTTTAATGGTCATAATAGGCTTCCTTCAGATAAAAAAGCTGTTTCCATCTCGATAAACATCAAAATCCTTTACATAGGCTATCTGACCATTGGAAAAATCGGCCCTAAAATGGACGCGTTTACACGTTTCTACTAAATCACTTTCCTAAATGTAAAACGGTCCTTATGTTTAAGTTCATAGGTCGTGACTAACATAGCATGCCTAGGCTTAATAGTCGCGTTTAATTGAGATTGATATCTTGAAATCTAACTATATATTAAAAGAATGTTACCTTAGTTTTAATACTTTTAATATTACTTACACGAAATGCTGGCAAAGGTGGTCAATTTATACAGGGTTTTTGTGACAGCCAGGCAAATATTGATATCATGACTTCAGACCATGATTCTGAGGCGGAAAACACTGAAAATTTTCGCAGGAAAATTCCAACATTTTCCCCCTTTTTTCATATTTTCAGGAAAAAAGAGTTTTGTTCGTTTAATTAGTCCTTAGATAATGAATTAAAAATAACATTTTAACCAATAAAATAAATAAAAAATTGCCCTAAAAAAAAGTTGAAATAAATAACTGATCAACCCTAATGGAGAGTCACAGGTGATCCAAAAAACAGCAATGTATCACACAATAACCAATAAGCCCATTTAATTAATCACATGATCACCCGATACAATTGGCGCGAAGAGCAAAGATTACTGATAATCAAATAAAAAATACATTTCCTGCGAGTAATAACACTGCCGTATAACTCAACATAATGGTACTTGTTCCGTATTTGCCTGGCTGTCACCCACACCCTGTATAATATATTAGGTATAAACTTACTACAATTTTTGCGATTCAAAGGTCTCATATTCATGGAGTTATTATAATTATATCATTTGGATTTATTCTCAGAATATAAATTTCTGTACATGTAAGACGTACTAGCTTAGATATTTATTTTGTAGTATTTTCATTTCAAATAATTAACAAAATATAATTACTGTTACGGACACGTTGTTTTATGTTAACTATATTTTTAATGCATGTTGTTTATGAAATACTTGAATGTTAGATACTATATATGTTTGAATTTCAATAAAATATATAAACCTATTATAAATAAACGTTTAATAATTTACCCTTTCCGTTTCTTATTTAAAAATGTACGGAGAACATGTCGAAGGAAACTTTTGTAACATATTTGACATACATACATCTATAGGTAAATAAATAAAATAAATATTCACACACTACACAACACATTAACCTAGTCCCACATTAGATCCGTAAGGTCTTGTATCGTAGGTACTAAGCAACGGTATATAAATACATAGATAAGTATAGGAACATCCATGACTAGGAAACAAACATCGATATTCATCATATTTTATCTATGTTTGCACCTACCGGGATTCGAAGCCAGGACCTACGTCCGTATCCGCGGATATCCGAGGTAAAAGAAAGATCCGTATCCGTGTCCGTATCCGTTACTTTTTTGGCGGATCTTTTACGTATATTTTTACCTTATTAATTTTAAATTTATAAATGAAATTCTTTAAATAGGTGGTTAAGTAGCAATAAAAAACTATTAAATTCAATTGAGATATTTTTTATTTGCTAAAATCAATAGTTGGCTCCTTTATGTTGCAAACCAACATTATCAAGATGAGATCAACATTATAAAAAGTTATAAGATCACCTTTTACTAAAAAATCAAAACTTAGATCTTCGTAATATTTTAAATTTGAATTAGATTATTTTTGAAATTAAGTATTTGTCGCGCGCACCGACACCAGCTGCGTAAGAAAGTTAAGATCCGTATCACCAAATATCCGTATTCAGATCCGTATCCGCGGATATACATTTTTAACGATCCGGCACCTCACTAATACGTATACACGACTGTGTTCCCGTACACAAAGGAGATCCTGCTGCCACGTTTAGCACAGCGGGGATAGATCTAATAAATATTCTAATAAATAAATATTCACACACTTCACAACACATTGACCTAGTCCCACTTTAAGATCCCTAAGCTCTTGTGTCGTGGGTACTAAGCAACGGTATATAAATACATAGATTAGTGTATAGAAACATCCATGACTCGGAAACAAACATCAATATTGATCATATCAATGTTTGCACCTACCGGGATTCGAACCCAGGACCTATGGCGTCGCAGGCAGGGCCACTACCAACTACACCAGTCGGCCGGCAGTGTAATATTAAATGAAATCCAAAATTGTGGTTTCTTATCACGAATGTAGCAGTGGCGTAGCTACCTAGGGGCTAGGCGGGGCAGTGCACCGGGGCCCTCAAGCTCAGGGGGCCCTCGAATCCTTACCGTAAAATTCTCGGGTAGAGCTTGAATTTTCAAAAATTAAGAAACAACTTACTTGAGTTATGTGGTAAATACGAGAAAAAATATCGCGCTCGCTTCGCTCGTACATCTATTATATATCTAAGCAGTCTTTCAATTATGGGGCTCGCAAACTTCGAAAATTCTTATAGTCACGTGCAATAAAGAGAAGATAGTCAATAAAAATTCCTAAAATTTTCAATATCTAATTCGTTGAGATAGCAGTAGGGCCCCATTTTTTTATTTGCCCCAGGGCCCCTAGTTACCTAGCTACGCCACTGGACTGTAGTTATCATGATCATCATCATCAGCCTATTGCAGTCCACTGCTGGACGTAGGCCTCCCCCAGAGTACGCCACATGGCTCGATCTCCCGTTTTTGTCATCTAGTCACTGCCAGCCGCCCTCTTTAAGTCATCGGTCCATCTGGCCGGAGGGCGTCCAACGCTAGGCTTGTCGTATTGTAGTTGTAGCCAATCATATCAATGTAGGTAAATTAAAACTAAAAATTACCAATTTTATATAAAAATTTAATTTTTTAAAATTCCTATTGACTAAATATCTATTACTACACAGTTATAACAATAAACGTGATGATTGTGAGCAGGTTTCCCAGGACCGTCGTTGCTGAACTTGCTGTAAAAATATTAAACATATGTTTTAGGTGCATACCTAATTAACTACTTACTTTCGTAATAAATGAGGAAACTCTAGCGGCCGCCCATGACTTGGCCCGCATAAATATTATTTCACGTTCTCGTAGTTAATTGCGGAAAATACTTTTCTTCCCATTTTTAAACAGGGGGGTAAGCATGAAACTCTCGATAGTCCGTAATGCTATCGTCAAGCTGTCAAATCACATAGATTTTGCTAGCGAGTCAGCTAGCGTTACGCCGCGTAATAAAGTTCGTGCTTACCCTTTACTGTAGTCTAACCTCTATTATATTACGAGTATATGTCGCTATTGAAACATAGATTGTTGCAGGTGTGCCCAAAAAATGGCAATAGGCCTTATCACGTGGGACTTAATAGGCTACAATACAGTGATTACGGTATTATGCCCACTTTATATATTTTAGTTTGTAATTTTTTATGTGTGTGTGTGGCGAAAAATAAACGTTTTCTTTCTTTCTTTCTTTCTTTCTTTCTTTCTTTCTTTCTTTCAATACAATATCACAATACTTACTACAAGTATTAAGCTCTTCCGAGTAAGGGTACTCGAACCGGCACTGACACAGGCCGTTCCTGCAGACCACCCTGTCGGACATGCCCTGCAAGTAACACTCGCTGCTGCGACTGCAGGCCGCGAACAGATCTGCAATGGTTAGAGAGAAGTTTTCATATACCGGGTATTTTTTCGATGCCACCCTTAACGAAGGGTACTTTATACATCAAATAAAGTAAGTTTATGCCAAAAAAAATGCTGGGAAATAATGTAAATTATTTTGAAGAAGAAAAATTTATTACTTAAATGGGCAAAATTTATAGTGTCCAGTGTTTAAGCTACTTTTTTTCATAGAAAGATATTAATTAATTCTCGTGAAAAAATCTTGCTACGCGCGTCTATGTGCATTTATGCAGAAAAACGCAATCTATTTACTCAACTTTGGACCCTAATATCTTGGGAACCAGACACTTCCCAGGTATGCTTCCATTGAGAAAAATGATCGTAATGATGAGGAGATTCCGTAGTTTTCGGGAACGTTGACGACCTAAAAACACCTGTATATAGACACGGCTGTATCCTTGAAATGGAGTGTCTACAATTTGCAGGATCATAGAAAATAATTGCATAGCTACATTTATCATAGCGGGGAATGATCAGTTTTTATGAGATTGTAATTTTTCTCTACATAATTATGATTTTTATATGAATTTTATTTGAAAAGGAAGCAGTTATTTTTAAAATTCAAAGCTCAAATCGCTCTATTCGCTCTGCGTAGTAAGCGCGTATGTAGCATGCGCTACGAAAAATTCGTAGTACCGTAGCACCGTCTGACTACGAAGTTGCACAAGATTTTGATAATATGTGTTGAAGCCTTATGCATTATGCATCTTTGTCTAACTACCTTAATTAGAGAGGGACAACCAATTGCTATACCAGTCTAACGAATATTCCTTAACCTTGATTAGATTTTAATTAGTTTTACAGTGGTTCACAAAGTGGTCCAGCGGTCCACAGGCGACTCTATGGGAGTCTACGTTGGCGTGAAAAAATGGGGGTTTATTTTATTTTTTAATTTGTATGTGGTGTAGGGCTTGGATAATCAGGCTATTTGAAGGAGACTAACGGACGCCTGCCATTACAACCAAGTCTCAAAATTGTAAAGGTGGCAGGCGGTGACTCGCCGACTCATTTCAAGAAACGGCCGCACGCACGGAGCGACAAAGGGGGCAACATTTGATGAGCGGCTAGGGCGGATGGGTGCCCCTGGACTTTAAACCGAAGTCAACTCGCCACTTACGGACGGGCACGTCCACACTCGAGCTGTCATAGCCCTCGCGACTCCACTCTGCCCGGCCGGCGAAGGCAAGGCAGAGGCGGGGGAACTGTTCTTCGTCACACCTCACTCCGGCGCCGGAAAAGTTATGCGCGTACATACATTCCGACGATTCATATAGATTTTATACCAACCTCTGATTGGCCAGCACCATCCGTCTCTCAAGTGGTATTGGTCCAAACACTCGCAGTTCCCATCGCTGCAGACTGACGGACCGACGGCCTGCTCACACTGGGCATTCACCACGCAGGTAGCGTTATCTTCGGTGACTGTATCGAGCACTGTTATAGAAGGTTCATCATCATCATCATCATCACCATCATCAGCCTATTGTAGTCCACTGCCGGACGTAGGCCTCCCCCAGGGCACGCCACAAGACTGCCATGGGGGGTATTTGCCCATAGTCACCACGCTGGGCAGGCGGGTTGCTGACCGCAGTTTGTATTTTGGACTACGAGTATGTTGTCAACACGAGAGGTGCTGCTGCTTACCTACAGAAGGTTAAGAAACTTATTCTTTACTAGTGGACGCCCGCGACCCCGTCCGCGTGGACTACAGAAAAAACAAAATGTCGAAATTATCCGGGGTAAAAACATTTTCCCGGGATAAAATGTAGCCTATATATTAAGTGGGACCTGTCAACTGTTCCTGAAAACTGCATCGAAATCGGCTCAGCCGTTTCGAGATTAGCGTGCACAAACGCACAGACAAAAATTCCAAAAATCATTGTTTTGGGTACTATTACGTTGATCGTCTTCCATGTACAGATAGCGATCCGTTACATTTTTATTATATGTATAAATTGTACACAAGACGCTACAGTAAATGCAGAGAAAAAAAGAAAATGCAAACAGAGAACGCACAATAAGTGTGCTAGATACGCGTTTTTATTCATCATATTCCTGCTCTTAATCCCATTATTTATGGTGTTGGGGCTAGATAGATCAAATTCTTTATTTTATTACAAATTCAAATTATTGTACAAAGGCGAGCTTAATGCCTTGCCTTAATGCTAGCTAACCTGTTACTTAAGAACATAATTTCTACAGTTTTGCATTTGGTGAATGTTATACGGCCGTCTGTCTGCCTGGCGCTAACTCTCCTCGGGTACAGCTGAGTGCCAATTTTGCAACATTAAAATCCGTGCATTAAATAAATTCATTGGTGATTCCGTGGCTGGGATCGAACCTACGCCATCCGACGAAGGCGCACGACTTAGGGTCAATTTATATCTACAGACATTGAGCGTGTCAGACACATACTGACATGAACCGTACAAACATTAACCGTACCATATATACCATATAATAAGATGTAGATGTAGACATAGAGTGCTAATGTCATACTAACAGTTTCGATGCACCATTAGACTTTTCGGTACCTCACAATTCCAGTTCTTGACACTTAGATTCTATTAGTGTAATTGTGAGGCACCGGAAAGTCTAATGGTGCATCGAAACTGTTAGTATGACATTAGCACTCTATGACATCTTATTCCTCTATGACAGTACAGACAAAATAACGGCCGTGTCTGTTGGTGTCTACGCGGCCGTGTAACGATAGATATAAATACGTCAATAGACATTGTATAAAAGAATATTATTTTATCTGACACGCTCAATGTCTGTAGATATAAACGGACCTGTAACCATTAAGCTATGTATCACCGCTAAGGAAAGAAAAGGTATCCACTTACAAATCCAGCAAGCATCATCATACTCCAGATACCCGTCAGCGCACTGGCAGCTGGACCCATCCTGGTGGGAGCAAACGGTGTTGTTGATCACGCACTCCTGGTCTTCGAGACAGGAGCCTCCAATCACTTAGGGCAAGAAGAATATAGGTGTAGTACATAGGTGGATTTACGTTTGCCATTTATTATGTCATAGTCAAGTTACTATAAGGCCGCGTCCCCACTAGGCGAACAGTGAGCGGCTGACAGTTTGCTTCCCTATACATTTTAAATGGAGTGTCCATACAGCGCGTAATGTATGCAGTTTGCGACGTTTCGCTTGCCGACTCATTCTGTGACTGCCTGATTCGCTAATATTATATTCGCTAATCCCTCACAAGAATTCGCAAGCGCTTAGCGGCTAATACGCTCTACTCGTAGTTCGCCGCTCAGTTGATATTAAGTTAGCGACCGATAAGCCACTCAGAGTCAGTCAGCCGCTCAGGCCGCTGCGGCCTAATAACTCCTGGGCACTTAGATAATCTCCATTCAGACTGGCCGCTATAACCGAAATACGGTCGGAGGTGTTATTTTATTATATTTATATCATAGTTCTTTATTGTGTTTCCTGTGCTGATGCGGGGCTTCACTAGAATACATCAGCTGCATCTCCTTCCGTGTATTAGTAAAGAGTAATGGAGCCCTGATAATGCTACAATAAACACTTACCCGGTGCGCAATACCCGTCGAGCTCCTGATAGCTAGGTGTACAGGAGCAGCGTCCCTCCTCGCAGACTATGTTTTCAGTGCCGGAGCACTCGGGCGTGGCTTGACAACTGTCTCCCAACTCTGGTGGAAGGAAGATAATAATGTGCTCATTAAATTAACCAGTTACATAGATTAAGGGTTTCTGGCTTCTTTATTACCTAATTTGCAATAGCAAAGCCGAAGCAAAGCGATAGCGAAAATTGTACAATATTCGCCTTAAAATGTCAAAGTTCCTTTGAAATTCATTTTACGTAATACGAATTTGACAAGCGATCAGTGATTTTTGTACAATTTTCGCTATCGCTTTGCTTTTGCTAGTTAGGTAATAAGGGGGCAGGAAGTGGGCATCAGCGCCTCCCGCGCTGGCAACATAGTTCGATAATCAGACTCAGCCAACCCACCTGCCCAGCGTGGTGACTATGGGCTATGGCAGTAGCCTTATGGCGTGTCCCGTGGAAGGCCTACGTCCAGCAGTGGACTGCAATATGCTGAAGACGTAGTAGATAAAGTCAAGTTTAACTATATCGTGTTACAGGAGCATTACAGGAGTAAATAACATTACTGTGCTGTTCCCTGTCTATCTCGCTAAAACTCAAAGATGACTTTACCGAAGGCTGATTATGTATCTTGCTACCCAATTCCAATATCAAAATAGTCACTGTCTTTCACAAGAAATTCATATGAACTAATAGGTTACAGTTTTAAAAAGTACAGTCTAAGTCTGTGCGAACGACAGACTACGATCTTTTTGCGCATGTACATTTGGATAAAATTTGAGACCAGATCTTGTACGTAATTACCAAATTAGCTCACTTGTATCAACGGGTTAATATTTGTATTAACGGTCAACACAAAGTTAATTTGTCACAAAAAAAATGCAATTAACTTTGTGGCAAACGTACAATAACCCGTATCAACGATATTATGTCATCAGTCCTACGAGTACATGTCACTTTAATAATTTAAATCATTTGAATCTGAAAACATGTGATGTATATCAATACAGTTTTCTGCCCACTTACCAAGCCCAGCAGTAAGACATAACCCATCCATCTCAGACAGGCCAGCAGGGCAGGTGCAAACTCCCTGTCCCTCGCCGTTCATCATGCACTCTATCTCCAGCTCCCCGGCCAAACAGTCGCTGTCGGCTTCACAGAAGTCACCGACGCCTGGTCAAAAGCATTTGAAGATTTAAGAAGAGAAAGTGAGGACTTTTGAAGATTTAAGAAGGAAAGTGAAAAGTTTAAAACTTGATTGGTTTGCCACTCATTCCTCTAAACCAGGATCAACAGAGGCAACGAGAGAAGTGTAAATAAAGCATAGAAAATGGTGGTGGAACCGGTTAGCGAACCCTGTGGTACGATTAGCTGCAGGCGGCCATTGGTCTATGGCAAACTTACCAACATTTATGAAATATGTAGATATACAAGGTAATTTTTGGTCGTCAACGTTCCCGAATACTACGGAATCTCCTCATTATCACAATCATTTTTCTCCATGGAAGCATACCTGAGAAGTGTCTGGTTCCCAAGATATTAGGGTCCAAAGTTGAGTAAATAGACTGCGTTTTTCTGTATAAATGCACATAGATGCGCGTAGCAAGATTTTTTCACGAGAAATAATTAATATCTGTCTATGAAAAAACTAGCATAAACACTGGACACTATAAACGCCCGATCAAGTTATTAGAAGAAAAATCCAAAAAATTTACATTATTTCCCAGCATTTTTTTTGAGATAAACTTACTCTATTTGATGTATAGAGTACGTACCCTTCATTGAGGGTGGCAACTGTATATCATTCATCTGGTGGCATCGAAAAAACACACTGTATACTTGCGGACATTGTTAAGTGTCAATAGGTAACCTTAACTTAAGCTCTTCACTAGTTGTTATGATAATATATCCTGTGTACAATAAAGAATACAATAAAAGCTGGCAACTTTTTACTGATCATTAACATCTGACCCCGTTATGCCAAACGTGACTATGGCATCTATCTTATGATTTTGCAGTTTTGCCGACTCCATTTCGCCGTGTCTCTATGTAGTATGTATTGGGAATTTAAGAGCTATACTCACCAGCAAACAACCGGCACATATCCCTACCAGCATCCCACACAGCGAGCTCGGGGATACACTCACAGGAGCGCAGTCCCCAGGGCTCCTGGGGGTCGGAGCACCGCGTGGCCACCCCAAACGTGTGGCAGTTAGAGTCAGTCACACACGACTCGGTTAGACGACGGGTTGCTGAGAGAAAGAGGTTAATTATGTAATCTAAGTAAAAGACGAGACGAACTAAAAGCAAATACAACCGTTATTAACAATTTATTAATTCAGAATATAGGTACATAATGTTAATATTGGACACTGGTTTCTCAATTGTCTGGCTTTTCAGCATAGGCTTCGCCAAGTGTTCGCCGCGTGGCTCTATCCCTTGCTTTCCTAATCCGGTTTGGTCCTGCTTCCCATCTGCGATACTATCTACCTTTGTTTCTCTTATTATATCTAGGACACCAAAAGACAAACTACATATTTTAACTATTGTGCCGGTAATTTTTATATAGATTTGGCTTATGTATAGCTATCGGGATGAAAAATAACGTTTCCAATAATGTAATTTCAAAAAGAGATGGTAAAATTCGTCATCCGAGTAATTGACCCGGTGGCTCAGTGGTAAGAGCACTGGCACGCGGAATGCAGAGGTCGTGGGTTCGATTCCCACCCGGGTGAGGAATTTTTTCCATTTCTTTATTAATATTTATATTAGTCAACTTGGAGTTTTTAGTTTTTGTTTCATATCTGTAGATTATTTGGAGCCGTTTCATACAAATCTGTTCGGTAGACGGTAGTCATTGCGTCAAAGATAGGTTGGTACTCTTCGCCCAATTTTTATAATGGTCAGATAGCCTATTTGAAGGATGCTGCCTATCTTGATCATATTTTAGAGAATAACATCAACTTTATCTCTATCTAAAGTTTAGATAGACTATCTGACGTTTGGAAAAATCAGCCTTTAGTAGGATAATATCCACATTTTATTTTCAAATAATTCAAGGCCTAATTAACTAAACCATACATTCCAATACCCCGAATATCGTTTCTCCTAACGTCAAACATGCAACCTCGAATGTTTTGACCTCAAAAGAACGAACGTAGCTAAGGCACCTCAAAACGTGCACGCACACCACGCTACCATCAATAACCTTAGAGTCGAACGCACGCCATCACGAAAGGGAACCATAGAGAAACGTTTTTGGTGGTTATATAAATGTTATAGTATCTATAGATGGCTGAACTTTAAGCAACCATCAGCGTTCTTACAAAAGAATCGCTAAGCAATGTCTAAACACCTGTTTTGTGACCCAAGGCCTAACGTATTAAACACTGTCTAAACAACTGCTATAGAAAACACATTTATGTTTAAGGGTTTCCGGGAGGTGGGCAGCAGCGCCTCCCGTGTTTGATAACATAGTCCGAAAATCAGACTGCGGTCACCAACTCACCTGCCCAGCATGGTGACTATGGACAAAAACCGCCCATGGCAGTAGCCTTGTAGCGTGCCCTGGGGGAGGCCTATGTCCAGCAGTGGACTGCAATAGGCTGATAACGATGACAAATTTTATTTACCTTTGACGCAGTCCACCATATTATCCTCGAAGTAGAAGTTAGCAGGACAGTTGCAGACGCCGTCCCTGATCAGGGCGAAAAGGCCCTGGCACTGTTCCTCAGTGGCTGGAGAACCCAAATCTGAAAAGTAGAGCTTTTTTTACATACCAGATGTTGTTGGGATTAAGCACCAACCAACCAAGCAAGAGTAAAAAAATTTCATTCATACATAAATATACGGCTATGTTCCCGAAATGGGGTGTCCAAACCTACTGGATCACGAAGGAGATCTTACAGTCATGCTTAGCATAGAGGGAGGATATAAAAGATTAGCGACAAATTGCTAAGATTTAATACAGCTCATGAAGAAGAAATAAAAATTCTGCTGCATGCTGCATCTTCCGTGCATGTCGTAATGGTCGACTAAGGAACTTAAACATGCGGGCATCCTCTCAGGCGATAAACTACTGCCGCCATGCTAAATGTGGCTATGAGATCTCCTTTATGATCCTGCAGTTCTGGCTACCCGAAACTGCATGTGTGTCTATGTGCGATTCAACGAGGAATTCGCCTTAGTAGAGTATATGCCATAGATATTCCTGTGCCTGATTTAGAAGGAAGATAGAAGTCTTGTCGTGTGCGCATTTTGGTCGGCGGAGTACCTACTAGGAGTACAATAAAATCTAGAATAACAAATATAAAAAATGATCTTACTAGCAAAACAGCTTAATCCATTAGTACTAGCGTAGTAACCAATAGGACACACACAGAATCCGTTGACACATACAAACGGATCTGAGCACGGTTCAACAGCTGAGCAGACGCCGCCATGTTGTCGAGTCGCCATATTGGTTGAGGTGACGTTGGCGGCCATTTTGGATGCGCTTATTACTGTTTCTGCTGGCACTGTAACAATTCAGATATTTAGGTATTATAATAATACTTGTATCTAATGGAATTCAAATCCCCCTGGATTTAAAGTATATATATAACAATTTTGAGAAGCGATCGAACCATTTCCTCGATACTGCATAAATACATTAAGTTACATGATGAAGTCTAAAGCTTAGATTTCCTAATGTAACGGTACCATGATTACCTTGCGGTCGTACGAAAAATTAAATTACCTACGTTTTTACAGCCGATTGGTGTAGTTGGTAGTGGCCCTGCCTGTGACGCCATAGGTCCTGGGTTCAGATTCACTACCAACTGTGCCAGTCGGTTGCAAGTAGGTTTAAGTAGTTAACTGACTATTATTACTCATGGTATTAGTGACCCACCATCATTAATGTTGTAGCAAGTAAAAATTTCCTTTGAGACATCACAGGCTCCTCCTTCGAACTGACAGTCCTCGTCCAGCACGCAGCCGTCCCCAACAGCTGGAAAAGAGTTCACGCCATAGATTTAAAAGTAGCAATGTTTAATTAAGCGAAATACAGGGTTGTTTTCCCTGCACCATCACCTACTTGCCCTTATTATATTATTAATGGGATCTTTAAGTATTTGGCGTTTGTTTTACGGCCGGCTGTCTGCTTGACGCCAACCCTCCTAAGGTATAAAAATAAAGATAAGTGCCCGTGACTGGGATCGAAGCTTCCGACTGCAATGCGTACTTCTTAACCACTAGGCTATCACCACAGTTTCTATAATCACCATTTGATATAATTATTGACTTACCATAACCTATCCTCCTGCATTCTCCCCTCTGCCTTTCATAATACTGGTCAGCGCAAGTACAAGTTCCTTCAGAGCAGGCGAGGCTGTAAGGATCCCTCAGGACTCCCATACACTCCTCATCTCTAGTGCAGGCTGCTCCGAAGTCTTTGGACTCCCAGCAGCGTCCAAGGAAGTAGTGGAATCCAGGCTGGCATGTGCAAGTTCCTACTGTAAGTAGGCAATATTAAATACATAAACATGACTATATGTTCCCGAAGTGGGATGAAAATTGCAAGATCATAAAGAAGATCAAACAGCCACTTTTAGCATATCAGGAACAGCTGTAAATTATCAATGACTATCGTCTAGAGTAGAGTATGTACCACCACATGTCAGCTCGTGGGTATCGTACGAGGCGATAAAGGGACTGCGGTCACCAACCCGCCTGCCCAGCGTGGTGACTATGGGCAAAACCCCCCTGTGGCAGTAGCCTTGTGGCGTGCCCTGGGGGAGGCCTACATCCAGCAGTGGACTGCATTAGGCTGAAGAAGAAGAAGAATACATCAGCTGCATCTCCATCCAGTCCTTAGGCGCGGGCCAGACAGAAGAGACGTAAGACGTGGACAGGGCAGAGACGATTCTTTTCTTCCAGCGTCGCGCCCGCGCCCGCGCCCCTTCTCTTCTGTATGTTTTGCGTCGCGACGCTTCTACAGGGTGTAACAAAAAGAGTGTGTTAAGCGAAAAGCTATGTAAATAGCCCACTATAGAGAACCTATCCACAAAATTTGAGATCCGAAATCACATGTTTATTTTTCCCGATTGTATGGAGAATTTTTAAATATCTCAGGAATTTTCATACAATCTTGAAAATTAAAAATGTGATTTCGAGTCTCAAATTTTGGGAATAGGTTCTCTATAGTGGGCTATTTATACAGCTTTTCGCTTAACATACCCTTTCTGTTACACCCTGTTTACATTTTGTATGAAAGGTACGCGGTAGAGACAAATGTGCGCGCCCCGTCTGCGTCTTACGTGGCTGTAAGATCTGCAGTTCTGGCTACCATATTCTGAGATAGAACACACTCGTATGTACTATGTTGGTATACATTAGTATCGTCTCTTAAGTATATACCTACCAGTAGACTCATCGGGGACACTACATTGGAATGATGTGAACAGCCTCGAGCACTGACTGCTCTCAACACATGGAGAATTCAGATACGGCGCAACTGAAAACAAAATGAAATTAGAATACTTATTAAAAAGCTTGCTAGTATATCTTTTCAAAAGAAGATTTCATAAATGTCTGCTAAATAAATAAATGAAATTGTATTAGGCGTTACAATTCGGAAGTTCAAACATACGAGTAGTAGGGCCCGGTGGTGGGCGCACCCATAGTGAATGCTAAATAAATGATTTTGATATAAAGCCTACATCTTGTTTAAAGTAAATACTATCAAAAAATATAAGATGTATCGAAACACATAAGTGAATAGTAATTTTATTATCTTGAATTGCATAACTAATAAAGACACAAGGACACTGTAACGCAAGGTAAACATAAAAACCCTGTCAAGTTTCGTTGCCGTTCTTCTTGTGCAGCTAACTGGCGGGTTAATTTTTTGCATTAGTTTTACTGTAAGATTGTTGAATAAATTAAATACTCATATTTGTATCACGCATTTTTCGCCGAAACATGTCTCTGATCTTATAATGTAAGAAACATGTCTCTGATCTTATAATGTAAGAAACATGTCTCTGATCTTATAATGTAAGAAACATGTCTCTGATCTTATAATGTAGTAACATGTCTCCGATCTTATAATGTAGTAACATGTCTTTGATCTTATAATGTAAGAAACATGTCTCTGATCTTATAATGTAAGAAACATGTCTCTGATCTTATAATGTAAGCAATAATAACTTTTTTGTACCATGTGTTTGAGCAAATAAATAATCATTTTCAGAAAAGTCTTTTGCATCCCTTGGTACTTACTATCAGCACAAACTGTTCCTCCAAGTGAAGACTCAGTGCCTGTCGGGCAGACACACTCTCCCTCCTGACACACACTGCCTGAAAGACTGGAGGAACATTCCTGGTCGGAGTCACATGACCACAGCGAGGTGGCTGGACTTGTGAGGAGTGCTGGAAGCAGTTGGTAGAAGTTAGTAAGAGAGCCGCAATAATTTCGTACGAGTAGCAGCAGTTTGGTAGCGGTTTCATTTTAAGGTGCGAACATAGAAAGAAAGTAACATAAATGTATATAAAAATGACAATAGACAAATAAGCTTGTCATGGGTTCGATTCCCACTCGGGTGAAGATTTTTTCCATTTACTTTATTAATAATTTTAAATAAACTTGTATATGCTTTCATAATAAAAGATTTAATTTGAATTCAATTCGATTTAGTTTTTTTTATTTATAATGTTACTAGTCGACGCCCGCGACTCCGTCCGCGTGGACTACAGAAAAAACAAAATGTCGAAATTATCTGGGATAGTGGCGATTTTCGTAAAAATTTGAAATTCCCGTCAGTCCTTTCCGTGGGAATTTCGGGAAATCCGTTCTTAGTGCTCCCTCGCAGTCCCTAATGAACGTACAGGTCTAATTTCAAATTCATATGTATCGCGATTGTCGTAAAAAAATGAATTCCCATTTGTCCCCTTCCCATGGGAATTTCGGAAAATCCGTTCCTAGTGCTTCCTCGGCGTCCCTAATGAACATTATATGCCCAATTTCAGCTTCATATGTATAGCGGTTTTCGTAAAAATTATGAATTCCCGTTTGTCTCCTTCCCGTGGGAATTTCGGGAAATCCGTTTTTAGTCCTCCCTCGCTGTCCTCAATGAACATATATGCCCGATTTCAGCTTCATATGTATAGCGGTTTTCGTAAAAAATATGGAATTCCCGTTTGTCGCCTTCATGGGAATATCGGGAAATTCTTATAGCCTATGTTCATCCAGGTCCAATAAGGATTCTAACGGTGAAAGAATTTTTGAAATCAGTAGTTTTTGAGCCTATTCATTACAAACAAACAAAGTTTTCCTCTTTATAATATTAGTATATAGGTAGAAGTATACCTATAGATGAACGCGAAAGTGTATGAGGATGTATGCTCTTTAACGCAAAAACTACTGAATGGATTTTGATGAAACTTCACAATAATATTGCTTACATATCAGAATGACACATAGGCTATAATTTGTCCCGGGAAAATATTTTGAAATCGGATAATTTCGACATTTTGTTTATTCTGCAGTCCACGCAGGCGGAGTTGCGAAAAGACAGTGTCTCAAACTTTCTTGGATAATAATGCGAAGACCAAACGGCAGATTTGTAAATACATTTTCTATAAGTTTAGTTAGTTTAGGCTTAGGCGATGTGCTAGCAACTTGCCATTGATATTTAATACCTGTACCAGCGACCTGTACCGATCAAGGGCGATCTCTTTTCTGATCTTGTAGTTATGGCTACCCCTTTTTGGGAACGCTCTGATTTTTTCCTGGAGGAAAAATTTCTAAAGGTTACTCGTACTTTCCAAATTCCGCTGTCTCTCGTAAGATTGGTGAATTGTCTAAGCCCAGTTTATCTATATAAACTTTATACCGGGATATGAATAATAATAATAATAACTTTATTTAATTTCCTCACACAATAACATTTAAGCATACATAAATACAGGCTTCAATAGGTTGTGCAAGGACTGGCGCCTGAAGTAGGCTAAAATAAGCCTGTAGTACAGGACGCCAGGCCCCCCACCAGAACACGGAAGAGTACTAGAATATGCTTACAACTTAAAATATTATAAAATTTCGGAGGTAAATATATAATTTAATTTGAAAATATTAATAATAGGATACAGAAACTCACAAACACACACACATACACGGGAAAGTAATGAAATAGATTAGGAAGGAATTAGAAATAATTTTTCTGTGTCGTCATAACTAAGTGTAAGAAGCCATTCGGTCACGGCTCTCCTGCACTCCACCACAGTCAGTCCGTGAATTCCAATCTTCGCATTAATTTTATTATAAAGGAAACCTCCAAGAAAGGAAAAGAACCTTTGCGTGAAGGTTCTTTTTGCGGCGAATGTACTGTAGATATAGTGGTTACGTCGTGCACTAATGGGAGTGAGGTTATTTGCCAAAGAATGCTGAAGGACAACGATTTTTAATATAAATATTTGCCGCACAGAGAGAACCCCACAGTGCTCGAAAAGGAGACTTGTAGCAGTTAGAAAAGGAAGCGAGTTACTTACCTTAAGTACTGCTCTTTGCGCAACTTCCAGCGGTTTCAGTGATGTTTTTGGAGCCCCACCCCAAGCAGTAATACCATATGAGAGAGTGGATTGAACCAGAGCAAGATAAATTTGCTTACGCAGACGAAAACTGCAGACAGATTTGAGTCTTTTAAAAACGTACATAAGTTTGCGTAGTCTTGCACAGAGAACGGCTATTTGAGCCTTGAAAGAGAGCGTGTGATCAAACAGAATTCCCAGATATCTAACCGATTCGACTCTCTCTATTGGCCGACAGGAGCAATAAGTAAAGCCACCATTACAGGAGTGTGCCAAGATTGGTGGGAAATTATTTTTAAGTTGGAAATTACGCATCGAAAAAGTCACATACTTCGTCTTATCTGAGTCAAGAGTCAGTAGGTGAGCTCGAAGCCATAAATTTACCGCGTCAAAGCCGTCTTGTGCTAGCTTGTGAGCTTCCCCCCAATTTGAAGCCGAAAATAAAAGCGCCGTGTCGTCGGCGTAAGTTAAAATAGAGCCACCGGTAAGAGACAGTGAGCAGAGTTCGTTGATGAACACAAGAAACAGGGTTGGACCGAGTATACTGCCCTGGGGAACTCCGTAGGTTACAGGTGCATAGGAGCTCACATAATTACCGATTACAGTGCTCTGCTGCCGTCCAGTGAGGTATTCCCGGAAAAGTCTCAATTGCACTCCCCTGACACCAAGTTTTTCAAGTTTGTTAATAAGAATGGGCACAGAGACCGTGTCAAATGCCTTCGCGAGATCCAAAAAAATGCATAGCGTCTTGTTACCAGAATCCAAGTTGGAGGTGATATAGTCAGTTAACTTATTGACTGCATCTTCTGAAGATTTTCGACGCCTGAAGCCAAATTGGTTTTCTGCTATAAGGTTATTCTTTTCGAGGTAATTAATCAGCTGACTGTTTATTATTTTTTCTAAAATTTTTGACAATGATGGCAAGATTGAAATAGGCCTGTAATTATTTACACGGTCTCTTTCCCCAGACTTGTGGATTGGGTGAATTAATGAGCGCTTAAAAACCCCCGGGTAAACACCCCGAGACATGCAGCTATTGAAAAGGAAAGTGAGAGGAGGGGCAATATAGCTCTTGCACTCTTTAAGGAATTTATTCGGAATATTATCCCATCCAACAGCACAATGGTCCCTCAAGCCCATTAAAAGCCTCTCAACCTCGTCCCGGTCTGTATCCAACAATACGAAAGAGTCAGCTTGATCAGAGGACGATGCCATGAGATTATTAGTGGGGTCTCTCGTGAAGTTAGTGGCAAGAGATTCACCAATGCCCGCGAAGAATGCATTTGCCGCATCAATAGAGACTTCTGGAGTAGTGTGGCTCTTCAAAAGTTGAAAAGAAGGGGTTTTACCCTTATCACTATTAGATACCTGTCTTATAACTTCCCACAGTTTTCTGCTATCTTTACCCGCCTCGGTCACTCGCTCTCTATCAAACATATAATATAAGTATAATATCATTTATACTTCTTTCTTCTATGCTGCTCTGGGAGTGAAAAAAGAAACGTATACTATAGCTGCTTCTCTTCCCGGGCATACTGTATAAGTCAGTAGAGGGACAAGAGGGTCTTGGTGTTTTGTAGGCGATGGGCTGAACACCTGTCAGTACTAACCGAACTTGTCCATCTCAACTATACCCTCAAAATTGGTCAGAAGTGGCACCATGTGGTTCTATCGGCCCTTGGTGCTCTGCCTACCCCGTAAGGGATAAAGGCGTGATTATATCATTTATACTAATAGCACATTATTTTCTTAAGTTTTGGAACTACCAATATATTAAACATTTATCTAGCTATGTTATAAATGAAATTGCACCTTATAGGCCCTTAGAAAAAAATGCCTACCTATCATGACCTCCGCAGAACTAGCCATTAGAGTCAAGGCCAAAAGTTCATGTTGAACAAAAAGACGCAAATAAATATTAAACATATGTAAATAATATGGAAAATAAGTACCACTGGACAATAGCCAGAACCATGATAAGGTTGGATTCCGTTTTAAAAGGACTTTAATGTAGTGTCAGTGTCACTACGGCGACCTTTAGGGGTTAAATTTATTCGCGTATAGTCTTAGTCAAGAGTAACCTCCAGATAAAATACGAGTGCGTAAAAATTTTGATCAAGTGCGTCACTCTTGCGACGAAGACGAATCTAATGATACCAAATGCGATAGCATGCCAAAGCGAAAAACATAACCCTCCTTCTGCCGCAGTCGAGTAATAAGAGCTATAATTCGGTTTGAATGTATGCAGTATGTTAACTGAGATTATCATTTCGTTTCGAAAGTAACCATATGGGATAATATGACAGTGAGATGATGATCTTCTCTCCTTTCTGCCTTTTTATTATGCAGGGTGTCTGTTAGTTAACCCTTAAGGTGTGGTAATATGCGATTTGTAATTTAATACCATCATTTATCTAGCACCCACAACACAAGACCTCAGGGATCTTATTGCGGGACTAGGTCCGTGTGTTGTAAGGCGTGTGAAAATTTATTCATTTATTTATTTAAATTCTATTATTTTTAATTTCACTGGTATTAATTAAACTCGGTGTGTACCTAAATACCTAAGCCAAAGTGTATACTTATAATGCTATATATATCCATAAAGCATATTCCCACATGTTTATTACTAAAATTAACTACACTTACCAAAAATAACAAAAGAACACAGATACAACATTGTCACTAAGTTCATTATTAAAATAATAATTATTTTTTATTTATTTTATCACTATTCACTAACAAACACCCGAATCATCGCACATCATATTCAAAAAGAGACTAAACAAGGTAAAATACCTTATAGTATTTATCAGAGAGATTGGATAGATTGCGTGTAGGTATCATAATCGCCGCACATGTTTCTTCTATCTGTAATGCTATTTATGCATTAATTTAATGTATAATTAACGAAGAATTAGGGTCTGTATTTAATTTCCTGTGCGCTGGTACGAGGCTTCACTAGAATACATCAGCTGCATCTCCTTCCGTGCATGTCGTAAGAGTCGACTAAGGAACTCGGGCACACTCAGTCTATACGCTAGCAACGTGTTTCTGATCATTTAAATCCGTCCCCCCCCGCGCTATGCTAAACGTGACTGTGTGATCTCCTTTATGATCCTGCAGTTCTGGCTACCCCATTTCGGGTACACAGCCGTGTATATACGTAAGTGCATCAATTTAAAAATATGCATTGTATACTCGTATGGTCGAATTGATAAAAACTGACCAGCCTTTTCATTCCTCATCAATACATGCTTGTCCGCGTGGCCGTTAGCCGCGTGGTGCCGGCAAAGTAGAGTTTATACCACCCCTGCCTGTCCGTAGATATCGTACGAGGCGATTAAGGGTTTCCGGGAGGTGGGCAGCAGCGCCTCCCGTGCTGATAACATAGTCCAAAAATCACACTGCGGCCACCAACTCGCCTGCCCAGCGTCTTGACTATGGGCCTGTCTATAAAGTAGATAGATACGAGTACTTACAATTAGTAATTAAGCTATGACTGTACACACAGGTGTTTAACCGAGTGAGTAGATAAGATAAATCGTCGATATCTACATGCCAACAACAATAATTGTTACCCAATCATGTACACCTGTCAGATATGTTTTATAATCTTTATCCCTGTCCTAAGTAAAAGGCGTTGATAGCCCTATGGCATAGAGGAATAAGATTTCAAAGAGTGCTAATGTCATACTAACTGTTTCGATGCACCATTAGACTTTTCGGTGCCTCACAATTCCAGTCCTTGACACTTAGATTCTATTAGTGTAATGTACTACATTACTAATGTATTGTAACGTATAGTAATTCAATCTAAGTGTCAAGGACTGGAATTGTGAGGCGCCGAAAAGTCTAATGGTGCATCGAAACAGTTAGTATGACATTAGCACTCTATGAAATCTTATTTCTCTATGCCTATGGTTAGTTAAGACGTGCGCCTGTACCTGTCACTCAATTTATTTCATGTACTCGCGGATTTTAATCGGCCACCAACCCGCATGCCTAGCGTGGAGGTGGTGGGCTAAAATCCCCCTATAATAGTAGTCTTGTGGCGTGCTCTGGGGGAGGCCTACGTCCAGCAGTGGACTGCAATCGGCTGAAGACTAAATTTGTAAAATCCTTGGCTTCGATATGAGTTTCGAAAGAAAGAAAGATGATGATACCTAATAATGATAGACGTGGAGGAAAGACTTCATCTTCTTTGGTTTGTGTCTCCAGGACTGGTCTACCGTCAGCTGGCTCTAGTAAGAGTTGTCCCTGGCTATTCGGAACAGTTTCTCAACATTGACAATTCCTGTCTTGCTTTATATGTCCGCACCAAGACAAACGGTTACGTCCTAACTGTGATCGGCGCAACTTTCAAATCTTAAAATAATAATACCCTATACAGGGTGTAACAAAAAGGGTATGTTAAGCGAAAACCTATGAATATAGTCCATTATAAAGAACCTATTCCCAGAATTTAAGACTCGAAATCACATGTTTATTTATCGAGATTGTATGAACATGCCTGACTTGTTTAGAAATACTAATAGCTTTTCGCTTAACATACCCCTTTTGTTACACCCTGTATACCTACCTACCTATGTAAGATTTAAACTCAAAAAGCGGCAGCCGTCTTATTCCTTACCACGTAATACTATCTAGTAAGCTAGCTTGGTAAAAAGCAGATGTATACAGGGTGTAACAAAAAGGGTATGAAAAGCTATGTAAATAGCCCACTATAGAGAACCTATCTACAAAATTTGAGACTCGAAATCACATTTTTATTTTTCAAGATTGTATAAAAATTTCTGAGATATTTAAAAATTCTCCATACTATCGGGAAAAATAAACATGTGATATCGGGTCTCAAATTTTGTGGATAGGTTCTCTATAGTGGGCTATTTACATAACTTTTCGCTTAACATACCCTTTTTGTTACACCCTGTATTTAGCACACTGCTGTCCCACCCGCATTGGGATAATGGTCGTGCCGTGACTATGAGATTATCCCGTATCTTCAACAAGATTTTTAACCTAAATTTGCCCTTTTAAGCCTATGCATGCCACTTTTTTTTTTCGAAACATGTCTGTTCTAATAATATAATAATAACTTTTTTGGTACATACCATGTTTTTAGCAAACAAATAATCATCTCGATTTACATACTATTGTTGTTTTTATAAAACGTTGTCTAATTTAGACGTCTTTTAAAAATGACATTTGACAGTATAATTTATGGAATATCCATTCAAATGTAGGAAATATTAAGCTTATACGACGTTAAAATTCTTTTATAATAACACGGTACATGTCTAGAGTACCCTAACCTCAAATTGCGTATACGTTTTAATTGGTCTATCCTTGAAGGGGTGGGGGTGAAATATTACTTTCCGTAAAGGTCGCAACACGCAACCCCTACAGCCTAGTAAAGCTTGGCAGAAACATTCACTTCTAAAATTGATAAACATTTTATATTTTCACAACGAAATGAGCAGAAGCAGTTGGGGGGAACTCTTATGCGGAATTAGTCATTCTTATGTTGCTAGCTCAACGCATGAGAGAACTCCCTGAATTCCTTAATCGACTCTTACGACATGCACGGAAGGAGATGCAGCTGATGTATTCTAGTGAAGACCTGTATCAGCACAGTAATAACACAGAAACGATGAGAAACCACTTTTCTTGTGGCGATTGCAGGTAGTGCAAGTGCTTGTTTTCGCAGTTACGAGTTATCAGATCCGAGGGTCAGTGGAGGGTGTAGGTGGTGGGCGACCCCTTGTGGAATGAGAAACCAATAAACATTAAGTAATATTGGATTCCACAAAGATATGGTTGTCAGGTGTACATAAACGCACATAGACGCGCGTAACGAGGTTTTTTCACGAGAAATAATTAATATCTGTCTATGAAAAAACTAGCATACACACTGGACACTATAAATTTCGCCCGATCAAGTAATACCTACTTTTTTTTTCAAAAAAATTTACATCGTTTCCCAGCATGTTTTTGGCATAAACTTACTTTATTTGATGTACGAGTATAGAGTACGTAGGTACCCTTTGTTAAGGGTGGCAACGAAAAAACACGCTGTATAGGTACCTACATCAGCTGCATCTCCTTCCATGCATGTCGTAAGAGTGCACTAAGGATCTCGGACGATAAGCTAGCGACTTGTCACTGACCATTGACATCTGTCCCCGCTGTACTAAACGTGGCTGTGCTATCTCCTTTAAGATCCTGTAGTACTGACTACCCCATTTAGGAAACACACGAGTGTTTATATGTATGTAAAGAAAATGCATAGCGGGAACATACATACATACATATAATCACGCCTATATATATATATATATATAAATATAATTTCATATGTTCAAGAACATGAGTATGTTCGGAAATGGGAATATCTATAAGTAAATAGATTTGAAGACTGATTGGTTTCTTAGTTTCTTTCATAAGTAATCAGGTTAGCTGGTATAGAAAGCCCTGCAAGGCATTAAGCTCGCCCTTGTACTTAATGTTTTTTTTTTACAATATATACATATGTATAATCACGTCTTTATCCCTTACGGGGTAGGCAGAGCACCAAGGGCCGATAGAACCACATGGTGCCTGCCTCTGACTAATTTTGAGGGTATAGTTGAGATGTACAAGTTCGGTTAGTAGTGACAGATGGTCAGCCCATCGCCTACAAAACACCAAGACCCTCTTGTCCCTCTACTGACTTGTACAGTATGCCCGGGAAGAGAAGCAGCTGTAGTATTATAGGAACAGATGTTAATAATCCGTAACAAACTGCTAGCTTACGAGTATACCTACATTTTAATGAGAAAAAATTGCTGTAAGGGGTTAAAATAGGACGTAGGTATCTAAGTAAAAAAAAATTAAAATTAGCTTTCCAAGCGGACAGAGTCACGGGAGTCCACTAGTAATATCTAAAAAGAACTTAGTATCCTTTCTCTACCCTACATAAATGACTAATATCTAAATTCGGAACTGAAAATCATGGAAATAGTAACAAATAGCTTTCATTATAGGTTATGACGTAAGCGTGCGTAATGACGTCACTAGTGTGGACGACCGCAGCGAATAGAAGTAATGTACATAATTATAAAAGTAAAAATAGAGTTTTTTGAAGGGAAGGTTGACCCTAAGCTGACCTGTCAAACTTTGGGCACCCTATTTTTGGCTTTACGTAGATGTACTTGGAAATTTTATAAGACATATTAGTTAAGATATTTAGGGTAAATATAAAACAAAAATGAAAGAGGAGATTGACCATAGAGCTTAGGCTCCTACAGCAATATCAACCGTTATCGTAGGGTGCAAATGCTGGCTGCAATCTGCGAGCCTCCTTTGTGATAATATGTAGGTACCTACGTACGCACAAAATTAGATTAGGTACCTGCATGACAGTACGGTGGCTTTGGTTTACTTTTATGGTAGATTATTTAATGTTGTTGTTATGTAAAAAGGAATAGATAAGTATTTTTATGTAATAAACATAAAGTTAACAAACTATTTTAGATCATAAAATTTATAATCAAACAATTTTTATAATTAAGTAGTGCCATCTTGTATCGAGTAGCAGAACTTGCAATAACCTCTTGTGTAGAGACAGGTGGCGCTAGTGTTCATTGTAGAGCAAGGAACTAAGATTGTAGAGCTTTGACAGCTGGCGATAGTCACTTTTTTAACCCCCGACGCAAAAACGACGGGGTATTATAATTAGGCAATTAACTTTCGGAAAGTTAATAAAACGGACACCACCTCCAACTCTTAGTTTTATTTACTATTACAGTTCTTTATTACAGAAAAGTTAAAAACTCTAAATTCTTCATCTTCTTCTTTCCAATATCTCTCTAACTGCGTATAGGTATTTATAATAAAATAATGTATGAACCCGCTAAGAGTTCATTTTAATTTAGTTGTACATAAAACTAGTTAACCACACTAAAAAAATATGATTCCGGCCAGGATCGAACTGGCGGCCTTCTGCGTGTAAAGCAGATGTGATAACCACTACACCACGGAACCCTGATGACATTTAATCGAAATTTTCTTATAAAACGTCAAGTTGTAAAATACCACAAACTAAGCTATGAAAATTTAACAGAGTCAATCAAAACATAATTTACCTACATATTTGAAAGTAATACACGTAAAAAACCGACAATAAAATTACATTGTAATACGTACCTACATAGTACGTACACATACAATAAACAATATTAACACTTGTCATCATTAATTACTTACCTAATCTTTCTTACGTTGCACTTTGACTCTACATACGAGTACCTACCTATACATAAGATACTTTGACAGGTAAACCTAAACACAATAAAATAGCCTATCAGTAATAAAATACATGCAGATTATTTCGCGCTTCTAAATCACATGTTAAATAAAAACTTAGATAATATCTACAATTTGCTATAGTATATCTACAAAAATTTAGGAAAAATTGAAAGTTAAATTAATATTTTATTTTATGCTCGTTGCCTACGCCAACTCTCCTTGTTATTCACTAATTGATAATTAATATATAACAATAAACTGGCCAATATGTCCACTAAACATAATGACGCATATCTTTATAAACAAAACAAATCCACGCGAAGTCATTTGCAAGAAACAGGTTTTAGACCATTAGGGAACGACATTAATTCGTAAACTCTACACAGTGGCAGCACTTGCTATGCTACAAATAAATGTTGTTAGCAAAAACTTGTGGTACCAATTTGAGTCGTGAGTAAAATTTACGCCTGCTTTTCGATTTCTGGTTAGTCGAAGTATGTACTTTATGGAAGATAGTGGTGTCCAAGTTTGTGTTATAAAAGTGTGTGTTTATTAATATAGGTAAGTATTTATATTGTTTATTTTAATAATATAGGTTAATAATAATGTTATTTTTAAGATAATTGAACACGGGTCATTCCATTGAGAGGTTATTTAGACTTGTTTACGTTTTGAATAATGTTTCCGAGAATTTAAAGCAGAAAACGTGTTTTTTCAATTTATTTGCAATGTTCGAGTGCACTTCCTTCTAATTTACTTTTAAATCAGATACCTACTTAGGCATGTTGGTACCTCCCTACACAAAATACATACTTAAATATTATGAGGAAGTTGGTTTTTCCTTCCCTCCCCTCATCATCAATCAAAGGTTATCAGTTTGTAACACTTAGATATTACTTACCTATACAGGATGTTTTTTCGTTGCCACCCTTAACGAAGGCTACGTACTCTATGGATCAATTAAAGTAAGTTTTTGCCAAAATAAATGCTGGGAAACTATGTATTTTTTTTATTTTTTTTATTACTTGATCGGGCGAAATTTATAGTGTCCAGTGTTTATGCTAGTTTTTTCATAGACAGATATTCATTATTTCTCGTGTAAAAATCTTGCTACGCGCGTCAATGTGCATTTATGCAGTAAAACGCAGTCTATTTACTCAACTTTGGACCCTAATATCTCGGGAACTAGACACTTCCCAGGTATGCTTCCATGGAGAAAAATGATCGTGATGACGAGGAGATTCCGTAGTTTTCGGGAACGTTGGCGACCAAAAATCATTCTGTATAGTAGATAGCCTATCTGAATAAAGTTGATACTGTCTCTGTCTTGACCAAGTTTTAGACAAAGACAGCATCAACTTTATCCCTCAGATAAGCTATCTGACAAAACTAATATGGTGTTATTACAAAACAGCGTCTAAAGATAGACACGTCTAAATGACATTTGACAGAAAAAAAAAATTGGAATATAAATGTCATATTTAGGTAATGTTTAGCTTAAAATGTGTTTAAATTCTTTTGTAAGGATAATCTCTAGTTATAATTAGTAGTAGGTATTGGCAACGGATACATAAAATAATACATCCAGACAAATCTTAAAACTAAACCTAAAACTAAAAATAAAAACTTTAACTTTCCAGAAGCAACGAAATACAAATGGAGTCGAACAAAAGCACATAGAACAGGATTTTAAACAGAAATTCCCCTTAAATACTTATTATAAGAAGAGGTTTTCTAAAGAGTATTTGATACCTAAATAAAGATGTCCAGTAGAAATCATTTGATGTTATTTTTCCTTATAGTCGTGTGTATTCAAGACGCAGTACCTCAAAAGGCAGGTGAGTCACTATTCGATCTATTATAAGGTATTATTATGGATTATTCTTAACCATTAAACACAATCTTAGGATAGATATAATCGTATAATCAATTTCTTATATAACTACCTACCTACCTACCTATCGTTAGAAAATAACCAGCAGAGAACTTGTACTACTTTTCTAGAGATTTTTGGTACCTACTGTGTTCTTTGCAAACCTATACAGAATGTAACAAAAAGGGTAGGTATATTAAGCGAAAAGCTTTGTAAATAGTCCACTATAGAGAACCTACTCACAGGGTTTAAGACTCGAAATCACATGTTTATTTTTTCTAGATACCTAGTATGGAGAATTCTTACTACATCTCAGGATTTTTCATACAATATTAAAAAATAAAGTTGTGATTTAGAGCGTTATCATTGCGAGCGTCCTCAAAGCGGAGCGGGCGCGCAACGAACACGCCGCGCATGCGCAGTGAATTCGTTGCGGATGCGCAGCGAGATCGCCGCGAATAGCAGCGTGGACGCCATTATGTACTGTCTCGTACAAACGTCAGCCCGGCCCCCTGATTATCTAATTTGCAATAGCAAAGCAGAAACAAAGCAATAGCGAAAATTGTACAATATTCGCCTTGAAATGTCAAAGTTCCTTTGAAATTCATTTTACGTAATACGAATTTGACAAGCCATCAGCAGCCGCAGCGTGTTCACGGCGCTTTTACTACGTACCCGATCCGCCCCGCAGCCGTTCGCAAACCGCTAGTATGATAAGACCCTTAAAGTCTCAAATTTCGTGGATAGGTTCTCTATAGTGGGCTATTTACATAGCTTTACGCTTAACATACCCTTTTTGTTACACCCTGTACAGGCTGCGTCTTAAGTTAAACCAACCTTTCCCAAAGTGTGTAGAGGCTTCGGGAGTTATACTCGTAGTAGTTTTTAAGTAGTGAAAAAAGGGGGGCGCTAAAAATAATTTATTCTCAAAGTGGGCAGTAGACAAAATAAGTTTGGGATCCCTTGAGTTAAACACTGCTTAATAAGGGTTTCACTTTACAGTTTTGGTCGGAACCCTAAAAATCACATTATAGCATTGTGAAATACTAGCTAATAGGTAAACACAATTATGTACGATACCTACCTTAGATCATGGGTTTCTCCACCGGAAAACCAAAACTTGCTTTTGCTTAGAAAAAAATACCTTCTTCTGGAAAGAACTCACGGTTATTTACTTAAATAATACAAGCTGTATATATTATGTAGTAGGATTTTGTTTTCATAGTAAAAATAATATCTTTGGCTTTCTCTTCATCATCATAACATAGTAAAACAAAGTTGTTTCCCGTTGTCTGTCTGTCCCTCCCTATATATGCTTATAGTCTTTTAAACTACGCTGCGGATTTTGATGTTTTTTTTTTAATTTATAGAGGAAGGTTTATATTTCACCCGTGCGATTCTTTATAATATTCCGAACAATTTATTTACAGAAGGAGATTCCTGTGAAGACTCGTACACGAACACGATAGGGAAATGCGTTCGCGCAGACAGATGTCAGTCGGCTAGAGTCGATTTTCAGTAAGTAAAAGTCCTTCTGTTTTTGTAACGTGGTCTCTTTAATTTTTTCTTAACGTATTTGCTTACCTCTCCTAATTCTTTATTGTACACAGAAAAAAACACATAAGATAAAATATTTACAAAGATAACGTTCAAAGGCGAGCTTATCTCTAACAGAGATTTATTCCAGCCAACCAGTTGCCTAAAATATACCTACTTCAAAAGATACTTTGTACCCAAAGTAGCACGCAATAAAGAATTTAAATTTGAATTTAAAACTCTTGTTTACTGTTTTTTTTTTATAAACTATAGTTTATAACGCTATAGCTGTTGTCCGCGACTTCGTCCGCATGGATGTCGTCTTCTTCGTAGGTACTATACATACCGCCAACTATATGAATGCAAAATTTCAAGAAGATTGATTAAGTAGGTACTGACCTAAATAAAGCATAATGACAAACAAACTTATATACAGCGCCGGCCCGAAGTAAATTTTAGAATGGAGCAAGATCTAATTATGGCACCTCTCCTGTTTGCTCCTAATAATATATACCTATGTCTTTACCATTTAGGCGCCCTCTAGGATTTGGCGCCTGGAGCGACTGCTCCGTTCGCCGTATGGGTGGGCCGGCCCTGCTTATATAATTAGGTATGCTTTTTTTAACCGGCTTCATGGAGGTTCTCAAACTGTATTGCAGATTACACATGAAATATTTTTAAAGTATGGAAAATACAATAAATTAATGGGGACAGCCAATAGGGCCAAAGGGAAGTAATTTTAATTATTTTATTACATTCCCGCTGGCCCCTTTAATGGGGGCACGACCAATGGGGCCAGCGGGAATACACGATTTTTTTGCATCTTATACCTACTTACCTATTTCTAAAGAACCATTTTCTTTCCAGACAGAACGGCATCCAGCCTACCTTCTGCGCGTACACCTTCGACGGTGCCCTGGTCTGCTGCAGGGATGGAACGAACATACTACAGACTGCTACCACTAAGAAGAGCGAAGAGTGAGTTGATAATCACACCCTTCCATACATACATTTACGGTTGTGTTCTCAAAATGTGGTATCAGGTACTGCAGGCTCACGGACCCGAAAGCTACGGTTAGCATAGCTCCACCAGGGCCGGATTTAGGGAAGGGCAACTGGGGCGAAACCCCCACAATAGAGATTTCGGAAAAAATCTTTAAAATTCCAACTAGTAGGTAACTAGTAAACATTGATTTTTTTTGGCTCTTTTACCTTTACCTATATTACTTTGAACATACCTATACATGATTATATTATTCTTAAATATTAACAGAAATCATTGATTTATACAGGGTGTAACAAAAAGGGTATGTTAAGCGAAAAGCTATATGAACAGCCCACTGTAGAGAACCTATCCACAAAATTTGAGACCCGAAATCACATGTTTATTTTTCCGGATAGTATGGAGAATTTTTAAATATCTCAGGAATTTTCATACAATCTTGAAAAATAAAAATGTGATTTCGAGTCTTAAATTTTGTAGATAGGTTCTCTATAGTGGGCTATTTATATAGCTTTTCGCTTAACATACCCCTTTTTGTTACATCCTGTATATTTGTTCACTCTAATCAGGCAATCAGAAATTTGGGGCAAGGGGGCCTCCGCGCTTTTGTTGCGCCGAGGCCTCCGGACCTGTAAATCCGGCCCTGAGCGCCACTAAAATCCAATAGATATTTAGTGGTTATTTAAACCTACTGGTGGACGCTCACGATTTCATGCGCGTAAACTTTAGAATGCCGTTTTACCCATTCCCGTGGGAATTCCGGAAAATCTTTTCTTATTGGATGCCTACGTCACACAAATTGCCAACAGAAGGTAGCTTAACCAGCTAAACCGTTCTTTTTTTTTAGTAAACGCCCGGTGTGGGGCTCTGCAGCCAACAAAGTCCAAACCGACCAGAACACTAACCAAAGAGTCAGCGAAAGAAGTAAGTTGTTTTCATCTTCTGTTCTAAAATCTATCTTCTACTTCTTCCAAAACATCTTACGCAGATAATCCTGGCCAAAGTAAAAACGTTCAGGATGGATGAAATGGCGACAAGTCACGGAAGTTACGTGCGATGCCCGGATGCCGTTAAAGCTAAAGGGTAAGGTGTACAAGACCGTAATTCGACCTGTCGTCTTGTATCGATCTGAATGCTGGGCCGTAAAGAAGAATGTAATAAACGTAATGAAGATGAAAATTGACTGAATGTCGAGATGAGCGAGATGAGAATGTTAAGATGGATGTATGGAGTTACAAGAATGGATAAAATAAGAAATGAGTATATAAGAGGAAGTCTGAAAGTTGCGCCGATCACAGACTCTACAAGTTACAAAGTAACCGTCTGTCTTGGTACGGGTATGTAAAGCGACGGAAATATTTTACAGAGAGCGTTGTGCATGAATGTGGATGGATATAAAGGAAAAGGTAGACCAAAAAAATGTTGGATGGACTGTGTGAGGGAGGATATGCGTGTACTGGGAGTGAGCAATGAGATGACGGATAATAGGGATGAATGGAAGAAAAGAACATATTGCGCCGACCCCAAATAAATAGGAACAGGGCAGGAAGATGATGACTATGTTAAGCGAAATCCCACTGTAAAGAATATATTCCCAAAATCATATGTTTATTTTTCAATTGATCATAAGATTGTACGAATATTCCTGAATTCACTGATAATGAAATTTCATCAAAATTTGCTCAGAGTAACAAACATACATTCATCCTCCACAAACTCGCATTTATAATTTAAGCTAAGGATGGGAAATTTAGTTTTGATTGACATGGCACTTCTTCTTCCATCAGAATGCAAAGAATACAGCAAAGGGGTGACCCAGACGGTGGACTACATACCTCTGCTGCCAGACCCTGAGGCGTTCTCCATATCAGCTGCCAAATGTGACTACACGGGAGTTGAGCTGATTGTCGGTGGAGAGGACGCGCAGAAAGGAGAGTTTCCTCACATGGTATGTGCGTTTCGTGCTGATGTGGGGCTTCACTAGAATACATCAGCTGCATCTCCTTCCGTGCATGTCGTAAGAGTCGGCAACTCAAGAGGTTATTGCCTGAGAAAACGCCTCTTGAGGTGCTTAGTCGACGCTAGCAACTTGATTAACATCCTAACTGCCTGCAGTACCTATCTCGTAATGTCTGCAGTTCTAACTGCTTCATTTTGGAAACACACCGTGTGTATATCTTTTTTTCTGGCCTGTTCCCATTCTACTCGGGTTCAACGTAGCTACCTAATGTAACTATACTTCTTCATTTCATTCATCTCCATTCATTCCTATTATCCGTCATCTGTTATTCACGCATATCCTCTCTTACACAGTCCATCCAACACTTCTTAGGTTTTCCTTTATAACCATCCACATAGCCGTGTGTCTATCTATGTATGTATATAAATAAATACGTAAACCTCCAGGCAGCAATAGGCTGGGCGAGCATAGACGGCGGATACACCTTCGACTGCGGAGGCGCCCTCATCAGCCCGCGCTTCGTGCTGACAGCTGGTCACTGCAATAGGAACCCTCAAGCTAAGGACCCGTCGCCGGTAATCGTCCGCCTTGGGGACCAGAATATTGACGCTTCTGTTAATGATGGAGCTAACCCGATTGATGTAAGTTCGTGAACTTAGTTATGGCTCCTCCATACAATGGGCGAACTCTGACGAACTCGGGCGAACTCGATTGTGTAAAGGGCAGGTTTGTCGGCATAAGTCGACGATTGTCTAAGTACGACGACGTTCGCCGAACTAACATCGCCGGTTGTATGGAGGAGCCATTATATTATCTCCAAATTTAAGTAGTTACAATGGTAGGTAGAAAGGCTAGGTATGTTAGGTAAACGAAATATGCTATGAAAGTAGCTACTAGATAAAGAATCTGTCCACATAGCCTCAAAAAAAATCAGCACAAGTAGCATGATATGCGAAACACGATATGATAAACCGATAAGTATAGCCGCCAATATCCACGATGCGTGGTCATGCTAGGTGCTGAGTTGGGAGACCCCACCATCGACTACAATAGGCGTCACATCAGTTTGCATAAGTAATAATAATTCCCATAAACGTGGCTATAGATCTGTTCGTGATCCTGCAGTTCTAAGCTACTCGTACCTCATTTTGGGACGACAAAATGGTGTTGTATATGATGAGATGAATATCTACATACAAACACATAATCTCACGCCTACGTCCCATTATAGGGGTAGACAAGATACTATACAGATCACCATTTAGTACATGACGCGACGTAAGTACCTACCAAACATACCTCTCTCGCATCGTCCACATTCATAATTACTTATTTATTCGCTCCGTCAATTTCAGGTGCCAATAAAAAAAGTGCACGTCCACAAAGACTACAAGTCTCCTAAGGTGTACAACGACATAGCGCTGATCGAGCTCGCGTCTGACGTGGACTTCGACGCCAGCATCCGTCCAGCGTGCCTGTGGACGCGGATGGACTTCGGGGAGCACAGCAAGGCTTTGGCGACTGGGTGGGGAGTTGTGGATCCTCGTAAGTTGGTTTAGTTAAGTTCCTATAAGAACAGAGTGTCGTGTCTCTTGGAGGCTACCACAATAACTACGCCGCCATCCCGTTTGGTCTTCAAATTCGCGTTTTAAACAATGTAGCCATTTTTACGAGCAACAGCGAAGTTCACAAAGTTGTCGACACATTTACACCAATTAGCAGGTACCTACACTTCATCACGTGCAATTCAACGATCGCACTGAAGACTTGCTACTGGTGGAAATGTTCAGACAATTTTGCGAACGTCATTGTCGCTCTCGCTCTGAAAATTATTAGGTGCATACCTACACCGTCTAAATCACACGTACCTACATACAGGGTGTTTGTGACAGCCAGGCAAATATTGATATGGTGACTTCACACCATGATTCTGTGTTGAAAACCGGTGAAAATTTTCGCAGGAAAATTCTAAAATTTCCCGACATTTTTTTTTACCTTTTTCATGAAAAAAATAGTGTGGTTCGTTTAAGTAGGCCTTAAATAATGACTTAAAAATAAAATTTTAACCTATGTATGATTTTCAAAAAAAAGTTTCTCTCATTAAAGTTCAATTAACTGATCAACCCCAAAGGAGTCACAAGTGATTCAAGAAACAGCAATGTATCACACAATAACCAATAAGCTCATTTAACTAGTCACAGGATCGCCCGATAAAATTGGCGCGTAAAGCAAACATTGCGTATAATCAATATTCATAATCAAAATTTATTAGCTGCGAGTAATAACACTGTCGTATAACTCAAAACAATGGTACTTGTTCAGTACCCCAGTATTTGCCTGGCCACACACACCCTGTAGGTACTTTACTTATTTTATGTGGAAAACTATAGTGTCAGACGCACTTTCTAAGAAGAGCCTGCCTGACACTCGACCATAAGGGCTATTACGTAACTTGCAGCAGCAAAACCGAAGCAATGCGATCAAGAAGCACGTAATAAACACAGCGTTACCGCTTAACTTGTCTTGATCTAACACCTATTGTAACTACCTACTTACTTAATTATATCTGTGCAGGCACCCGCAAAACAGCGAAAGAGCTCCAGAAGGTGTCTCTCTCGTTGCTTCAAAATGACTACTGTGACGGTCTACTGCAGAGCATCCGTAACCGGAACTGGCAGGGCTTCGTGCCGGAGCAGATGTGCGCCGGGGAGCTGCGCGGGGGGAAGGATACTTGCCAGGTGAGACGGAAGACAATTGAAGGTAGAAAACTGTGCAAAATAGATATCTCTCATCTAAGCGACAAATCCAAAGAGCTACGGGTCAAGATATTCCGCCTCTGATCACCTAATTTGCAGTAGCAGAGCCGAAACATGTTTGCGTGTGCGCAACGAGCGCTCGTCGCGCCCCGCCCCACATTCTCAATTTTCGCTACCGCATTTCTTCGACTCTGCTACATAATGCCACTTTACTGCAAGTTACGTAATCAGGGGGCTCCGCCCCCTTATTACCTAAGTAGCAAAAGCAAAGCGACAGCGAAAATTGTACAAAAATCGCGGATTTCTTCGTAATTTCGTAAAATGAAATTCAAAGGAACATTGACAGTTCAAGGCGAATATTGTACAATTTTCGCTATTAGGTAATCAGGGGGCCGATCTGTCATCCTTTTTGTCCTCCTAGGGTGACAAATAGGAATGAAATGTTTGATCTGTCCCACTATTAGTGTAAAAAGTGGGACAAATCAAAAATTTTTTCCGGTCTGTCACTAAACCAAAACTATTTTCCAAACCTGTAGCTTGTTATTCTATGTAACGGACTCTACCCTCCTTTTCCAGGGTGACTCCGGTTCCCCCCTGCAAGTCGCGTCCAAAGACAACCAATGCGTGTTCCACGTGGTTGGAGTGACGTCATTCGGGCGCCGATGTGCGGAAAGCGGCAGACCAGCTGTCTACGCCCGTGTTGCTAGTTACATCGACTGGATCGAGAGCATAGTATGGCCAGGAGAATAAACTTTATATAGTAGAAGAGTTTTTTTTTTATTACACATACACAGCGACAACACACATCATTATCATCAGCCTATTGCAGTCCACTGCTGGACGTAGGCCTCCGCCAGGGCACGCCACAAGACTGCCGTGGGGGGTATTTGCCCTTAGTCACCACGCTGGGCAGGCGGGTTGGTAACCGCAGTTTGTATTTTGGACTATATTGTCAACACCTCTTCACCCCCTTCACCTCTCCATACTGAATTTCGGGTAGGATATTCGCTCACGCCCTCTTCAGGCGATTTGTACATTTTTTTTTTATTTTAATCATCATCAGCCTATTGCAATCCACTGCTGGACTGCTGCCTCCCCAAGGGCACGCCACAAGGCTATTGCCATAGGGGGGTTTTGCCCAGTCACCACATTCATTAGGCAGGCGGGTTGGTGACTGCAGTTTCATTTTTGGACTATGTTGTCAATACGGGAGGCACTGCAACCCACCTCCCGGAAAGCCTTAATCGCCTCGTACGATACCCACGGGCAGACAGGCAGGGGTGGTACAAAATGATGAGATAAAACAGAATAAAAAGCAATTGATGTTTTCAATCTCTTTTTTAAATAACAAGCATTTAGAATACATAAAATAAAACATATATAACAATCTCTTACCATCAGTCTTCCTTCTAGCTTTATTAAATGACTTAGGTATGTTAAAAAAAAGTACATACCTTAAGCAGAATAAATATAATAATTTCAGAAGTTCACATTTTGACTGCAATCTATACAGGGTATAACAAAAGGGGATTGTAAGCGATAAGCTATGTAAATAGCCCACTAATAGGAACCTACCCACAAAAGTTCAGACTCGAAATCACATTTTTATTTTTCCAGACAACTGAGGATCTCACTTGGGTGATTTTATTTTCATTTTCTTATTAATATTTTATAACTGAGGAATGTTCATACAACCTTGAAAAGTCTCGAAATAAGTTTTTAACCTTCATGAGGTATTTTCATAGCATTTAGCTTAAATACGGCGATAAATAGCCCAGTGTGGTTAAGACACGCGCCTTCCAAGCGGGGGGCGTAAGTTCGATCCCAGTCATGGGTCTGTATCAATGAATTGATTACATGTGCGGATTTTAATGTTGTAAAATTGTCACTTAGCTTGTGCCTAGGAAAGCACGTAAAACCGTTGGTCCTGTGCCTGATCTCTTTCCGATCGCGTCGGCTTTCCGTCACATCGGACTATGAATGGCGGAATAAAGAGTGCATCTGTGTTTGCGCACACACTTGTGCACTGTAACAGGATAGTAAACGTAAACCTAATCTCTCTCTCTACTCTCAATATAAATGGCTGGGAGAGAAAAGGACAGGTAGGACTAATTTAACGTTTAGGTTTAAGTGTGACTGCTGGAATCGACTATAATTTGTGCACCTGGCTAATCTCCGTAGAGTTTGATTGTCTTGATCAAAACACCAATTTGATCAGTGAAAGTCCGGTGCTGTCTTCCCCTTCCATACACGCTTCTGTTGTACACTTTCTTTGTCGGTCTACTTTCATTGATCCTCTCCACATGCCCAAACCACCTCAACCATAGAGGAATAAGATGTCATAGAGTACTTATGTCCTACTAACTGTGTTGATGCACCAGGAGACTTTCTGGTACCTCTCAGTTCCATTCCTTGACCCTTAGATTGCATTACTGTACATTACAGTATATTAGTCATGTAGTACATTACTGTACATTAAATATAGTATGTAATATAATCAACATAGTATGTAATATTGTACACAGACAAAAATACTTCAATTAAAAACTTGTTATACAAGATTAACAACAGAGTGCTTATAAATCGATGGTTTAGTATAGACATACATTAAACCACAAACATGCGGTAGAACAGCTATAAACACAATATACCAACTCTTCGGAATAGGTACAGTGTGACTGAAAGGCCACATCCAAAGACCTCTACGATTTGCATCTCGGATATGGTGACTAGTATACGCTAACGTTATCATCCATGTGAGTACATATATGTTGAGTTTTTTATACAAATTGCTGTACGTAAAGAGCAGAATGGTGACCAGTATCCATAAGGTTGTGCAGTGGAATATGCCCCTTTGTGTTATGCCTGCTAGGTCCTGAAAAGTAGAGAAGTTTCTAGTTAAAATTATTTGAAACACTTTTAAATATAAATCATTTTGGTCTGTAGGACCCATCTGAAGGTAATGTGTATAATTTCTACCCAATTTTCTCTAGTTAGCACATCCCATGTGGTGAGCGTACCTATGCATTTCAGGAATAAACACTACAATAAATGTATATGAGGGGCACAACAGGCAGGTGAGGTTAACTTTGAGTATAAATAAAAAATTTACTTACCTTGATATAAATAGATCGAGCCACCAAAAAGTGGTCAATATCAATAATTGAGGACATAAAAGTGCAGAGTACAACATTAATAATACATGCGTATCTGCTTATGTTTATCTCATGACTAAAAAATACGAGAGCGGATAAGAATCCTATCGTACCATGGACGGCACTGTCCGAGAAAGCACGGAATACTTGAGAGTTCGAATAAGCGGACTTAAACACAATATAATCTCCAATAATTGCACTTAATGATAACGACAATGTAAGCATTAATTTTAAAGCTTTCATTGTATAATATATGGCTACCAATTAGTGAAAAAGAGAATCAAATAGGATCATCTCCAAATCTATGCGCAAACTATATGTCGTAGACAATTGTCATACGGATTTATTATTATCACAGTAAATTATCTCTCATTTTATATCCCCCTCTATAGTTATAATTACCGTTATATCTTTAAAAAAACCAATTTTATCTTATTAGAATAAAAACATAACCTATTTATTTGTTTTGGTTTTCCAGGTGTGTTCAAAAATTTATTCAATCAGGCGACATGCAGGAGAGGTTAGTCATCAAACTACGTAAACGTAACTACCAATTTCTGTAAATAAACAGAGCAATAAAATAATATTATTATAAAGTAAATATGTACATAGCAAGTTTTACATTATGTATTGTTATAATTTAAAATCAAATTATGCGTATTTTGTAAAAATGTTAAATTTATTTTAATATAAATTGGAATACACCCGTATTTTTTTCTTTATTGCGGGATTTTCGGATTCAGCGGGAAAAGCTGGAAGAGAGCGGGTGTAATTTTCTTGTGAAAAATCAAAAATTATTTTTATATGGCTTGCATGTGTCCGTAAAGTGATGTTTTCTGGTAGATAAGTTATATTTTGATTACATGTGATGTGAATCTAGTGCGTGTGCATGGTTTTATAGGCAGGTAAGCTGAGTAAAACTTTAGCCGGAATACGATCTCGTCATGGGCCCATGTAAGTTGTTTCTGCAATTATTTTTAATTTTGACTAACTTTACACTTGTTCTTGAGGAATTTTCTGACGTTTCCCTTCATCATCATCATTATCATCCATTCAGAAATCATTTACTAAAAACAATAGCTGTATGGGCTTAGTTCCCCTTGCCTTTCCTTCGAGATAAACCAAACAAACAAAAAAAAGCGGGATTTTCGGATTCGGCGGGGAAAAGCTCGAAAGGAATGGATGTAATTTTCAATTCGGCGGGAAAAGCAGGAAGGGTGCGGGTGTAATTTTCTTGTGAAAATCAAAATTAATTTGATTTTCCTGAGGGATTTTCTGACAAGTTAAGGATTTGGGCTGAGGATTTGGGATCTCAAGATTCGGCGGGAAAAGCTGGAACGGTTTCCGGTAAATAAATGTGAGATCTTAAAGTGGATTAGATTTGACTTGGCCAGTTTTCATTACATCAGTCATTTAATAAAATTATTCAACATACATATTAATTATTTCTCGTGAAAAAATCTTGCTACACGTGTCAATGTGCATTTATTCAGAAAACGCAGTCTATTTACTCAACTTTGGACCCTAATATCTTGGGAACCAGACACTTCCCAGATATGTTTCTATGATAAAAAAAATGATCGTGATGATGAGGAGATTCCGTAGTTTTCGGGAACGTTGACGACCAAAAATCACCCTGTATAATTAGGTAGGAAACTGTTATTGATTGAAGCTGGGTAATCTCTTGCTTAGCCGCGTGGTGCCGGCAGAGTAGAGTTTGTACCACCCCTGCCGGCCCGTGGGTATCGTACGAGGCGATTAAGGGTTTCCGGGAGGTGGGCAGCATCGCCTCCCGTACTGACAACATAGTCCGAAAATCACACTGTGGTCACCAACCCGCCTGCCCAGTGTGGTGATTATGGGCAAAACCCCCCTGTGGCAGTAGCCTTGTGGCGTGCCCTCGGGGAGGCCTACGTCCAGCAGTGGAGTGCAATAGGCTGAAGAAGAAGAAGAAGAATCTCTTGCTACTGTTGGCTAAACAAAATAATTTGTTACATTTAGCAGTAGGTAGGTCAGTAAGTATAACGTACGATAGTTTTTTGTTAATAAACTACCTATAGTTAATTACCTAAAAAAAAGCGCTGACGCATACATCATATGACATCAAGTAAGTCTAGATTCGTTACGAAATCACAAAATTGCACTTTACGTTCATTAGCTTCATGACGACGACATAGCAAGTAGGCTAATTGGCCATGGAGAAAATACAAATAGAGGTGTTAATGATTATTCGTCGAAGATGTGCGATTTGTCACAAAAAATCGTATTACCTATCTAGCCTATCTGCTGTCGCGCTAATCGTTTACTCTTTGTTTTTGCTAGTACACTAGCGCCAAAAACGATAAGGTAGCAAAAAAGGAAACTAATACAATGGGAAATAGCGAGTGAAAAAAAACAGCTGATCTTACTTTTAAAAATAGAAATATCTACTTTAAAAAAATTCTGAACGAAATTTTGGACTTTTTTGTTCACACAGCCTACTGCTGATGTTTGACTTACTAAATGTTTTAAACTTTTTAAAAAAACACTGCTACTTTTTAGAAAAAAAAAATGTAAGTATTTTGTGTTTAATTATAAGAACATATTTGGCGTAAAATTTTTTTTTTTAAGTTTATCCCGAAGGAAAGGCAAGGGGAACTAAGCCCATACAGCCTAATCATTGTCTAGTAAAATGAATTCTGAATTTATGATTGATGATAATGATGATGAATGGAAACGTCGGAAAAATCCTCAAGAACGAGTTTAAAATTAGTAAAAGTCAAAAATAATTATAGAAACAACTTACATGGGCCCATGAAGAGATCGTATTCCGGCTAAAGTTTTACTCAGCTTACCTGCATATAAAACCATGCACACGCACTAGATTCACATCACAAGTAATCAAAATATAACTTATCTACCAGAAAACATCACTTTACGGACACATGCAAGCCATTTACAAATAATTTTTGATTTTCACAAGAAAATTACACCCGCTCCCTTCCAGCTTTTCCCGCCGAATCTATTTGGCGTAAAAGCTAAAAAGATTTAAATGGAACGACAACGAACGTCAATGTGAAAATTTATGTTGTCTAGACGCTCAGAAAGCTAGTCCGAGTTTTCACTCAATCGCGTTAACTATTCAGACAACCACGTAGTGCAGTTGTTCCCACTGTTATTAGATACATCACATCATCACGGCATTTTAAGTTTGGTCGGATTATTTTACATTAACGCGAACGAGTTCGCAGTGAAAACTCACACTAAACCCTCAGCACAAGTAGCATGACCTACAAAACACGATATGATAAACCGGTTTATCGACATTTAGACTGTCAAAATACGATAAATATAGCCGCCATGTTGAATTTTGTATATAGAATATACGATATCGTAAAATACGATATACAAGATGTGTGGTCATGCTAGGGGGGCAGGTGATGAAGAAGGCAGGCGAGAGAGAACAGCGCATTAAGGGTCAAGACACACTGTTAACACCCGACGACGTGACGAAACGCGGGTCAGTACATATCAATCACATACAAAATGACCCATTCATTACACACTGTTAACACCCCACGCGATCCCCATTCTCCATACATTTTGGGCGTGTCATCGCGTGGCGTGTTAAATTTGTGTCTTGAACCTGAATGTGTGTCTTGACCTCTTGACCCTTAAACGGATAACTTCACTATTATAACAACTCCTCTTTGTATATGCTTTAACATGACTAATAACCAATTACAGATGGCCTCCACGACGTTTCAGCTTGTATCAACTTGAAGGTCATCCATATATACGTAAGTAAGGTACCTATCAGTCATTACGTTTATCAGCAAATAACGCAGCAAAATTGTTACTATGTAGGTACATAAAACGGCAAAAGACGGAACTAGAATTTTAGTACCGTTTGCACTCACTGTCGCTGCATGCGATCAAGTAACTAACACCACCACATGAAGTTGGTGCAAATTTTGTTGTTCTATTACTAAGTTCACACTGCATTACTATGACTACCTATCGAATCGAATTTAGTTCGGAAAAATGATAATACAGATAACACTATCTATCTAGTCAATTCATTGGAAATAAGTAATTCTAAGGTGCATTACTGGAGCGGGAAAGAAAAACGCCCTGTTTTTCTATAAGAGTGTGTGTGAAAGTGGATTGTGGAATCTTAATTTAAAAATTTAACTTTTTAATTGTGAAAATGCGTGAAATAGTGCACGTTCAGGCTGGCCAGTGCGGAAATCAGATAGGATCGAAGGTAGGGTTTTTTTTTAGGTTACCCAGGTGTTTTTCTTGGTTTTACTCATTGTTGATCTAAAAACACGGTGTAGAGAAAAGCGGCAAAATTTGAAAGAAGCATTTCATTACATAGTGACTTTAGACAGCATTTATTTTATCTTTTCTTTTTAGAGAGACTAAACTTAACATCTAAATATTTTAACAGTGTTCCGTTTTCGTAAAACGGCCAGGATTATCTAACTTTCAACACCTAAACATTAATGTATGAATGATCCTGTATCCCTAGGTGCAAGGTACTTTATTAATTTTTGTTATGTTATAGTAGGTAGATAGATTGCTAGATATGTATAGGTATATTTTTTTTATTAATTCCAAACTAAGGGATTTAGAATACGGAAGCAAATAGAATAGCTATTCGGATTTTTGATAATAGCGACATCTGTGGACGCAGAATGAAACTATTAGGTAGTTAGGTAGGTGCTTAATTTCTGTGATTTCTACTTCCTTCGTACTTAGGTAACTTAACCTAAACCTACCTAAAATTTGATAGGCTACAGCTAGCTTAAACAATAATTATGTAGGTATAGGTAGCTGTATAAGTAAAAATCACGATTCTAAGAAATCTATCTATACATATAATAAAAATGTAGCGGATCGCTGTCTGTACATCCCAACTAATATTATAAATGCGAAAGTAACTCTGTCTGTCTGTCTGTCTGTCTGTTACGCTTTCCCGCTTAAACCTCGCAACCGATTTTGATGAAATTTGGTACAGACAATCTTTAGACCCTGAGACAGAACATAGGCTACTTTTTATTTCGAAAAAAAGGGATGAAGGGGTTGAAATAGAGGTTGAAAGTTTGTATGGGATTTCTTAATTTTAAAAGATAAAACCATGAAACTTTATATTTAAGCACTTGATAAGAAATCATTAAACATTTGTTCTAGCATTTTTGAAATTTCGACCAGCTAAGGGGTGAAATAAGGGTTGAAAGTTAGTATGCAAGTTCGTCAAATATCACGTCATAAGAAACAAAAAATCGTTTGTTCTAGCATTTTGAAATTTTTACCAGTTTGGGGGTGAAATAAATTTTGTTTTTTCTGTAGTCCACGCGGACGGAGTCGCGGGCGTCCACTAGTGGAAGATATATGAGAAAAAATATTATAGGAGACCTTTATCAACGCAATAGAACCCAAAACGATGATTTTTGGATTTTTTGTCTGTTTGTCTGTGCGTATGTGCACGCTAATCTCAGAAACGGCTGAACCGATTTCTATGCAGTTTTCAGGAATATATAGGCTACTTTTTATCTCGGGAAAATGTTTTTATCCCGGATTATTTCGATATTTTGTTTTTTTTTCAGTAGTCCACGCGGACGGAGTCGCAGGCGTCCACTAGTTGTTGAATATTTCAATAACATAACTACCTATACATACTTACCTAAAATTATGTTGGCAACCGGTGCATTTTGCGCACCCTACCTGATAATGGAGACCGGTAAAACCGGAACTGGTTAATATACACGCTAGCCCTAAGTAGTTATAGAAATTTCTACCCTTCCTGTACTTGTAAATAAATTACCCTGTTGGCAGCCAACTTTTTAGACTCATTATACGGGGGCTTAGTCAATTTAACGATTTTAAAAGCGACAGCGAAGTTCGCTTATTCGAAGATTTACACCATAGCGGTTAGATTTATCACCTCGTTTAAGGGACGCGCAAAATGCAGGCTTTCTATTGGAGGTTCGCCTTGCTGTCGTCGCATCTCATAAATTGATAACATTGTTTAAGGAAGGTCCCAATATCGCATATCCTGTGGTATCATCTCCTTCCGTGCAACTTGTCACTGATATGACCCGCCCTGACTTCGCACGGATGCAATGCTGATATCTTCACTACCACTATCTATCTATGTATTTTAAAAAACCGCATCGAAATCCGTTGCGTAGTTCAAAAGATATAAGCAAGCATGAAGCTAAAGGGTAAGGTGTGCAAGACCGTAATTCGAACTGTCGTCTTGTATGGATCTGAATGCTGGGCCGTAAAGAAGAAGGATGAAAATCGACTGCATGTAAGCGAGATGAGAATGTTGAGATGGATGTGTGGAGTTACAACAATAGATAAAATAAGAAATGAGTATATAAGAGGATGTTGGCGAAAAGGCGCGCAATGTCTCTGCAGTCCTCTGATGACGCTGAAGCATATCGGCAACTCAATAGACGTATCTCCAAGTCTCTGCGACATGACATCCGCAGCTTTAATACTCGCTGCATTAAGGAGACAATAGAGCGAAACCAAGGCTCCAAAGTGTTCGCAAGAGAATTATCTTTTGGGCGGAGCCAGTTGACGAGAACGGCAGTGTAGTGTCTACCATACCAGAGGTGCTAAGGGAGATTGAGAGGTTCTATGGACAGCTATATACCTCGGTCGCTAAACCTGTTAGATTAGGCAAAGACCCAAGAGCCAAGCTCACCCGACACTATACTGAAGACATTCCGGATATCAGCCTGTACGAGATTAGGACTGCCCTTAAACAACTCCAAAACAACAAAGCGCCGGGCGACGATGGAATTACACCAGAGCTTCTAAGAGCGGGTGGAACTCCGGTACTGAAGGTCCTCCAGAGGCTTTTCAATTCCATCCTGCTCGAAGGCGTAACGCCGGAAGCATGGAGCGGAACTGTGGTGGTGCTTTTTTTTTTAAAAAAGGCGATAAAGCCTTGCTGAAGAACTATAGACCCATCTCGCTTCTGAGCCATGTCTACAAGTTTTTTTCAAGGGTAATCACGAATCGTCTTGCTCGCAGGTTTGATGACTTCCAGCCTCCCGAACAAGCCGGTTTCCGAAAAGGGTTTAGTACCATAGACCATATCCACACGCTACGGCAGATTATACATGAAAAAGGAAGAGTATAATCGGCCATTATGCCTAGCGTTCGTGGACTTTGAGAAGGCCTTTGATTCGATCGAGACATGGGCAGTGCTGCAGTCTTTCCAGCGGTGCCATATTGACCATCGATATATCGAAGTGCTGAAGTGTTTATACAGCAACGCCACCATGTTGGTACGAGTACAGGAGCGGAGCACTGAGCCGATTTCATTGCAGAGGGGAGTGAGACAAGGAGATGTTATTTCTCCGAAGCTCTTCACCAATGCAGTGGAAGACGCATTTAAGCTTCTCGAATGGAAAGGACTCGGCATAAATATCAATGGCGAATACATCACTCACCTTCGGTTCGCAGACGACATCGTGGTCATAACAGAATCGCTGATGGATCTAAGCACAATGTTCGATGGCCTCAATCGAGTCTCCCAACAGGTTGGCCTGAAGATGAACATGGACAAGACGAAGATCATGCTCGATGCTCGAAGTTGTTGACGAGTATGTTTACCTGGGACAGACGGTCAAACTAGGTAGGTCCAACTTTGAGAAGGAGGTAAGTCGGCGAATCCAACTCGGCTGGGCAGCGTTCGGGAAACTACGAAGCTTCCAGTCCTTAAAGACGAAGGTATTCAACCAGTGCGTGCTGCCTACAGTGCCGAGACGTGGTCTCTAACTATGTACCTCATAAAGAAGCTCAGGATCGCACAGCGAGCGATGGAGAGAGCTATGCTTGGGATCTCTCTGCGTGATCGAATCGGAAATGAGGAGATCCGCAGACGTACAAAGATCACCGACATAGCTCAACGGTCCAGCAAGCTGAAGTGGTAATGGGCAGGGCACATAGCTCGAAGAACTGATGGCCGATGTTGTCGGAAAGTTCTAGAGTGGATGCCACGTATTGGCAAGCGCAGCGTGGGAAGGCCACTCGCGAGGTGGACGGACGACCTGGCCAAGGTCGCGGGCGTCGGTTGGATGCAGGCTGCTTCCGACCGGTCGGGGTGGAGGTTGTTGGGGGAGGCCTATGTCCGACAGTGGACTTCTCGGGGCTGTAAATGATGATGATGTAAGAGGAAGTTTGAAAGTTGCGCGGATCACAGACAAGTTACGAAGTAACCGTCTGTCTTGGTACGGGCATGTAAAGCGTCGGGATGAAAGGCATATTTTACAGAGAGCGTTGTGCATGAGTATGGATGGATATAAAGGAAGAGGTAGACCAAAGAAGTGTTTGATGGACTGTGTGAGGGAGGATCAGCGTGTACTGGGAGTGAGCTATGAGATGACGGATAATAGGGATGAATGGAAGAAAAGAACATATTGCGCCGACCCCAAATAAATGGGAACAGGGCAGGAAGATGATGATGACATAGGGACAAACAGATAGCGGGAAGCAACTATGTTACTATTTCGTCATTAGCCTATTACAGTCCACTGCTGGACTTAGGCCTCCCTCAGGGCACGCCACAAAGCTGTGCACTGCCATGTGGGGTATTTTCCCATTTAGTCACCACGCTAGGCAGGCGGGTTGGTGAAGTTTGTATTTTGGACTATGTTGTCAACACGGTAGGCGCTGCTGCCCACCACCCGCCCCCTTATTACCTAACTAGCAAAAGCAAAGCGATAGCGAAATTGTACAAAAATCGCCGATTATCAAATTTTACGTAAAATGAATTTCAAAGGAACTTTGACATTTCAAGGCGAATATTGTACAATTTTCGCTATCGCTTTGCTTTGGCTTTGCTATTGCTTTTACGTAATCAGGGGGCCGGAAAACCTTAATGGCCTCGTACGATGCCCACGGGCAGACAGCCGGCACCACGCGGCATGTTACTTATTAGGTATGATTAATCATTTGTAACCTACTTCTTTTCAGTTCTGGGAGATAATATCCGACGAGCACGGAGTAGATCCTCATGGAGTATACCGCGGAGAGAACCCGCTGCAGCTCGAGAGGATCAGCGTGTATTATAATGAAGCTTCATCAGGTCAGTGAGCTAAGAAGTAGGAGCCTGGTAGGGCCTGAAGCTGTGCTGTGATGATGCTACCCTATGACTTTAGATCATATGTCATTTACGAGCCACAGCAAAGATCCTTGAATAATTTCCTCTAATAGGCAGTCTTAAATTTCGTAGAGGAAATATTTTGCAAACTTAGTGAACTATGTCACTCGTAAAATTAACGAACGCGGCTTATAAGCCTGGGTGGTTAGATAAATTATGTCATTGTTTGGCATTGACGTTCGTTATCGTAAAACTTCCACCAATACCACGCGCTAAATGAAGATGTCTATATGCATGAACGTATAAAGAACAACGGACGTAGGTAATGCTGTCACTGCACAGATTGAAGCACCGAAATGGCGGCGCGTTAGGCATGTGTGTGTATTTTCCAGTAGGCGCCGAGCTTACTAAATGTGTGTGTGAATAACGCGTCAATACACATACCTACTCCATGGAATATCGTTGCCGAGCTTACTATGAAGGCTTTATCGTTCGTCTGTGCAGTCACAACACTATGTCCGTTATTCTTTATACGTTCAAGCCTATATGTTATTCTAATGTATAAGCTATATACCTGGCTCGTTTCATAAAAATCAACACGTACACACACATTTTATAATATTAGTAAGATAGTTACGTCCTCATGCCTTTTTTTTTTGCTTGGTTTATCCCGAAGTTAATGCAAGGGGAACTATGCACATACAGTTGTCTTTAGTATTAATGATTTCTGAATGTATGATGGATGATAATGATGATGAATGGAAACGTCGTCGGGATAATCCTCAAAAACGAGTGTAAAATCAGTCAAAATCAAAAAGAATTTTATTGCAAAAACAACTTGCATGAGCCCATGAAGAAATCGTTGTTCGATTCAAGTTTTACTCAGCTTACCTGCGTATAAAACTATGCACATGCACTAGATTCACATAACAACTAAATTTATTATATATATAGATTCCCACTCGGGTGAAGAATTTTTTCCATTTTCTTTATTAATAATTTTATAATATATAATATCTTGACTAAGATAAATTTATAAAAACACTTCTCCATTAATATAATCCGTTAGGATATGGTTGATCGTTTCATCTTTAAACATTGTGCTGAGGGATTCAGCTTTGTTTGCCGAGATTTGGCTAGTGTATAGCTATCGGGATGAAGAATAACGTTGCCAATATGTAATTTAGAAAAGAGATGGTAAAATTCGTCATCCGAGTAATTGACCCGGTGGCTTAGTGGTTATAGCGGCTCGCACGGTTTGCAGTGGTCGTGGGTTCGATTCCCACTCGGGTGAAGAATTTTTTCCATTTTCTTTATTAATAATTTTATAACTAAATTTACGTCCACATGCAAGCCATTTACAAATAAATTTTGATTTTCACAACTCCCTTCCAGCTTTTCCCGCCGAATCCGTGATTGATTAACTTATTTCCAGGAAACTTCGTGCCCCGAGCGGTCTTGGTGGACCTGGAGCCTGGCACCATGGACTCCGTGCGTTCAGGCCCGTACGGACAGCTGTTCAGACCTGATAACTTCGTGTTCGGTCAAAGCGGCGCTGGTGCGTATTTTTCATTAAAAATATAATTAAAAGTAGGTAAAATAACTTTGATTTCCGCTTCCGAGCGCACCGCCATCTTTCTCTCTTCTCTCCAAAATAATGTGAGAAAAGCTTATTTTCGTAATATTAATTAATTAAAATAAATTTATTTGTCATTTACTAGGACTTTGAAAGGTCTTCTTAAATCACGAAAGTGATCGTACTGCTACGTACCTACAGTTTTCTACTATTATACCACTGTGTGCGTGTAATACGGGCTGCTCGACGACGACGACGACAATGCGACACTGGGTTAAATTTTTCACGCAGTCGGGTGTTTTTCTTTAATTAAATTAATGGGTTATACAGAGTGTAAAAAGAAAACAATGTTTTTTAATACCTCGTATTCTTTGTAAGGTTACTATCATTTTCTTCTATGGAACCAAGCCTGGGAGACGACAAAAAAAAATTATGAAAAAATACTGTCATTTTATTGCAAGCAATGTACCTATATTCGTTTGATGCTCAAAGTACAAATGTACCTACAAAACTAACATTATAACATTTTGACATGGTATCTTTGAAAAAATGTTTGTTAACCGATTTCAGATGGATTTATGTAAAAAAAATTATAATATTAATGTAACTTTGGACCTCAATATCTTGGAAACCCGTGGTTTGAAAATGATCGTGATGTTACAAAGAGTACGAGGTATTAAAAGAACAACGTTGTCTTTTTACACCCAGTATAAATTAGGAAGTTTATATTAAGAATGTAACGAACTTTGGATGACTCTTTCAAGTAAAAACATAGGACTAATAGCGTCATCCAGCCACCTTTAAAAGCTAATAATCTTGCAGGTAACAACTGGGCCAAGGGTCACTACACAGAGGGAGCCGAACTGGTGGACTCAGTGATGGACGTCATCAGAAGGGAGGCTGAGGGTTGCGACAGTCTACAAGGTATGTAGAAGAGAGTATACACTGGTGATGGAATCCACATACATAAAGACACCACGGTGTCCCCGTAATGGGGTTGCCAGATCAGCAGGATATAGCAACCAACAGGATATCCCAACGTCACGTTTCGTCTTCAGTCTATTGCAGTCCACTGCTGGACGCAAGCCTCCCCCAGGGCACGCCACTACGCTACTGCTATAAGGGGATTTGTCATTAGTCACCACGCTGGGCAGGCGGGTTGGTGACCGCATTGTGATTTTTGGACTGTTTTGTCAGTACGGGGGGCGCTGCTGCCCACCTCCCGGAAACCCTTAATCGCACGGTACAAACAAACTACTCTTACTCTGGTGCTGACCGTGTATACAGGGTGTTTTTTTGTGGCCACCTTTAACGAAGGGTACGTATTCTATACATGAAATAAAGTAAGTTTATGCCAAAAAAAATGCTGGGATTTTTTTTTTTTAAATTTAAATTCCTTGATTGTGCGAAATTTATAGTGTCTAGTGTTTATGTTAGTTTTTTTATAGACAGATATTAATTATTTTTCGTGAAAAAATCCTGCTACGCGCGTCTATGTGCATTTATGCAGAAAAACGCAGTCTATTTACTCAACTTTGGACCCTAATATTTTGGAAACCAGACACTTCCCAGGTATGCTTCCATGGAGAAAAATGATCGTGATGATGAGGAGATTCCGTAGTTTTCGGGAACGTTGACGACCAAAAATCACCCTGTATGTAATTTTTTAAATAATTTCTATCTATCTACTCTGCCGGCACCACGCGTCAAAGTAGAAGTCACGTTTAGCGGATGTAACAGCTTACTGCCTGCCCGAATTCCTTCCTTGTATGGAAGGAAAGACAGCTGCGCCCGTAGCATGAATTTGGTGAGAGCGAGATGGCTCACATTGAAACGTCAAATTCACAGAGCTACAATATAATAACTAGACGAAAGACTTAGTTCGTACTTTGCGTGTAAAAACGGAGTTGGGAATTGGAATAGACACTCGTACTCAAGGTAAGACTGTATGAATTTGCTCTGAAAGAAGTGCTTTCCCTTTTTACACGTAAAGTACATACTCTTACATGTCTAATCATTACATAGCTCTGTGAATTTGTCGCGTAAATGTGAGCCATCTCGCTCTCACCAAGTTCATGCTACGGGCGCTGATGTATTCTAGTGAATCTTCATTAGCACATGACCTGAACATAAATAATCGCCGCATAAATAGCCGCGTGGTGCCGGCAGAGTAGAGTTTGTACCACCCCTGCCTGCCCGTGGGTATCGTACGAGGCGATTAAGGGTTTCCGGGAGGTGGGCAGCAGCGCCTCCCGTACTGACAACATAGTCCGAAAATCACACTGCGGTCACCAACCCGCCTGCCCAGCGTGGTGACTATGGACAAATACCCCCCATGGCAGTCTTGTGGCGTGCCCTGGGGGAGGCCTACGTCCAGCAGTGGACTGCAATAGGCTGATGATGATGATGATGATGATGAATATAGTAATAACGTGGATGTTTTGATGGTTTGGTGTAGTTGGTTTACCCCGCCTGCGACGCCATAGATACAAATCCCGATGGATGCAAACTTTGATATGATGAATATCGATGTTTTTTTTTTCGAGTCTCGGATGTTTTCTATACTTTGTATTTATATACCGTGCCTAGACTTTATGTGTCGCGGGTATGACACAAAACCTTAGGGACTGGATTAATGTGTTAAGAAATGTGTGATTGTTGACCCTGGCCTCCCCGACCCAGGTTTCCAGCTAACCCACTCGCTGGGCGGCGGCACAGGCTCCGGCATGGGCACGCTGCTCCTCAGCAAGATCCGAGAGGAGTTCCCTGACAGGATCATGAGCACCTTCAGTGTGGTGCCCTCGCCTAAGGTAGGGTAACAGTTCTTCAAGATATATAAGGGAAACAATCGTACTGCATTACAAAAATAAAACTTAAAAGAGAAGTCCTAAAAAGCACTCCTTTTTCTACCGATTCCAACTCCGATTTCGAGTTTTCACTAACTACGTGGTCGGAGTAGGTATATTGATTTTACATACTTGCGTCATGATATCATAATATGGACATGCATTTTTTCCGGAATGTACCGGAGTTTCCAAAAAGTTGGTAAATAGAGTAATAAAATAAAAAACCATACGTAACCAAACAAAATTGTTTATTGTTAATACAAATAATCATTATTACAATTTTATTAAAAACAATTATTTTTAATCCTCATCGGTTACAATTTCTACATTTTGTTTTTCTGTCTCTATACAATTAAATAATTATTAAGTAAGAATAAATACTGCCTAAATGTGCGAGGGAAATGTATCGTGCGAGAATGTCTAGATGTGCCGTGAAAATGTGTGCGAGTTTCTTTCCACCAAAATTGTGCGCGGAAAATGTTTACGGACTGGCTGGTACAGTATGTCGCAAACCCCGCAACAGACCCCAAGCAAAGCCTTTCTCGCACATTTTCCTCGCTTATTATCTAGATACATGCAAAAACCTCGCTCCGCTAATGTTTCCACACTTGAGCTATGTTGAACGAGGCAAGGTAAGTGAAGCGATTATTTAGGCTCTTAAAAAGTTTTCAATGAAAACATACCCCTTGCACATATCTTGTGAAAACCCCAGCCTAATCCAGGTGTTTTGCGATACTTATTCGTACGCTAGTCAAAACAGCTTACAGCACCCGTAGCATGGCGTCCGCGACTCACGTATATCGCGCATTTTATGGCGCCTAATGTCAAAATTCGCAACAAAATGACGATTCTCACTTCAAGCTGACATTCAAAAAAGTTCAAACCCGCGTCGCGCCGTGCGCGATACATAACTCGCAGTTGCGAGCATGCCGCTTAAATTCACGCGGGTTCTTATCGCGGATTTTGACGTTTTGTGTGACTGGTATATCAATTCAACTGTTTAATTTACTCTCGTAATGGTAACGTCACTTCCGCGAGTTGTCCGAAAGACGCGTCGCGCGCGGTTCCCGAGTGACGCTCTTTACCATGCTTGCATTTGGTGACTGGAAACACGCGCGCGGGTGATAAAAAAACACGCGTCGCGTTTTTGTCATACTACGGGTGCTGGTTGCCACTGAACGAGCGCGTTTTTGTGTTTATCATTATAGCATGTTCCTGACAGAAAACTATGCACTACATGCCCATCTAATTGACACTGATCTGTGCGTACCTACTGTCTTGCACAAACCATAACATAATTCCGTCTCCTCAGGTAAGCGAGGTAGTCCTGGAGCCGTACAACGCGACGCTGTCCGTGCACCAGCTCGTAGAGAACACCGACATGACGTTCTGTATCGACAACGAAGCGCTGTACAACATCTGCTTTAGAACGCTGCGGTTGAGCAGTCCCAGCTATGGAGATCTGAATCATCTTATATCGGTAAGTAGAACGCCTTTAGGTATAATATATTAGAGCATTTAAAACTGGGCTGGTCAAAGCATTAAAATAATTGGCTTTCCGCTCCTTGCTGCCCAAACAGTGAATAATCGCTATCCAGCTATAGGTTATTTTTTATTTATTATTCTTTAAATATTCTAGAACTTAAAATTAGGTACAACGTCCCACAAAACTGCTTGCGCCGTTTGACTGTGGGATCCGTGATTAATATTAAATACTATATGTACTAGAGTGTAATACGATCAGGCTTTTGGGCACATAGTGGAGCGCCGTAAGGCATAAAAATAGTAAAATCTCGGAACCCAGGGACAGTCAATGAATTCGTATAACAAGTGTTTGGCTGCATTATTAAAACCTCAAATAAAAAAGTTTAAAAAAAATTGGCCGATCTCGATTACAACAATTTTTAACAACAATTTACTGAAAAATGAGAGGCGAAAGGGAAAAAAAATGTTTACAGTAAAGTTTTTAATTTTATATGTAATGAATTATGTTTGCAAAGTAACTTTAATGTTAATTTATTAGATTTTTGCAAAAAATAATGATTTACAACAAAAATTTATCATTAACTATACAGGATGTTTTTTTGTGGCCACCTTTAACGAAGGGTACGTACTCTATACATGAAATAAAGTAAGTTTATGCCAAAAAAAATGCTGGGATTTTTTTTTTTTAATTTTAAATTCCTTGATCGTGCGAAATTTATAGTGTAGTATTTATGTTAGTTTTTTTATAGACAGATATTAATTATTTTTCGTGAAAAAATCCTGCTACGCGCGTCTATGTGCATTTATGCAGAAAAACGCAGTCTATTTACTCAACTTTGGACCCTAATATTTTGGAAACCAGACACTTCCCAGGTATGCTTCCATGGAGAAAAATGATCGTGATGATGAGGAGATTCCGTAGTTTTCGGGAACGTTGACGACCAAAAATCACCCTGTATACATTATTGTTCATTATTGTCGTCGTCGATCTCGTTGAGGTAGATTGTAGGTAAAGGATTAGTACAGCTTTCACCATTGCATTCTAAGCAAGCTGCAGTGCAGTTTAATCCACTTTTCCTGCACCCACAAGATGCTCCACATCCAGTTTTGCATGTGCAAAAAAAAATTTTCAGTAAAGATTCTGGAGCTGGTCGCTGCATCATTGTTTGCGGTATCAATATTCCGCATTCATAATTCCAACCCCATTCTTCTGGTGATATTTCTCTTCCGAGCCATGTTTGAATTTGTAAAAATACTCTTTTAAAGTGTTCAAAAGCGGCATCTGCAGTAGGTGGTAAAGACGGCAGTAAAAAAGAGTTATATCTTAATACATTAAGATCTTTTATTTTTTGGGGGGCACCGTATAAAGCAAGAGTGCATGTAACACCAGCCTTAAAAATTTCATCGATATCTTTGCATTCATTTTTAAAACCGTCGCAGCATTTTGCAAGTCTGTTCGTCTTTCAAAATTTTTTGCACACACGTTTTTGCCACGTTGGAAAAAAGCTGACGTCGTGTCACAGCCAGTGAATGCATGTAAGAACAGAATATGCTCTTTACACTTTGGTAATATTTTTTCTAAGCTCTTAGAAGAGTACGCTTTTTGCGGTATTTTGCCTTTCGATGGTTTTCGAAAATAAATTTCACGGTCTGGTGGTGAGAGTGCAGTCAGTAAAACTAAAACATCGACATCTTCGGACACTACAGCAATGTTTTCAGATTAACTGCAATTAGAATTTTTTTTTTCGGAGCGAACAACAACAGCTACATATTAAGCCTAGCACGTTGCCACGTGTACTATTCTGTTAGGGCCCGCATTAACAACACTCAACAGCTGCTGTTGTCCCCTCTATTCCCCTCCCCTCCCTTCATTTTTATACCTGCAGTCCCTTAAGAACTAAGATCAAGTTTGTAATAGCTCTTCTTTTTAAAATATAATTTTAAACTATTATAAATCAAAGAAAACTCCAAAAAATTAATAATTATTTATAATAATAATTAAAAAATTGAGATCGCACAAAATATTTTTTTAAACATTTTTCTATATACTATTAAAAACACATTTTCAAAGTTTTGTAAAGATTCATTGACTGGCCCTGGATTCCGAGGTATAAACCTTACGGCGCTCCACTAACATTACTAGCGGTAGAGGACCCAACCTTACCTTAGCAGATAAATTGCTGGCTAACCGCCTGACATGGTTTGGACCTAGTTTCCTTTGCCTTTGGGATACACTAAGCAAAAAAAAATCAATCCAGGAATGTAGAGTCCGTTGCACAGAACAATTTCTATGCCTGGAATCTATTTGGTGAAACACATTCTACATAAGGCTTCCAAAATTGATCAGGCATACCAGTAATGTACTACATTGGTAGCTTACATCAGGACTCAAACAAATTTGGCTCGGGGGCCCTGACATCTATGGTCTGAACTCTTAAAACGCTGTCAAATAGAAACAGCCAAACCAAGAGAGCCAAACCAAAACTAACCTACATATAACCAAAAACAGTACCTGCATAGGCATCCATTCCCCTTGCAGCTGACGATGTCAGGCGTGACGACCTGCCTGCGCTTCCCCGGACAACTGAACGCAGATCTGCGCAAGCTGGCTGTCAACATGGTGCCCTTCCCCAGGCTGCACTTCTTCATGCCAGGTACGTCCACATCTGCCTTCCCCAGGCTGCACTTCTTCATGCCAGGTACGTTCACATCTGCCTTCCCCAGGCTGCACTTCTTCATGCCAGGTACGTCCACATCTGCCTTCCCCAGGTTGCACTTCTTCATGCTAGGTACGTAGACATGTCCCTTCCCCAGGCTGCACTTCTTCATGCCAGGTACGTCCACATGTGCCTTCCCCAGGCTGCACTTCTTCATGCTAGGTACGTAGACATGTGCCTTCCCCAGGTTGCACTTCTTCATACTAGGTACGTAGACATGTGCCTTCCCCAGGTTGCACTTCTTCATACTAGGTACGTAGACATGTGCCTTCCCCAGGCTGCACTTCTTCATGCTAGGTATGTAGACATGTGCCTTCCCCAGGCTGCACTTCTTCATGCCAGGTACGTCCACATTAGCCTTCCCCAGGCTGCACTTCTTCATGCTAGGTATGTAGACATGTGCCTTCCCCAGGCTGCACTTCTTCATGCCAGGTACGTCCACATGTGCCTTCCCCAGGCTGCACTTCTTCATGCTAGGTACGTAGACATGTGCCTTCCCCAGGCTGCACTTCTTCATGCTAGGTACGTAGACATGTACCTTCCCCAGGCTGCACTTCTTCATGCTAGGTACGTAGACATGTGCCTTCCCCAGGCTGCACTTCTTCATACTAGGTACGTAGACATGTGCCTTCCCCAGGCTGCACTTCTTCATGCTAGGTACGTAGACGTGTGCCTTCCCCAGGTTGCACTTCTTCATGCTAGGTACGTAGACATGTGCCTTCCCCAGGCTGCACTTCTTCATACTAGGTACGTAGACATGTGCCTTCCCCAGGCTGCACTTCTTCATGCTAGGTACGTAGACGTGTACCTTCCCCAGGCTGCACTTCTTCATGCTAGGTATGTAGACATGTGCCTTCCCCAGGCTGCACTTCTTCATGCCAGGTACGTCCACATGTGCCTTCCCCAGGCTGCACTTCTTCATGCTAGGTACGTAGACATGTGCCTTCCCCAGGCTGCACTTCTTCATGCTAGGTACGTAGACATGTGCCTTCCCCAGGCTGCACTTCTTCATACTAGGTACGTAGACATGTGCCTTCCCCAGGCTGCACTTCTTCATGCTAGGTACGTAGACGTGTGCCTTCCCCAGGCTGCACTTCTTCATGCTAGGTACGTAGACATGTGCCTTCCCCAGGCTGCACTTCTTCATGCTAGGTACGTAGACGTGTGCCTTCCCCAGGCTGCACTTCTTCATACTAGGTACGTAGACATGTGCCTTCCCCAGGCTGCACTTCTTCATGCTAGGTATGTAGACATGTGCCTTCCCCAGGCTGCACTTCTTCATGCCAGGTACGTCCACATGTGCCTTCCCCAGGCTGCACTTCTTCATGCTAGGTACGTAGACATGTGCCTTCCCCAGGCTGCACTTCTTCATACTAGGTACGTAGCCATGTGCCTTCCCCAGGCTGCACTTCTTCATGCTAGGTATGTAGACATGTGCCTTCCCCAGGCTGCACTTCTTCATGCCAGGTACGTCCACATGTGCCTTCCCCAGGCTGCACTTCTTCATACTAGGTACGTAGACATGTGCCTTCCCCAGGCTGCACTTCTTCATGCTAGGTACGTAGACATGTACCTTCCCCAGGCTGCACTTCTTCATGCTAGGTACGTAGACATGTGCCTTCCCCAGGCTGCACTTCTTCATACTAGGTACGTAGACATGTGCCTTCCCCAGGCTGCACTTCTTCATGCTAGGTACGTAGACGTGTGCCTTCCCCAGGTTGCACTTCTTCATGCTAGGTACGTAGACATGTGCCTTCCCCAGGCTGCACTTCTTCATACTAGGTACGTAGACATGTGCCTTCCCCAGGCTGCACTTCTTCATGCTAGGTGCGTAGACGTGTACCTTCCCCAGGCTGCACTTCTTCATGCTAGGTATGTAGACATGTGCCTTCCCCAGGCTGCACTTCTTCATGCCAGGTACGTCCACATGTGCCTTCCCCAGGCTGCACTTCTTCATGCTAGGTACGTCCACATGTGCCTTCCCCAGGCTGCACTTCTTCATGCTAGGTACGTAGACATGTGCCTTCCCCAGGCTGCACTTCTTCATGCTAGGTACGTAGACGTGTGCCTTCCCCAGGCTGCACTTCTTCATGCTAGGTACGTAGACATGTGCCTTCCCCAGGCTGCACTTCTTCATGCTAGGTACGTAGACGTGTGCCTTCCCCAGGCTGCACTTCTTCATGCTAGGTACGTAGACATGTGCCTTCCCCAGGCTGCACTTCTTCATACTAGGTACGTAGACATGTGCCTTCCCCAGGCTGCACTTCTTCATGCTAGGTACGTAGACATGTGCCTTCCCCAGGCTGCACTTCTTCATGCTAGGTACGTAGACGTGTGCCTTCCCCAGGCTGCACTTCTTCATGCTAGGTACGTAGACATGTGCCTTCCCCAGGCTGCACTTCTTCATGCTAGGTACGTAGACGTGTGCCTTCCCCAGGCTGCACTTCTTCATGCTAGGTACGTAGACATGTGCCTTCCCCAGGCTGCACTTCTTTATGCTAGGTACGTAGACATGTGCCTTCCCCAGGTTGCACTTCTTCATACTAGGTACGTAGACATGTGCCTTCCCCAGGCTGCACTTCTTCGTGCCAGGTACGTCCACATGTGCCGGCCGTAAAAACAAATGCCAAAACTTTGACAATGTGCGTTTAGAAAGAAACCATATTGGGCCGAACTCACAAATTGTGAGATGAGGACAGGAAGATGATCATCCATAACATTCAAAATTGGCATTAGGTTAACGGCCAATTTCAATCTAAGAGATCATAAAGTACCTATTTCAGATTATTTTTAAAATATACAAAAATTCTTTCGAGATCGGTTCTTGAAATTGGCTGTAAGCTGTTATCGTCAGAGCCTTGTCTGTTATACTGGGTTAATTTAAAAACATCAATAAACTCGCATGCAAGGCCGGATTTAGAGGTCAGGAGGCCTCGGGGCAACAAAGGAGCGGAGGCCCTGTTGCCCCAAATTTTTATTTTACTGATTGCCTGATTGGAGTGAACAAATATAGATCTATGATTTCTGTTAATCTTACTATATATTATAATATTATAAAGCTGAAGAGTTTGTTTGTTTGTTTGTTTGATTGAACGCGCTAATCTCCGGAACTACTGGGTCGAATTAAAAAATTCTTTTTGTGTTGGATAGTCCATTTATCGAGGAAGGCTTTAGGCTATATATCATCACAGTGCGACCAATAGGGACGAAGAATAAGAGGAAAATGTGGAAAAAACGGGGAAAATTATTCAACTTTGGAGACTTCCGTTGCGTGCGCTGCGTAAACGGTTCAAGTTATCCAAAAAATATGTATGAAAGAATAAAATGACGTAGAAATGATATGAAAGAAAAAAATTGAAGGTCTAGACTGCCTGATGCAGAACCCTTAGCAGCCCAGCTAAACTTTGAGAGATATGAAAATACCGTCTTAGGAAAAGTTGCTCAGCATGATAAGCACTTTCTAATAACGTAATAAAATTGAAGGTCTAGATAACCTGATGCAGAACCCTTAACAGCCCAGCTAAATTTTGAGAGATATGAAAATACCGTCTTAGGGAAAGTTATTCAACATTTTAAAAGAATTCAATTCCCTGTTAAGTTATCTTTTGCTGTAACAATTAATAAATCACAGGGGCAAACGTTTAAACACGTTGGAATTGACTTACGTCAAGACTGCTTTTCACACGGCCAATTATATGTCGCGTTGTCAAGATCGGGTTGCGGAGAAAATCAGTATGTTCTTCTGCCACAAGAAAATAAAACAAAAAATATAATTTACGCAGAAGTACTTTAAAATATTTTATTCTGTTTGTTGACGCGGACGAAGTCGCGGGCAACAGCTATATTTAATATAATACAATCAAATAATCATGTATCTACAAAGTAGGAAAAGATGTTTACTACTTGGAATTTGAAAGATTTTTTTCGAAATCTCTATTGTGGGGGCCCCTCGTTTGTGGATGCCCCGGGGCTTTCGCCCCGGTTGCTACCATCATAAACAACAACATTTGTTCTACGAGTTTTGATAATTTGTCACATTTTACTTTTATACAAAAATAAATATCAATTTAATATTACCTCTGAATGTTCTTAAGTCTATACATAATACTGAGGCGCGCGCGATCGTGGGCGTCAACCTTTTCGTATACTTACGAATGGAACAAAGACTTTCAAATGTCACGACAGTACAATAAAAGCTTGGAATATCATTTTTAAATAATGTATTGAGTTATGATAAAACTCGTAGAACAAATCTTATTGTTTATGATTTTAGCTATCTAGTCCTGTGAGGTTATTGATGTTTTAAAATTAACCCTGTATATCAAGAAGCACTATAGACAGGTGATATTGACTTTAGTTACTTAGACTTAATAAACTTTCTAATTCTTTCTTCACAGGCTTCGCTCCATTGACTGCCAGAAACTCGTTTAATTATCGTGCACAGACTGTATCGGAGCTGATGACGCAAGTAAGTATCGGAAATTGGCTACTTTTTATCCCGACAGACAATTTCGATATTTCGTTGTTTCTGCAGTCTATGCGGTCGGAAACGCGGGACTTATACTAGTTTTTATTACTATTAAAGTATAAATTTAAAAATATGGTGGCAGTATGGTTTAGTTTCTATGTGAGCTTTGTTTGTATAAAAAACGAGAGGTTCAGTTTTGGCCGCTAGAGTGAGGCTAGAGGAGGCCTCTTTCATTGTTGTGTCATGGCGTTATGGCCGTCTTGCCGTGTAGTTTTCTCGTTTTGTAATCCATTTTAAACTAAATAAAGAAGTCTTACATACTTAATGCTATTTGTTATTTCAACTCTGAAGTCAACAATTACTAAATAGCGGCGTGAGGGGGCATTGCACTTGTGCGAAGCCGGGGCTGGTCCTTACGTTTACATGTAAACCCTGCTCGAATCTATCTATTTAAAAAAACCGCATTCAAATCCGTTGCGTAGTTCACAGGGACAGACATCGGGCAGCGACTTTGATTTATAACATGTAGCGACACCAAACCTACCCTCAGATGTTCAACCCCGGTAACATGATGACGGCGTGCGACCCTCGGCACGGCCGCTACCTGACGGTGGCCACAGTGTTCCGAGGACGCATGTCTATGAGGGAGGTGGATGACCAGGTGTTGGCTATTCAGAACAAGAACTCCAGGTGGGTGCCGACCTAGGTATCTGGTTTATGTCCGTTTCGAAAGAAATGTTGCGCCGCCGATCCCATAAACAGTGTCGGCCCGCCCATACGGCGAACGGAGCAGTCGTTCCAGGCACCAAATCCTAGAGGGCGCCTAAATGGTAAAGATATAAAGCGGCTGGCACGGTTTGCAGTGGTTGTGGGTTCGATTCCCACTCGGGTGAAGAATTTTTTCCATTTTCATTATTAAAATTTTTATAAAGAAAATATATATATATATTACTAGGAGCAAACAGGAGAGGCGCCATAATTGGATCTCGCTCCATTCTAAAATTTACTTCGGGCCGGCGCTGCCCATAAATAGTGGGCGAATGGCAGGAAAATGATGACAATTTTCGCATTGCAATGGGAAATACATCGCTTTGAATTTACAAGATACGTCTTCATCAGCCTAGCAACTTATTTTAAAATGCCTCAAGGTACCTCAAAATGATGTTCTTAAATAGCAACTAACTTATGTGTGTTTTTAAAGAAAACATTGCCTTTCCAGCTACTTCGTCGAATGGATACCCAACAACCTGAAGGTGGCCGTTTGTGACGTGCCCCCGCGCGGTCTCAAAATGTCTGCCACCTTTATCGGCAACTCTACAGCTATCCAGGAGATCTTCAAACGGATCTCCGAACAATTTACTGCTATGTTCAGAAGACGGGTAAGAAGTTCTTTAATCTATTGGACACACACAAACAATATAAATTACAGGTTAAAAGAAAGTGTACAACGGAAGAGTGGATGGAAGGGTTGGAAGGGGAAGACCTCGCCGGTTTTTCACCGATCAAATTGGTGAAATTCTAAAGAAAGGTCAGGTCAAGAGTACCCTAAACCGACTAGCGTGCATGAAGAATATCATGAAAGTAGATGAAGCGAAAGAGGTGTGTCAGTATCGTAGCAAATGGAGATCCGTGATCGTGAAAGAGGCATGATTTTTATGTATGCATGTAAAAGAAGAGATGCATGTTCAAAAGATCTTTTCCAGTAAATAAAGAGATTTTTTAAGTAATCGAGCGTAATATGTGCAATTAAACAAGAAACTAACTCTACATTGGAAAAAAAGGAGAAAAACAAATGACAGCATAGTCAGAGAATGTACAAGTAGTGATCCTTCCAGCTTTGCAAAAGTTATACAGGTTAATATTTGATTCATATGACACTTTCATATATGAGCAGATTTGGAGGGTATTGCCTACTAATTTCTACTGGACGTAACAAGTTAGAGGAAGGAAGAGGCAAAAAAGCTTTGGACATTACAGTATCTTGGTTTTGCTGTAATGCCGTCAAGTCCGTGTAAATAAATAAATAAATAAAAAAAAATAAAAAAATTACTGATTATCTTATTTTGCTTCTATTTTCGTCACTATTTCACTATTTTCGTATACTATTATATACTATGGAAGAAATCTCTAGAAAATCTCTAGCACGCCATTGTACATTTCTCTTGTAATATTTTTTGATTTGTGCACAATAAAGAAAGAGCAAGATTATTTGAAATGTCTGTTTTATATGGGTCAGGAAACCTGTTGTACATAATTTAGAGCCAACCTACGAAGCGACAACTCTCTTTTATACATCCGTCACATGGGATAGTCGCCACACTACACCTCTACCCCTATCCCCAGGCTTTCCTGCACTGGTACACCGGTGAGGGTATGGACGAGATGGAATTCACAGAGGCTGCCAGCAACATGGCTGACCTCATCTCGGAATATCAGCAGTACCAGGTAATATATAGAAATAGTTCTAATCCAAGGTACCCATCTATTGTACTAAAAAGTATGAAACACCCTCACAGCAGATTTTATTTCACGATTTTGCATTTAGTCCCATAGTAAAACTTGTTTCTTTTTACCTACCTAGTCTCGCGTCAAAAATGAGTTACTAATTTGGACTGCAGAAAAAACAATATGCCAAAATTATTCGGGATAAATCGTAGCCTATATGTTATTCTGATATGTAAGCTATACCATAGAGGAATAAGATGTAGACATAGAGTGCTAATGTCATACTAACAGTTTCGATGCACCATTAGACTTTTCGGTGCCTCACAATTCCAGTCCTTGACACTTAGATTGCATTACTATAAGTTACAATACATGAGTAATGTAGTACATTACTATACATTACATTAATAGAATCTAAGTGTCAAGGACTGGAATTGTGAGGTACCGAAAAGTCTAACGGTGCATCGAAACTGTTAGTATGACATTAGCACTCTATGTCTACATCTTATTTCTCTATGGCTATACTAATGTGAAGTTTCATCAAAATCCATTCAGTAATTTTTGCGTCAATGAGCAACAAACATCTTTATAAACATTCTCAATATCGCGTTTATAATTTATTTATAGTTACGACATGAACTTGACGGTATTTTACAGTAAAACCAATAATATTAGTAAGCAGGATCAGCACCGGCCCGAAGTAAATTTTAGAATGGAGCGAGATCCAATTATGGCGCCTCTCCTGTTTGCTCCTAATAATCTATACATATAATAAAAATGTAACGGATCGCTGTCTATACATGGAAGATATATGAGAAAAAATATTATAGGAGACCTTTATCAACGCAATAGTACCTAAAACAATGATTTTTGGAATTTTTGTCTGTTTGTCTGTACGTTTGTGCACGCTAATCTGAGAAACAGCTGAACCGATTTCGATGCAGTTTCCAGTAATACATTGTGACAGGTCCCACTTAACATATAGGCTACTTTTAATCCCGGAAAAATATTTTTATCCCGGATAATTTCGACAATTTGTTTTTTCTGTAGTCCACCTATATCTTTACCATTTAGGCGCCCTCTAGGATTTGGCGCCTGGAGCGACTGCTCCGTTCGCCGTATGGGCAGGCCGGCCCTGAGTAGGATGAATAGAAGATATCTATTCTATAACCTTATATCTTTCCAGGAGGCTCACGTGGATGATGAAGATGTAGAATTCGACGACGAAGAGGAAGATCCCGAGCAATATCCCGAAAAAGAATCAGTACAAGTCGCACACTAAATTATCTACCTAATTAGGTTAAAGCACTGTATTATTTTTGTACATTAAATCTTTAAATTGATGTTTTATTTGTTAGTTTCATTTTGGTAAAACGCATTTATTCGTAACTGATAAACGCCCGCGACTCCGTCCCAAGCTGGAAACAGCGCTTCTTACTAAAAACTGCCTCCCGAAAATTTGACCAATTTGACCTTGAAAAACTAGATGGGGAAAAAGTAGAGTGTACTCACAATTTAATTTTAATGGACATTTCATTCAATGACATTTCTACCACGAACAACCCAAGTAACACAGGAAGCATTTTAACAAACGGATAATTAACTTATGTAGAACTTAAGGTTCGTAGAAACTCTTATATGAGTTTACCGAGCATCTTGATGCTTTATATGAGCATTTTGAAACCATTATGATGCTTTACACTTTATAAGGGGTGGATAATGGCATATCAAAATGATTTTGTAATGCCTGTAGTTTTAGTGCATCAATACACAAAGCAGCTTTGCAGCTTTCAGCTGTTTTTAGTACATTTGGCTCTACAATTGCATTTTTAAGTAGGATATAAATGCTCAATGCTGTTTAGTAACATAAAATAAACCATTATGTCATGTAAATGCCATACAGCTTTTAGCTGTTTTTTATATCTAAGGGTCTACAATAGCATTTTTAAATAGTAAGATAATGCCTAATGCTGCATAATAGCATAAACTTGTGCTATTATAATGCAGCGTAATTCCATTCTACAGCTTTGGGCTGTTTTAGTGCTCTTCGTTATTTAATAGCACTTTTAACTAGTAAGGAAATGCCTAGTATTGCTAAGTAGCATAAACGTGAATCAATGTAATGCTTGCATTTTTGAAGGTCAACTGAGTTCTTTTAAACAGCTAATTTTTATGGTGGATACATAATAATTAATAAGTAAAGATTAGATTATCCGTTTCTAAAGAAAAGTAGGAATAATTGCAGAGAACCCGATGGAATTTGTATTGGCCTAAATATAGGTAACAAAAATTTGCACAATTTACATTACACATTTACAAAATATAAAAGGATGGTCTTAGCCATTGTGATATTGTCCGTGATCCTAAAGACCTGGAATGTAAATTGGTATATTTACGAGTATATAATTATGAATACTTATATTTCGTACCACTATTGCATACGTACAAATAAGAAACGTTGTTTTAAGTGCTTTAGTGTCTTATTGAGATTAAAGGGATTTAACAACTATTAAATAAATAACCATTAAATATCTTTTATTTTATTTGCACAAGTTTTTCCATCGTTCTTTGAAGCTGAGCATAAGAACGATAAATGTTTTTGTAATGAACGACAAATGTTTTGTGCTCTATCTGCCAGTAATTGATCCAGTGATATAATATTTCGGTAGCTGTAACGTTACTATAATCCATACGTGGGTTTCCTTGATTATCTGAAAATTTAAATTTTAGCACCTATACTAACTAGTGATTACAAAATGTTACAGTGACAGGCGTTTAAACCTTTTCTGGGTCCACCCAAAGCTACGCAGAGAAAATTATCACTAAAATTAATCCGCTTAGTAAATGGCGGCAGTAGGCGTAAAAGCGAGACAGACAGAGTTACTTGCACATTTATAATGTTATATATGATAATAAAAAGTATAACATTCAAAATAAATTCATTGTAGGGTCGGTCTCTTGTTATGGAAAAGTATGTGCACCCTACTCAAAAATATACAATACACAGAAAATGTTTAAAAAGTAGCTTCAGAAGCAAATATTGGGATTATGAGGATAAGCAACTAACTAAATAAAGTTTTGTGACAAATATTTAAAAAAGCAAGAGTGAATATTGCCTAAAATTTGCCGTTTAAGTTTTTGCCTAGGGCCATAGTTTGGAAATTCAATTTTGTACTTACGAGTGATATAATAAGTTGGATCCTGGATGCCACTCGCTTCTGCAACCACGAACAATACATTTCACTACTGTATTTATATCAATACCACCAAAATATCTTATTTAGTCCACACAAATATGCGAAGCGATTCAAACAAATCGACTTGACATGATTTGACAAAATTGTCATGTGCTACCCAGGGATACCATTACATAGCAACAGAACATTCCATAAAATACAGAATTTTTGCTACCGCGAAGGTTTGTTTTACTATATTATGTACACTTTATTTATAATACAAATTACATTAAATACATTTCATTACTCTATTAAATATGTAAACATTTTCAAAACGAATCCAAGTTTTTCATGATAATATTATATTTATGCCTTTTTCAACGTCTTTACTTACATTATAGGGTATTTTTTTGCTGTGTAAGGGATCCCTTGTGGGAAAACAAGGGGGGGAGGCTGTCATTTTTTCATGTTTCAATTTCTTGTTCAGAGCTTGGAATCCATCCTAAAAGGAGATACCAAATCCCTGCTCCGTCCGCATTGACTGCAGAAAAACACAAATGACGTATGTTATTATCCGGGATAAAAATATTTTCACGGAATAAAAATCTATGTAGCCATTCCATACAGCCGTTCTTGAGTTATAAATAGTGTAACTAACACGACTTTCTTTTATATACAGGGTGTAACAAAAAGGGTATGTTAAGCGAAAAGCTACGTAAATAGCCCACTGTCGAGAACCTATCCACAAAATTTGAGACTCGAAATCACATGTTTATTTTTCAAGATTGTATGAAAATTCCTGAGATATTTAAAAATTCTCCATACTATCCGGAAAAATAAACATGTGATTTCGAGTCTCAAATTTTGTGGATAGGTTCTTTACATTGGGCTATTTACGTAGCTTCTCGTTTAACATACCCTTTTTGTTACACCTGTATATTATAAAGATTTTATTTCGGCGTCCGAAATATGTACCTGTATGTATGTACGTGTGTATACAGGCTGTTTTTTCGTTGCCACCCTTAACGAAGGGTACGTACTCTATACATCGAATAAAGTAAGTTTATGCCAAAAAAAAATCCTGGGGAAAGATGTAATTTTTTTAATGTAAAACTTGGTCATACATAATACAGACAGCATCAACTTTATTCTTCCGATAGACTATCTGACGTTTAGAAAAATCAGCCTTTAGAATAAATAAAATATCTGCTTCTTTATAATAAATCAGATAACTAACAAAATTTACAATGTACATTTATAATATTAACCTCGCCCAAGCAGACTCGAAATTATCGCGATCGCGCTGTTTCGGCTTTGCTATTGCGTTTACGTAATCAGGGGGCCGGACGTTTCTCAAGCAATGAACTAGACTAGATTGCCAGTGATCTACATCTGACCCTGCTATGCCTAACGTGGCTATGGAATATCCTTCGCGATCTTGCAGTTCTAGCTACCCCATGTTCAGTTCATTTATACTGGGTGTAAAAAGACAACTTTGTTCTTTTTATACCTCATATTCTTTGTAACATCCCGATCACTTTTTTCTATGGAAACACCCCTGGGAAACCACGGGTTTCCAAGATATTGAGGTCCAAAGTTACATTAATTTTATAATTTTTTTTACATAAATCTATCTGAAATCGGTTACCAAACATTTTTTTCAAAGATACCATGTCAAAATGTTATAATGTTAGTTTTGTAGGTACATTTGTACTTTGAACATCAAACGAATACATTGCTTGCAATAAAATGACAGTATTTTTTCATAATTTTTTTGTCATTTCCCAGGATTGGTTCCATAGAAGAAAATGATCGTAACCTTACAAAAAATACGAGGTTTTAAAAAAACATCGTTGTCTTTTTACACCCTGTATGTGAAACATTTGTATTAAGTCACATAGATTTTTTTTGGCTCAATCAAATTTCAGGCCATATACAAAGTCTTTTAGAAGACTAAAACATTGCGCTTTCTCTAAAGTTTCAGGCACTTTATTTTGCGATTTCACTCTTTTGACTTTACTACTGTTTATAGTTTTTAGTTTTTAAAACCCATCTAAATGGCTAGATGGCGTTGTAACCCTTTTCAAATCCGCTTTTTTGCTTACCAAACTTTCTTTCATAGCAGCTGTTTTCATCTTTGCATTCACTTTATTATGAACTAAATCAATATCACTTGTTTCATGTACAATTTCACTAATTGTAACCTCTTCAAGTGATCTCACAAACGAAATTACTTGACTCCACACAGATTTCACCAACAAAATCATCATTCAAATGCTCCACTTCTTCAGTAGTGTAATCATCATATTTTTAAATTTTATTACCAAAAGAATCGTAATATTCAGTTATAAATTCTACATTATTATCAATGGTCTCCTCTATAACTATTTCATTAGTTACATTATCACTCAAATAATCTTCCTCAAAAACTTCATAATCTTCCTCAAAAATTTCATAATCTTCCTCAAAAATGTCATAATCATCCTCATAATCATCAATCACCTCTGATTTGTGATTAACATTCTCCATTTGGGCCAAATCACTCTCTAAAACTGATTGCATATTAGCAATTTCAGATTTCGAAAAGCACTGCAGAGTTTTTACGCTAGGCAAAGGAAAAAGTTGACATAAATACTTGTATATTTTAGGTGATTCGTGATAGATAGTTCGGGCCATGGTTTTAACGATATCTGGCCATCTGAAAGCGTGGGTGTTGTTAATTTGTTGATTTCTTAAAGTGCATTCTAACAAACTTTTTAATATTGGCGACTCTATATTGTCTATACGCTGTAGTTTTTTCCTGAGTTGACTACATTCTTTACGGGACTCCTTTAGTTCGAAACGCAGTTGTTGTTCTGTTAATTCTCTTTGCTGTTCTCTTGTAAATCGCGATTTCGCGATCGTCATAGTTGATTCTGTAAGAAAAACATTAGAATTATACATAGGTTATAAAGTTTTCATAGATAAAGTCGTGCGTGTTAATAATTATTATTAGTCTATTCTACAGGGTGTAACAAAAAGGGTATGTTAAGCGAAAAGCTACGTAAATAGCCCACTGTAGAGAACCTATCCACAAAATTTGAGACTCGAAATCACATGTTTATTTTTCAAGATTGTATGAAAATTCCTGAGATATTTAAAAATTCTCCATACTATCGGGAAAAATAAACATGCGATATGGAGTCTCAAATTTTGTGTATAGGTTCTCTAGATTGGGCTATTTACGTATCTTTTCGCATAACATACCCTTTTGGTTACACCCTGTTTATATATACATAATAAAATTGTAACGGATCGATGTTTGTGCACGCTAATCTCAGAAACGGCTGGACCGATTTCGACGCGGTTTTCAGGAATATATTGTGACAGGTCCCACTTAACATATAGGCTACTTTTTATCCCGGGAAAATGTTTTTATCCCGGATAATTTCGACATTTTGTTTTATCTGCAGTCGACGCGGACGGAGTCGCGGGCATCCGCCAGTTATTAATATGACTATACTTACTGTTGCAGCGATTAATATTGTTTTTACTGGCTAAAATTAAACCAGTCATTTTAAATGATGACAGGTTCTGAAACAATCAGAAATCAGAATTAATTTAATTGCGGCTAAATAAGGTAATCAATTTATAATAGAGCTCTATTAAAAAATGTACTAAGTATGTTTTCGTATTTCATTCCTGCGCCTGATCTCTCTCCGGTCGTGTCGGCTTTCCGTCCCATCGGACTATGAGAGTGACGGAATAGAGAGTGCATCTGTGTTTGCGCACACACTTGTACACTATAATATCTCCTGGCGCAGTTGGCTAATCTCTGTCACTGCCAAATATAACATTGGGTACTATCCTACTAGACCAGAAGTTTGTAAACTTATTTCATCTAACGCCCACTTTGAAAATCAGTAGCGCGGCTCGTTGCTCGGACGCCGCTCCCCGCGCCGCCGCCGCGCCGCCGCCGCGCCGCCGCCATCCAGTTCCCTTCAATAAAGCCCGGTATACACGGCAACGATAAAACTGCGCAAACGAACTGTGCAGTTCATTTGCGCAGTTTTATCGAACGTATGGACAAAAATCGGTGCAGTTTTTTTGGTTGGTGCAAGCCATCGGAGCAAGGTTCAAAATCTATTCGATAAATCGTTGTCGATCGCGTTTGCACAGTTTTATCGTAGTGTGTATACGGAAGTCGGGCCAATCATTCAGTTTTGTATTAGCGGTGTGACTAAAAACAAGAGGTGTAAGTAAGTCTCTTCATTCATCCTCAAATAATTGTGCCAGTCTTTTGGGGAAAACTTCAACTCGTTTAATAAATTTATGTGAGAGTATGACTTTCTTTTAAGAAGCCAATCTTTACCACACACTACGTGATTTTCTTCTCTTTTGCACAAAATAAGCCAGACTAGCGCAAGCACTTCATCATCTTCCATCGCGAATGACGTGTATTTCGTCTGAGTTTCTGCTGGGAACTGACCAATCGACGCAGATATCGTAGATATGTGGACGCACTACCTACGTTCGATAAACTGCGCAAATCAACTGCACAGTTCGTTTGCGCAGTTTTATCGTTGCCGTGTATACCGGGCTTAAGCATCTATGTGTTTATCGTACCGCTCCCGCCCCGCTGCCGCCGTCGCCCGCTATCGCAGACATCAAGTTTTCGGCCTAAAGGATGAAGTTGGCGCTGTCTCTATCTCGGCCAACAATCGGCCATTATCTAGTACAGTCTTTCCCGGGCTATAACGCCCCCTCGTGGGCGTTGGAGGCCTAGATAGGGGCAGTTTAGGCCCCAGAAAAAAATAGCGCAACTATTGCTATTGACATTTATAACTGAATTTATGATGAATGACAATGATGATGAATGGAAACGTCGGGAAAATCCTCAAGAATAAGTGTAAAGTTAGTCAAAATGAAAAATTATTGCAGAAACAACTTACATGCGCCCATGAAGAGATCGTAATCCGGCTAAAGTTTTACTCGGCTTACCTGCATATAAAACCATGCACACGCACTAGATTCACACCACAAGTAATCAAAATATAACTTATCTACCAGAAAACATCACCTTACGGACACATGCAAGCCATTTACAAATAATTTTTGATTTTCACAAGAAAATTACACCTGCACCCTTCCAGCTTTTCCCGAATTTGAAAAAAAAAAAAGTAAAATGTACATCAAATGTCACAACACGCTCCGCAATTTACCAAAATTTTAAAATTATGTACACTTGAAGATTGCAATCATAGATACTTCCTAGCCGTAGTGCCCCGTGCTATCTACCTACCACACCTTCACACAGCTCAGTGTTTGTTTATTGTGTTCCATAAGTTCCATACGTTCCATAACAAATTTGACAGAACGCCGATAACCACCGTCGCCCAGGAAACCTATCCCCTAGGCAACGTGACAGCTAATCTGCGCGTGCTTTGACGCGGTCAGGCGCGGCACATAGAAAATCGTATGACGCGCAGCCCAAGCTGTCAACCACGCCACTGTCACCCCGGAGACAAAAACAAACAACAACAAGATTGGATACAATGATGACAATCAACGGAGCCATACAACCAAAATTGAATTGAATTGATGAAAAAAATTCTCCCAAACTGTACATATCTTGTAAAAACCCGTTGTGTATAGTTATACACCTTAAGCTTAGGCACCTAATTACCTTATTTTCAGTGCAATGCAAAATGTTGTTCAACATGCCGCTTCAGTAGCATCCGCTGAAAACCTAGTTCAATGTGATAAGTGTTCTCAACCACGTTTCTTCAACGGTTTGAGAGGACTCAAAATTCATATTGGGAAAACGCATAAAAATCCTGTTTCACCTACAACGTCCTCAGCACCTATAATTAATCTTCTCGACCACAAAATTCCAACCTCGATCAACCTTTCTGGAAGCAACTTTCGGTTCTCAAAAACAATACACCCCTTGTAAAAAGAATTCCCCGTGGCGCGCGAATAGCTGTTGCTCAGAAACTAGCAGCTGATATTCGCGCCGCCACCACTCAGAACACGAAACGAACTTGGGAACACTTATTAACTTTCGCCTTCCGCATCCTTCATGTACGAAAACACTCCGACGCTAGACTCTCCCTGACCTCCCACATAAAGCAAAATTGCATATCCGACTCTCTACCGCCAGACTTCCAAACCAAACCTCATACAGTTACCAATACATCCAAAATAATTGAAGCCAAACTAAGTGAAGGAGATATTAAGGGAGCGGCTAGGCTTTTGTTTTCAACGGATGCTATTGCGCCCGACAACCCAGAAACCCTGACTTCGCTACGATGTAAACATCCACCTCCTGCAGCATCTCTCAGCCTCCCAGACGGCCCTAACCCGGATGATCCTGTCCTCATGGTCACCGCTGACGCGATACGCCGGGCTGTCTTCTCCTTTCCTGGGGGCTCCGCGGGCGGCCTAGATGGCATTTCGCCTCAGCACCTCAAAGACTTGATCGGCGGGGGCTGTGGTGAGGCCGGCGAGGCCCTCACCAAGGAGCTGACATCCCTAGCAACTTTGATGCTGTCCGGGAAAGTCAACAGCGACATCATCGCAACCCTCTATGGCGCCAACTTGTGCGCTCTGAGGAAAAAAGATGGCGGCATTAGACCTATAGCTGTCGGAGCAACCTACCGCCGTCTAGTTGCCAAAATATGCTGCAGGGGCACAGCAGACACCTTGGCCCAATACTTCAACCCGCACCAGTTGGGTTTTGGCTCAAAGGGAGGCTGCGAGGCCGCCGTACACGCTCTGCGCACCCATCTGCACCGTCAAGACTCTGGGGTGCTGCTGAAGGTGGACATCAAAAACGCGTTCAACTCCGTTGACAGAGGCGCCCTCCTGACGCAAGTCCAAAATAAAGTACCATCGATTTTTAAGTTTATTTGGCAATGCTACAGTGCACCTACAAATTTACTATATAAAGACCACCTGATCTCCTCGGCCGTTGGCTGTCAACAGGGCGACCCTCTGGGGCCGGCCATTTTTAGTTTAGCCATTCACCCCATAATAAAGAGGCTGCAATCCAAACTAAACGTCTGGTACCTCGACGATGGCACCCTGGGAGGCGAAGCGGTTTCCATCCTAGATGACCTAAAACTTCTGATGCAGGAACTGCGTCTAATTGGCCTGGTGCTCAATACCGAAAAATGCGAGCTATATGTTCCTGCATCCAACCTGTCCCGTGACCAAATTATACATTCTTTCCACCAGGTAGCTCCAAATCTATCGGTACTGGAAGGGAGCTCGCTTCGCCTTTTAGGGTCGCCTATCTTAGACGAGTCGCTACCATCGTACGTAAATGAAAAAATTCAAAATTTTTCGGAAGTGTCAGATCGCCTCTTCAAAATTAATACTCACATGGCCTACTTTATTATCCGCCACTGTCTTTTTGCACCTAAATTTATGTATTCGCTTCGCTGTAGTCAGATTTGGAAATTCCCGGACCTTTTATCCCTCTTGGATAACATCATAAAGCAGACCCTATCATCTATTATTAATATTAATTTTGACGACCGTTCCTGGGCCCAAGCCTCCTTGCCGATCAGGTTTGGGGGTATGGGCGTCCGCAAAATTTCTAGTGTCGCACTCCCAGCGTTTTTAGCTTCAGCCCACGGTACACACTCCTTAGTTATGAAAATCCTAAACGACAATTCAACTACAACTTACTATATGGCTGAAGCTAAAAATGCTTGGAAGTTGGCCTGCCCGAACGCCGATGAACCATCGTTCCCATCCTCGCAGAGGCTGTGGGACGAGCCGCTTTGCAAACTGGTGCGGAAAAATCTACTAGACACGCCAACCAGTTCCGCAGAGCGCGCTCGTCTTTTAGCCTTAGGCGAGTGGGAATCGGGTTTATGGCTGCAGGCACTGCCGTCGGCCAATGTCGGCACCCTTCTGGATAGAACAACATTCCGCATTGCAGCCTGCCTCCGTTTAGGCGCACCCTGCAACGTCCCCCACCGATGTCGGTGTGGCGATGCTGTCGACCCACTCGGACACCATGGGCTGTCATGTACCAAAAGCGCGGGCCGCATACCTCGCCATTCGAACCTTAAATGACATCATCCGCCGGGCTCTCTCCACCGCCGGGGCACCATCTGTCTTAGAACCCCTTGGTTTGGTGCGCGACGATGGAAAGAGACCGGACGGCATGACCCTTGTGCCTTGGAGGATGGGACGATGCTTGGTATGGGACGCAACCTGCGTCGATACCCTTGCGGTGTCTCACCTCCCAGGCACAAGCATCAGAACCGGTTCAGCGGCGGCCTCAGCAGAAAACCTCAAGCGGCGCAAGTATGCAAACCTAAGCGGGGATTACATATTTGAGCCGTTTGGGGTTGAAACCATGGGGCCATGGGGTCCGGGTGCGCATGCCCTCTTCAGGGGCATTTCTAAAAGATTGGTCGAAGCATCCCATGACCGGAGGGCTGGTGCCTATTTTGGCCAACGCGTAAGCCTTGCTATACAGCGGGGCAACGCGGCCAGCCTTTTGGGCACGCTGCCATCGGTGGAGGATTTGCAGGCCGTCTTTTATTTGTAAATATTTGGAGTTAATAGGTAGTTAATATTTAATTTTAATTTTAGATTCTATTATTGTTATTTTAAAATAAATAAATTAACCTTCTGGTAGATAAGTTATATTTTGATTACTTGTGATGTGAATCTAGTGCGTGTACATGGTTTTATAAGCAGGTAAGCCGAGTAAAACTTTAGCCGGAATATCTCTTCATGGGCCCATGTAAGTTGTTTTTGCAATTATTTTTCATTTTGACTAACTTAACACTTGTTCTTAAGGATTTTCCCGACGTTTCCATTCATCATCATCATTATCATCCATCATAAATTAAGAAATCATTAACTAAAGACAATGGCTGCATGGGCTTAGTTCCCCTTGCCTTTCCTTCGGGATAAACTAAACAAAAAAAAAAAGCAAATGTCAACAAACCAACAGTGTCAAAGGCTGTATGGTCTAAGATCTTTGCCTGCCCGTAACGGGCGAAAGAAAAAACAAAAAAACCAACAGTGTCAAACTGTGGTCTTACTTTCTTCCCTTTTTGTTTCAAATATGTACATCATTTATTAAAAATAATAATATTTTATGTTTGTTAGTTTTAGTTTCTTCCTCAAAGTTGGAAAGGGATAATGCATTTATATAATATTAGTGAAACCATATACCTAGTCATTCATAATTTAAATAAATAACCTATATCCAAATAAACCACAAAAGAGATTAAAAAAAGATGCAGTGCTCTGTTGCAGGTTGTAGAAATGATACTAAAAATGTCTCTAGATCTCGAGGGATCACATTCCATAGGTACAAATACATATATTGGACTATTTCTCCAGTTATAGCATTAGTAGCTACAGCTATAACAAATTATTTTATTTACTTACAGATTACCAAAAAACCCTAATATAGCGAAAGCATGGTTAAAAGCTTTGGGAAGAGACCCTTTGTTGTTAAATGAGAAGTTTGTTGTATGTTCTGAACACTTTTTAAATGAGGATTTATATGAAACTAAGAGTGGGATCCAGAAGGTCCGGATAGCTGCAGTCCCTTTAGTTTTCCAGGTACTTACATGGCAAGTTGGTTCTGGTAGTATTTTTTAAATGAAAACTTATTTCTCTATGCTTAACAAATACCATGAGAGATTCTTTAGTTTGGAGACATTTTAGGAGATTTTACACACCGTGGTTGGTTCTGACAGTCTTACTTAACCCTTTACCGCATTGTGGGTCATATTTAGACCAAACCATAATTTCTGAAATATTTTCCTATAGAATATCTTTTTTGTCGTTTTGTGCATGACGTACCAAATAAGTAACATTGACGTTCCATATTATTCAGAACAGCGTCATCTAGCGATATATTTTATGAACAAAATCGGTCACAAAACTACAGCAACAGGTTGCGACCAGTAAAACGCGCATTCCCAGTTTTTTTAATTGTGAAATAAATATAAAACTACGTGTTACTGTTATCAAATAAATAAAATAGTAAGAAACAACATCTAGAGATTAGTGTAAGGTAAGGATTTATCACTTTATATATAAAATAATAAAAGTTATTCATAGTTAATGGTATGGATCAAATTTGGAACAACATGCAGAAATGTCTCGTTTTCTATCGTGTCTTTTACAATGATTGTTATTTACTTATATATAAATATTATGCAAAAAACTTGCCGAAATGGACCCGCGTAGGTTTATGGGGGTATCCATACGATAATCAATGATTTTCCGGACGGACAGTTTGGACGAGATCTATCAGATGAATGAACATCAGAGAAATAGAGGCCGAAAGGCTCTACCACCACCTCGATATGTTCCAGAATCTGATGAATCGGAGTCTGAACCTGAAGATAATGTACCTTTATCTCAATTGCCCTTCACTTCAACGAGGGCTGTAAGGGCTGAAAAGCCTCGATGGAGAGACGGATTTTTAGAAGGGATGAGTCCTGAATTACTATTTACTGGAGATTCAACTTTGCACCCAGAGATCACGGCTTTAGAGACACCATTACAGATTTTCAAATATTTGTTTACTGATGAAATTTTTGCACATATCTACCAACAAACCATAAATATGCCATCGAAAAACGACCTGAAAAAATCAGTACTATTACTATAAAAGAATTGGAAACAATTCGTTGGCATATGTCTTTATATGTCTATAATACAATTACCATCAACGAGATGCTATTGGAGCGAGAACTTAGGGCACCCCAAGTCAGTACAATAATGTCCTGTAATCGGTTTGAAGAAATCAAACGTTTTATTCATTTTAACGATAATTCTACACAAATACCGAAAGGCCAGAGATAGGTTACAATCCGCTTCATAAATTCAACCGTTTTTAGATCATATTAGACTGAGATTTCTGACAGTTCCTAAAGAAGAGTACATGGCAGTGGATGAACAAATAATACCCACTAAAAGCAGGTCATCTATGCGGCAATATAACCCAAAAAACCTCATAAATGGGGGTACAAAAACTTTGTTCTTAGCGGCAGTTCTGGATTCAGCTACGATTTTGAGATTTATACTGGAGCTCAAGGTCCAATACAATCTGATATTGATTTGCCCAAGATTAGTACTTCCAGTAATGTTGTCGTTCGACTTTCAAGAACAATACCAGAAGGTTACAACTACAAGTTTTCTTCGATAATTGGTACACGTCGCTACCACTTTTGACTTATCTAAACGAAAAAGCAATATTGCCATTAGGCACAATAAAAGCTAACCGGATTCCAGGTTACAAGGTTCCAGCAGAAAAAGATTTTAAAAAAAGGGAAGAGGGGCAACAGTTGAAAACTAACCACTGTCGACAATACAGATGTTTCTATAGTAACCTGGTACGATAATAGGGTGGTGAATTTGGCTTCAACTTACGTCGGCAGTAAACCATCATCTGAAGTTCGACGTTTCAATAAAAAAGAAAAAACGTACCAAAATATATCGTGTCCTAAATCCGTAATGATTTATAATAGGCATATGGGTGGAGTGGACTTATTGGATGCTCTTCTTGGCTATTACCGGATCCAGATAAGGTCAAAGAAGTTCTACCATCGGATATTTTTCCATATGATAGATATGGTGACAGTCAAAGCCTGGTTACTATACAGACGAGCCTTAGATGATTCGGAACCATCACTGCCTTTAGCAGATTTTAAATGCGCAGTAGCTGAAGGTTTATGTCAAACTGGTAAACCATCTACGAGTGGCAAAAGAGGACGACCTTCTTATGACTTGGAGAATGCTATTGAAGCAAAAAAAGCGATTGCTGTTATGCCATCCAGGGATGTTCGGCTAGATAAAATAGATCATTTTCCTATCTACACTACTAGACAGCGCTGTAAGGTACCAGAATGTATTGGTAGATCACACATTGAGTGTCAAAAATGCAAAGTGAGCCCTTGTCTAAATGACAAAAGAAATTGTTTTATGCTTTTTCATACAATATAATGTTAAAAATATATTATTTTAATTTTGTTTTTATGCTCACTGGAACAAATATGTACCAAACAAAAAAGCCTTTTATTTTCATTATGTATTCAATAAACTCAAAAAAGGTGAAATACGTGTCTTTTAATTTTTTATTTTCTATAACATATTTTTTTCGTTGAGAAAAAAAAAATCATGCGGTAAGGGGTTAAATGTCAACTTAAAATTAGTCAAGTTTGTCCCTCTCAAACTTTTATATGTATAAATGGCTGAGACAGAAAGTGACAGCTGGGACTAATTTTAAGTTATAGTTTAAGTGCGATGATCAGAATTGACCACATTGCCAATGGTCATTTAATTATTTTAAGATGATGCCAGACATCTCTTATATATTTCAGGTGTGCCGGATATGTTTGGCATCAGACCTTAAACTGATATCGATAACAAATTACAAATTGGAAATGGCCTATCGGAGCTGACTGGTGTTTGTGTAAGTGGCTTTTTTACCAGAGATGTGCTATACTAAGTCCTGTACTAATGTGGGGCTTCACTAGAATACATCAGCTGCATCTTCTGTGCATGTTGTAAGAGTTTACTAAGTAACTCAAGCTTTCTCAAGCGATAAGCTAGCAACTTGTCACTGATCATTTACATCTGGCCCCCACTATGCTTAACATGGCTATGGGATCTCCTCTATGATCCTGCAGTTCTGGCTACCCCAATTTGGGAGCACAGCTTTGTGTATACCGGGTGTAAGTGACAGCCAGGCAAATATTGATGTGCTGACTTGTATGTATTCAGCCTATTGCAGTCCACTGCTGGGCGTAGGCCTCCCCCGGGGCACGCCATAAAGGCTACTGCCATAGGGGGTTTTGCCCATAGTCAACATGCTGGGCAGGCGGGTTGGTGAGCGATATGCTGACTTATAGGACAAATGTTCCCTATCTTATAAGTCCTACTCATAGTGTTATCCATGGAGAAGAAATAGAAGAGGAGTAGCGGCTAAGTATATTTTCATACAAAAATAGTGTGCCGCGGAGCGGGGGTGAAGTATGGGACGAGGGGAGCATTGATCACTGTAGGCCTGCCCATTTACATAGAAACCACCTTGTAGTGACTAGTCAAACCACTTGCTCATTATCAATATAGTTCAAGATTGTTTTACTAGTGCAATTACTCATCACTAGATAACAATATTATACTATGTTCTAGTAAAAAAAGTACCCTGATAAAAGAGCTAGTGTCTTTGTAATAATTTTAATATGGTTATATTTCAGAGCACAAGAGTGTGGTTACAGCTACTGCGTTACACTAGCGCTGAAGCTCCGCCCCTATCATAAAGTCATGGCCTCACGATTGCCACACAACTCAGTCCATAGCCCCACCTCCTCTTTTATACCTTCTTCATGGTGTTATCTTTAACCTTTTTAGCTGGATGAGGATACTCTACCGAAGTATCTATGCATGGAGTGTGCACAACGTCTGATCAACTGCAGTAGGTTTAGACAGAAGAGTTATCGAGCACACCATATGCTGATGCAGATTGTTAACAAACGATACAACAGAGAGGTATATATTATGTAAATAGGTATATGTAACTGCTATAAATAGCCTTTTCTGTGCCCTGTGTGAGCTTCTAAAACTGCACCCTATTTATTAACTAACTTCAAAAAAGAGAGGTTATCAATTCGGTTTTATGTTTTTTTTTATGTGTGTTACCTCAGAACTCCGTCAGTTATGAACCGATTTCATTTTTTTTAAATAGTTGGTCATGGTATGCTTCCAAGTTGGTCCCATATTCACCATATCAGGATCTGATGATGGGATCTTGGAGAAATCGAGGGCAATCCTCAAATATTGTAGGCACATGTAGTCTACTATAGTAGTCTCTAGTAGGAATCTTTAAGGAATCTAGAACAATTTCCAAAAAACAATCTTGACGAGTGTATTTTATAAATTGTAGGATTTACTAACCTTGAGGACCTTATAGAAGCCCTAGGAGCTCATTCCAAAGACTTTTTAGTTTATCACAACATACTTCATTTTCACTTTATCTCATCACCTGATCATTCCTCGAGGATGCGCTTTTCAGATACATAATATTATACAGTTTCCCTTTTGATTTTATATTTAAATCACAAATTATCCAACAAATTCAAGCCAAAACACAGAAATTGGTTTATTTTGAAACGAAAAGTCATCCTTTTGGCAAGCTCTTGTCATGTCACTTTTTCATTATATTACTCTTTTCGTACACTAAATCTTTACAAAACTTCATGAAGAAAAAGAATTCATTTCGAATTCAAGAATTTGAAAATGGAGACAAAAATTCGTATATAAGCCATACAAACGGGAAAAAGTCAAGCATTCCGTCGGCTACTCAGCCAGAGTGAAGAACGGAATTATAAGGCCTTGTCCCGGGGCCGCCTGCCCCGGGACCCTTGCTGCACTTCGCCGGACTTCTACAGCGCGAACAAACCGCGCCCACGTCGCGTTCAGTAACCGCGCTCTGTGACCACGGACTTCTACAGCGCGAACAATCCGCGCCCGCGTCGCGTTCTGTAATCCGCGACCGAGAAGATTCATCTGTCCGATCCAGTACCTACAACGTCTGCACCTGCATCTACAACTGTGACCCGTCCGTCGGGTCTGGTACCTGCAACTCCTATCTGCAACTTCTACACCTGCATCTACAACAGTGACCTGGCTGTCTGGTCCGGTACCTACAACTTTTGCACCTGCATCTACAACTGACTCGTCCGTCGGATCCAGTACCTTCAACTCCAGCCTGCAACTACTACACCCGGGGGCGTGACTCCTGGAACGCCGTCGACCCAGGACCCTCAAGAGGACTCTGCTCACCGACTTCCTACACTTTTACACTCCACATTCCTTCATCCACGCTCTACTCACCCTCACTCACCTTCACGCATTGTTCATAGTGATCTCTCTTATATATTGTGTTATTTTGTGTTGTAAATAAATTCGTGTAACTCATATTTTCTTTTTATTTCGTTAGGTAGGTATTATATATATTTATTAGGTAGGCTACAATTTCTTCATAACTGTGCTACACGACAGTTTGGCGCCCGACTCTATCTTCTAAACTATCTCAACGTTACTTCTCTAAATTCTAAAATAACACTTCTTCTAGTGTCTAGGTCTTTTTGGCTAACTCTTTAGGTATAGGATTTCTTTAGGTATAAGTCTTCTGGACTTCTTTAAGTATAGGTCTTTTTGGTTAACTCTTTAAGTATAAGTTTTCTGGAATTTAAGTATAGGACTTCTTTAGGTATAGGTTTTCTGGACTTCTTTAGGTATTAGGTTTGCTGGACTTCTTTAGGCATAGGTTTTCTGGATTTCTTTAGGCTAGTTCTCGGCAGATTGAACGGAATAAATCTTTTGCTACTACATATAACCTTTACTACATTGTCTTCTACTACTTTAATTTTGCTCGAGATTTTTTTTTGCTACCTTTACCTTTTCAAACTTTATTTTTTATTGCTAGATTTTGTGCAACTTTTAGATTCTGAAATTTTACCCATCAACTCTATAACTACAAAGAAAGAAAATTTTTGGATTTCAATCTTTACTTTTACAATTTTTCGTCTTATCATCTACTCGTATAAGCTACACTTATCTTCTTCAACTTCATGTCGGTGACACAGTTTGGCACAGAGCTACCTATATCTTCTAAACTTTGCTTGACTGAATCTTATTTTTTGTCTTGACTACATAATCATCTTCGTCTCTCGTCTCTTCATCACCATTCTTTATTCTGTCACATCTAGGTAACCCGAATGCTAAAGCTCACTCTAGAATATCCTACAGAGAAGCTCAAGATTTCCCTCTACATAATACTCTAGGAGCTTGATGCTCTCTTTTTTATCTCAAAATTATTTTGATGCTGAACTTTTTGGTCATATCTTCACTATTACTAGGTCTTTAGTGGTCGCTATGCTGCTATGCTATGCGGTCGGCTCGTCTTGCTGGGCTCGTTCAAAGATGGTTAGCAACCATTACCACCAGGGTACCTACTAATTGTTCTACATATTTTGACTTATCTATCTTCACTTAGGGACTCTAAACCCCTACTACTAGACTAAACCTTTGGATACTTCGGCGGTCGCTTATGCGATCGACCTGTCTTGCTTGGTCGATTCAAATATGGCTAGCAACCATTACCACGGGAGTACCCATTGCGTTATCGAGCGGTAGACTACTCGTTAAATAAGCCTTAGGTCAAATTCTTCTTATTTAACTTCAGAGCGGCTGACTACTCTTTAAATAAGCCTTAGGTCAAATTCTTTTCCATCATGGAGCGGTCGACTACTCCTTAAACAAGCCTCAGGTCATGTTGGAGCATACCTTTAGAGTGGTAGTCATTGACCGTGAACTCCACCCTTACCTGAATGAAGATGATTGAATACTAGACGAATGATTGCCGATTATTTGATGATGAATGTTTTTGCAAGGTAATGTTCCCTAGACTCTCTCGAACCTTCTACAAAATTTTCTCTGAGTCGAAAATTTTCCGGGGTTGTGGGGGAAATGTAGGATTTACTAACCTTGAGGACCTTATAGAAGCCCTAGGAGCTCATTCCAAAGACTTTTTAGTTTATCACAACATACTTCATTTTCACTTTATCTCATCACCTGATCATTCCTCGAGGATGCGCTTTTCAGATACATAATATTATACAGTTTCCCTTTTGATTTTATATTTAAATCACAAATTATCCAACAAATTCAAGCCAAAACACAGAAATTGGTTTATTTTGAAACGAAAAGTCATCCTTTTGGCAAGCTCTTGTCATGTCACTTTTTCATTATATTACTCTTTTCGTACACTAAAATCTTTACAAAACTTCATGAAGAAAAAGAATTCATTTCGAATTCAAGAATTTGAAAATGGAGACAAAAATTCGTATATAAGCCATACAAACGGGAAAAAGTCAAGCATTCCGTCGGCTACTCAGCCAGAGTGAAGAACGGAATTATAAGGCCTTGTCCCGGGGCCGCCTGCCCCGGGACCCTTGCTGCACTTCGCCGGACTTCTACAGCGCGAACAAACCGCGCCCACGTCGCGTTCAGTAACCGCGCTCTGTGACCACGGACTTCTACAGCGCGAACAATCCGCGCCCGCGTCGCGTTCTGTAATCCGCGACCGAGAAGATTCATCTGTCCGATCCAGTACCTACAACGTCTGCACCTGCATCTACAACTGTGACCCGTCCGTCGGGTCTGGTACCTGCAACTCCTATCTGCAACTTCTACACCTGCATCTACAACAGTGACCTGGCTGTCTGGTCCGGTACCTACACTTTTTTGCACCTGCATCTACAACTGACTCGTCCGTCGGATCCAGTACCTTCAACTCCAGCCTGCAACTACTACACCCGGGGGCGTGACTCCTGGAACGCCGTCGACCCAGGACCCTCAAGAGGACTCTGCTCACCGACTTCCTACACTTTTACACTCCACATTCCTTCATCCACGCTCTACTCACCCTCACTCACCTTCACGCATTGTTCATAGTGATCTCTCTTATATATTGTGTTATTTTGTGTTGTAAATAAATTCGTGTAACTCATATTTTCTTTTTATTTCGTTAGGTAGGTATTATATATATTTATTAGGTAGGCTACAATTTCTTCATAACTGTGCTACACGACAAAATAAATTAATATTCACACACTTCACAACACATTGACCTAGTCCCACACTAAGATCCCTAAGGTCTTATGTCGTGGGTACTAAGCAACGGTATATAAATACATAGATATGTATAGAAACATCCATGGCTCAGAAACAAACATCGATATTCATCATAACAGGACCTATGGCGTCGCAGGCAGGGCCACTACCAACTATACCAATCGGCCGTCAATGTATTTTAAAGACTAAATGAAGTACATGCATCTACACACGGGAGTGTTTCCAACTGGGACCAGAACTGTACAATAACGGAGATCTCACAGCCACGTTCGACATAGCGAGGTCAGTTGCAAAAGACCAGTGGCAAGTAGCCAGCTCATCGCCTGAGAGAACGCTTCTGATAGTCCCTTAGTCGACTCTCACAAGCCGCAGTCTTAATTCATCTTCATAATTCTTAACTCCACTTGCATTACAGAGAATACAGGACAATTTTAAAACTTTAAATAGAGAAAAGCATAAATTGGTATCAAGTCTAAAAACTATGTTAAACGAACCTGATCATTATGACTATATCCTAGAATATAGAGAACCAAATCAATATATAGATGAGCCAGAGATAAAAATCGAAGTTAATTCTGCCCAAGAAACTAATATAGTAAAAATCGAAACACTAAAAGATGTATTATATTATAATATGGCTGAAGACTTAAAAGTTGATGTATGTGATTTTGATACAGACAATCTAGAGACACATAGCCAACAAGATGATGTAATAGATTCAAATAATGACCCTGAGAATACACAATATGATATAAGTGATATGAATAATGACACAGATGATTTAAGTGAGACAATTAATGACTCGGATAATGATGACGAAGTTAACAAAGATTTTAATGAAAAAGATTCTAAATTAAAAACTATAAAAAAGCAATCCAGGAAAAGGCCAGCAGTTTCAAACAGCATTGGTCTTTCCTCATCCGAATTACTGGCCAAAGGTCGTCCTCTAATAGTTACAAAGGTGTTTGAGACAAAAAAGAGGCGTAAAACAAAAGAGGTTGATAACAAAAATAGGTGTGAAACAAAAGAGGTTGATAACAAAAATAGATGTGAAACAAATGAGGTTGATACTAAAAATAGATGTGAAACCAAGGAGGTTGATGATATAAATAGGTCTGAAACAAATGAGGTTGATGATAAAAACGAATTAGATGAGAATGATCCAACAGTATCTATTTTTACAATAAATAGATTAACTGATAAGGAAGCTATAGATATTGTAAAGAAAAGGCAGGAAAGCGAAAGTTATATATATTGTAAGTTTAAATGTAACTTGTGTTTTAAAGGATTTTCGTACAAAGATGTTTTTGATAAACATATGGTTAGGCATTCCGATGTGAGTATATTTTATCTCCATTATGGCCATAGTTATATTATGTACTAGTGGACGCCCGCGACTCCGTCCGCATGGACTACAGAAAAAACAAAATGTCGACATTATCCGGGATAAAAAGTAGCCTATATGTTAAGTGGGACCTGTCACAATACATATATTCGTAAAAACTGCATCGAAATCGGTTCAGCCGTTTCTGAGATTAGCGTGCACAGACAAACCGACAAACAGATTTTTTTTTAGTTTTTTAATTTAGACAGACAAAATTTCAAAAATCATAGTTTTGGGTACTATTGCGTTGATAAAGGTCTCGTATAATATTTTTTCCCATGGCAGTCTTGTGGCGTGCCCTGGGGGAGGCCTACGTCCAGCAGTGGACTGCAATAGTCTGATGATGATGATGATGATAAAGTGGTGATAGTCCAATGGTTAAGACGTGCGCCTTTCTATGTCCTCTCTAAACTACCTGTGTACCAAATTTCATTCGAATCGGTTCAGTAGTTTTGGCGTGACATCGCGACAGACCCCAAAATTTTCTGAATCTCTTTTTTTTCAGGCATTTGGAAAGTACGAATGTCAATTCTGTAAAATCCGCTACAAGTCGTCTGTGTTACGCACGAATCACATTACAGCGTATCATAGGAAGAAATACTCGTGCAATAACTGCGACTTTGTCTGCTTACATCGGTGAGTTTCGCAGTAGGATCGATTCCCGTCGAAGATTCTTGGTCAAATCTTGGCAATATGAAAAGATAAACTTGTGATTTCGAGTGTAAAATTTTGTGGCATCTGTTTTCATGGCATTTCGCCCAACATACCCCTTTTATTACATCCTGTATACAATCTATGTATGAAATCGTAGTAACGAAATAAAAATCTATTACTACCAGACTATGAGCAACGCTTCCCGTGTTGACAATACAGGATGTTTTTTTGTGGCCACCTTTAACGAAGGGTACATATTCTATACATGAAATAAAGTAAGTTTATGCCAAAAAAAATGCTGGGAAAAAAATATTTTTTTTTTTTTTTTTAAATTTTAATTCCTTGATCGTGCGAAATTTATAGTGTCTAGTGTTTATGTTAGTTTTTTTATAGACAGATAATAATTATTTTTCGTGAAAAAATCCTGCTACGTGCGTCTATGTGCATTTATGCAGAAAAACGCAGTCTATTTACTCAACTTTGGACCCTAATATTTTGGAAACCAGACACTTCCCAGGTATGCTTCCATGGAGAAAAATGATCGTGATGATGAGGAGATTCCGTAGTTTTCGGGAACGTTGACGACCAAAAATCACCCTGTATAGTCCCAAAACCACACAGCGGTCACCAACCAGCCAGCCCAGCGTGGTGACTATGGACAAACCCCCCTGTGGTAGTAGCCTTGTGGCGTGCCCTGGGGGAGGTCTACGTCCAGCAGTGGACTGCAATAGGCTGAAGATGATGATGATGATGATGATCCCTTTTGTTACACCCTGTACATAAAAATAACATATACAGGATGTAACAAAAAGGGTATGTTAAACGAAAAGCTATGTAAATAGCCCACTATAGAGAACCTATCTCCGAAATTTGAGAATCGAAATCACATTTTAATTTTTCAAGATTGTATGTAATATAACAATGTATATGGTACACGCACATGGGAGTATATGCTACCGGATATAATTAACGAAATGCCTGCCGAACTAATTAGAGACTTTGTACAGTCGCCTAGAAAAAACTTACATTTAATGAAAAAGTATTATGTAAACGGAACGATCTCGCCACTCCAGACAGACCAATAAGGACTACGTGAGTGGCAAATTGTAGTTTTAATGTACTAATGAAAATATTTGAAAATTCGCCATACTATCGGGAAAAATAAACATGATTTCGAGTCTCAAATTTTGTGGATAGGTTCTCTACAGTGGGCTATTTACATAGCTTTTCGCTTAACATACCCTTTTTGTTACATCCTGTATAGGCTATAAAGACCATGTGGACGGGCGGTCACCAGAGGGATAAGCACTAACCTCTCTATAGTACGTAACGCTATCGTCAAACTGTCAGTTCTCATATATTTTGCTAGCGAGTCGCTAGCGTTACGCCGAGTAAAAAGGTTCGTGCTTACCCCACTGTACGTAAATGAATATGAATAGGTGCTAAATAAATTTATAGTCCAATTATATAAACATATGTATATTCAATTGTATCAGGCGTCACTATTCGGAAGTTCAAATCTCTATTGAGGGATCGCCCGCCACCGGGCCCTATACCCTCCGCTGACCCTCGGATCTGCCTACTCATGATCACGAACACAAGACACTACAGTCGCAACGAGAAGCCAGATCCAAGCACCTAGCATGCAACCATAAATACATAGCTGCTAATCCGAAAACCAATTAAAATTTTAATCGACATATGTTTCGCCAACACCCGTGGCATCATCAGGATTAGTTTTCCATGTTAGTTCTATCTACCGAACCAACTAACTCAATGTATATTCGTTTTTATTTTTTCAGACGTAATGCTAGATTACACCAAGAATGGCATAAAGGTATCACATACAAATGTCCGCACTGCGGCGATGAGTTTGAGTAAGTTTCATCAACATTGACATAGTATAATTTTCTATTGAGTTTGCTGAGCCTCATTTTGTTCAAAATTGACATTTGAATTTTGTTTGTCAGCAAATTTCTTATTATTATAGATATCTATAAGAAATGAAAAAAAAATCACCCGAGTGGGAATCGCACCCACGACCTCACACATTCCGTGCTGTGCTCTAACCCCAACTGAGCTACCGGGTCAATTCACTCGGATGACGAATTTGACCATCTCCTTTAAACTTTTATTGTTATTGTGGGTTCGATTCCCACCCGGGTGAGGAATTTTTTCCATTTATTTATTAATAATTTTATAATATATACTCGTAATATCATGACTAAGATAAAAACACTTGTCCATAATATAATCCGTTAGGATATGGTTGATCGTTTCATCATTAAAACTTTGTGCTGAGGGATTCAGCTTTGTTTGCCGAGATTTGGCTTATGTATAGCTATTGGGATGAAAATAACGTTACCAATATGTAATTTAGAAAAGAGATGGTAAAATTCGTCATCCGAGTAATTGACCCGGTGGCTCAGTGGTAAGAGCGCTGGCACGGAATGCAGAGGTCGTGGGTTCGATTCCCACTCGGGTGAGGAATTTTTTCCCTTTCTTTATTAATAATTTTATTTTATTGTTACATTACGTTTTCTTTTTGGTTCACATGTTTTATAAATAGTTTTGTCTCAGGCGTTCCGTCAAGCCAAATAATAATAACATGTTATTCCTCTATGCCTCAAGCGATAAGCTAGCAATTTGTCACTATGATATTTTACATTTGCCTCGCCATATTAAACGTGGCTGTGATGTCTCCTTCGTGATCCTGCCGTTCTGGCTACCCCATATTGGGAACACAGATGTATAGCCGAGTGTGTTTGTCGTTTTTTTTAATCCCTAGTAATATTATAAACGCAAAATTACTGTCGTGTCTGTCTGTCTCGCTTTCATGTCAAAAGTACTGAACCGATTTCAATGAAATTTTGTACATAGGTAGTCTAGACCCTGAGAAAGGACACAATCTACATTTTATCTTGTATTCTTTATTGTACACACAAACATTGGACAATATAGTGACTTAAAATAGTTGCAAAGAGAATGTACAAAGGCGAGCTTAGATTTCGTCTTTAGGCGACCTTAACTCTTATTAGCTCCACGTTGGTGGCTATTAAGCCCCGAATCGCTAACTTATGCCTGACAGACCGTAACAAATCGCACCTTGGGGTGGTGACCGTTGCCAAAGCAAAAGCTTTGCGATTTATTTTTTTGGGTTGTTTAAATTCACTTCATTTTTTGTTTGGTAGCGGTTTCATTTAGGGGTGCGAACATAGAAAGTAATATATAAAAAGGACAATCGACAAACTAGTTGTTAATGCTTTCATGTCGAATAAATGATTTTGAATTTGAATTTGAACTTATATCTTCATGAGATTTCATCCGGCAAACCCAAAACATAATTTTATCCCGGATAAATAATTTTATCCCGGATAATTTCGACATTTTGTTTTTTCTGCAGTCCACATGGGCAGGCGTCCATTAGGATAATATAAAATGATTATTATTTTAGTTGTCAGAGGAGCTTTGATTAGTTTTTGTCTAATACAGAGGTTCCCAAACTTTTATTTCTCGTAGACCCCTTTCAAAAGTTTACTGGTTCTGGTGGACCCCCTACAGGCCTACATCACATACAAATTAATTGTTAACCTCAATTTTTTCACGCCAACGTAGACCCCCGTCGAGGCTCCTGTAGACCCCTGGGGGTCCACCTGGACCACTTTGGGAACCACTGGTCTGATAGATTGATATTATTTTCAGCAAATTCACCTCCCACATGAATCATATGCGTATACGACATCCCTCCGACTTTGTCTGTGAAATGTGTGGATATTCGTACGTTAGTGAAAAAGGGAAGGAACTACACAAGAAACTGTCGCATAGGACCGATGAGAGAGAGGTAAATAACAATAATAAAATAAATAAATAAAAAAAATAAAAAAAAAAAAAAATTAGCTCGTCCATAGCCACGTGACGTATTGTAACTTTTGCTGATGCCTGGTCCGATTTGAATTACAAGCTAATGGTATTTAGATGGCCAGTTACTTGTGTATTTGAATGAGGGATTTTTTGGTGAGTTACGTAGGAGATGTCGGTAACGCCATCTATTTTGTATAGTTATTTTAACTTGTCAGAAAACCCCTCATTGGCTCGTCTGTCAACCGCGTGACGTATTGTAGCATCTTTTTATCCCCACTCCCTTCTAGCAATATGTGGTGAGGTCTTAGAACTAACGAATATTTTATATATTTTTAAATACAGATATAGTCAAATCTCAGGAATGTCAGATCGCAGACACTTCACTTAATTAGTGTAACAGTAATAGTAGAACCATGCGGTATGTCAAACCTAATGTTAGCTTTGACATAAAGGAGAACTGACTTTAGCAGTTCTCCTAGATATCGTCTTTAGGCGATCATAATCATTATTAGTTTCACGTTAGTGGCCACAAAGCCGCGAAACTCTAACTTATGTTCGACAGATCGTAACAAATATAGAAAGTAACATAAAAAATTACAATCGACTCCCTTATTACCTAACTAGCAAAAGCAAAGCGATAGCGAAAATTGTACAAAAATCGCTGATTGCTTGTCAAATTCGTATCACGTAAAATGAATTTCAAAGGTACTTTGACACTTCAAGGCGAATATTATACAATTTTCGTTGTCGCTTTGCTTCGGCTTTGCTATTGCTTTTACGTAATAACAATAGCTAGCGACCCGGTGGGGTTGGAAGCGCTTCCCTTTTCACCATCCCCACATGTGTGTTGTGTATGCTTTCATTTCAAATAAATTATTTAAAATTTAAGATACCAGAAGATGGTCCTTTTTGTGAGCAGTGTAACATTCGTTTTGTCTCCGAAGAAGCTTTATCAACGCATCTCGGTGTATCTCTGAAACATAATCTAGACATGTAAGTATCTACAGGATGATTTTTGGCCGTCAACGTTCCCGAAAACTACGGAATTTCCTCATCATCACGATCATTTTTCTCCATGGAAGCATACCTGGGAAGTGTCTGGTTCCCAAGATATTAGGGTCCAAAGTTGAGTAAATAGACTGCGTTTTTCTGCATAAATGCACATTGACGCGTGTAGCAAGATTTTTTCACGAGAAATAATATCTGTCACTGGACACTATAAATTTCGCCCGATCAAGAAATTAATTATTTAAAAAAAAATTACATTGTTTCCTAGCATTTTTTGGCATAAACTTACTTTATTTGATGTATAAAGTACGTACCCTTCGTTAAGGGTGGCAACGAAAAAACAACCTGTATGAATCACTAATTACATATTATAAAACAAAGTCGCTTGTCTGTCCCTATGTATGCCTATGTCTTTTAAAACTACGCAACGGATTTTGATGCGGTTTTTTTACGTAGATTCAGTCGTTCAAGAGGAAGGTTTATATGTATAACTAGGGACTCGCCCCGTCTTCGCACGGGTATAATGCCCATTCACGCGAAATAACTTACATATTATTTTTTTCAGGAAACCAAAACTGTCTAATAACGGTAGATCTGCGCCAAGAAAAAGAATTATTCACAAAAAAATATCTAATAATCCTCCAATGCCATGCGAACAGGTAAGAAATAATGCATTTTTTATACTTAAACCTTATTTTCTTTGCATTTCAAGAAAAAAATAGTATCCAAAAAATTTTAGACTCGAAACATGTTTATTTTCCCAGATATTATACAGGGCGTGTGTGACACGCAGGCAAATACTTAAATTTATTTCTTTATTTTTATTTATTTATTTAGGAAAACAAACAGTACACAGTAAAATAACCAAAATATGTTTCCGCATATAAAATCTAAGAAATTAGAAGGAGGGGAAGGGGGACGCAAAGGAAAAGGCGTAAAATATTTTTAAAGGATCAACATATATATAAAGTGCTAAGAAGGAATTTTAAAGAGAAAATTATAATAATATAAAAAACAAAAAACTAAGCAGTTGGGGCACCATTGTACCAGGTCTTGGAGACGTTGTTCATAAACTTTTGGGCATTACTGCAAAACAAATCAAGATTCGGAATGTCGGCCAGTTTGTTCACGGTCTCCGTCGCTCGGGTGAGGAACGTTTGTACCTGTAGTTCGTGAGGCTAGCATCTGCGGTCAAATATCAACTGGTGTCGGACAGTCCTATTCGGGACCCTAAAGTTGATCTTAGACAAAAGGAGAGAAGAATCAATGTCACTGTGGACTAATTTAACAATATTACAGACATCAGCAATGCTTCTTCTCTCCTGCAGAGGAAGTATATGGTTTCAGCGACACCTGGCCTCCTACGTGGGGTCGTGACATCTACATTTGTATTGCAAATACAACGAGTCATGATCTGAATTCACCATATCAATATTTGCCTGGCTGTCACAAACATCCTGTATAGTACGTAGGGAGCGGTGATAGCCCATTGGTTAAGACGTGCGTCTTTCAGTCGGGAGGCGTGAGTTCCATCCCAGTCACGGGCCTGAATTTATTTCAAATACGTATTTTTATATTATAAAATTGTCACTTAGCTATTCCCGATGAAGGTTAGCGTCAGGTAGTTAGCCGGCCGTAAAACAAATGCCAAATCTTATATGAGTTTCGTAAGAAACCATATTGCGCCGACCCCATAAATAATGGCACAAGGGCAGGAAGATGATAACCATTCATTCACTCACTCATTCATTCACTCACTCATTCATTCATTCACAGTGTGGTATAAAGTTAGAGAACATACGCGCATACAACCGACACTTTAGGGCAGAGCATAAGGACAAGAATCGAACCTACTACCCGTTAATGAAGACCCCACACATGTGCGATGTGTGTGGAAAACTCTTTCCGGTAAATTATATTTCTCTTTTTCTAGTGAGGTAAAATTGCTTGACTTCAAAGTTGGGCGGGCAAGTCCATTATTAAAATGTGAATTTAATTAAAAATTACAACACTACCCGACCATCTGCATAAATTATAGCGTTATAATTATAAAAGACCAGTGACAAGCTAGCTTGTAAAAGACCAGTGACAAGCTAGCTTGTAAAAGACCAGACAAGCTAGCTTGTAAAAGACCAGTGACAAGCTAGCTTGTAAAAGACCAGTGACAAGCTAGATTGTAAAAGACCAGTGACAAGCTAGCTTGTAAAAGACCAGTGACAAGCTAGCTTGTAAAAGACCAGTGACAAGCTAGCTTGTAAAAGACCAGACAAGCTAGCTTGTAAAAGACCAGTGACAAGCTAGCTCCTCACCTGAGAGAAAGCCCCTGAGTTCCTTAGTCGAGAGAACTAAATGCTTGTGTGTAACTAAACCTTGGTATTGCTGTAAAGTCGTCGAATCCGTATTAATACATAAATAAATAACATTACAGAGTCGCGGTTTTTTAGAAGAGCACTCATTAATCCACATCGAAGGTATAACATTTACTTGTGATACATGTTCCAAAGTGTTTGCCAGTAAAAAGAACTTAATACTGCATATAAATACGCACAGTATGAGAAAGTTGTACCCTTGCAAGGAATGTGGAAAGGTCTTCACTAACAACAGCAATCGAACTAGACATAAAGCTGTAAGTGTAATACATATTGTACAGGGTGTTTTTTAGTCGCCACCCTTAACGAAGGGTACATACTCTATACATCAAATAAAATAAGTTTTTGCCAAAAAAAATGCTGGGAAACAATGTAATATTTTTTGATTTTTTGATTTTTTTTTTATTACTTGATCGGGCGAAATTTATAGTGTCCAGTGTTTATGCTAGTTTTTTCATAGATAGATATTAATTATTTCTCGTGAAAAAATCTAGCTTCACGCATCAATGTGCATTTATGCAGAAAAACGCAGTCTATTTACTCAACTTTGGACCCTAATATTTTAGAAACCAGACACTTCTCAGGTATGCTTCCATGGAGAAAAATGATCGTGTTGATTAGGAGATTCTGTAGTTTTTGGGAACGTTGACGACCAAAAATCATCCTGTATTCGTATACTGTAATAGCAATCGAACTAGACATAAAGCTGTAAGTGTAATACATGTGTAATAATCAGAGGTCGGAATTAGGTAGTCATTTATGTACTTGCATCGAAATGTTATTATTAATGTGGACCTTCCCAGGATTTCTAATGGACAATCCCGTGTGGCCAACAATATTACAAATAAATAATATAAAATTATTAATAAAGAAATGGAAAAAATTCCTCACCCGGGTGGGAATCGAACCCAACGCCCCCTGCATTCCGCGTGTCAGTGCTCTAACCACTAAGCCACCGGGTCAATTACTCGGATGACGAATTTTACCATCTCTTTTTCTAAATTACATATTGGCAACGTTATTTTTCATCCCGATAGCTATACACTAGCCAAATCTCGGCAAACAAAGCTGAATCCCTCAGCACAATGTTTAAAGATGAATAATAAAACCCTCAGAGATAGACAAATAAAACAAAGATAATAATAATAATGTAATTTATTGAAACAAAAAGTTTAGTTGTTGCTCTGTAAAGAGAAATTTATTTTATGAATTTTACAACCATTTTACACAAGTTATTTTTATCAAAGATTTATACACTTATGTACTAAGTAATTTGTTAATCACTAACCTGTAAAGAGGAACAACATTAAAAGCTATTGCTTAAAAAAATATGAAATTGTTTCCTTTAAAATCCACGTTAATGTTTTACTGTAAAAAAGGCCAGTCACCATTTTGCATTTCTAGCAAAGACATAGGTCATGCAAACTGCCAACATAGATGATATAATATTTTGATGTAAAACGTCTACGCGAGTAATTCAAATTAAATGAAGAGTACAATAGGTTCATTTACACATATATTTAAACACATTAACCTAGTCCCACACTAAGATCTCTAAGGTCTTATCTATAGTCCCACACTAAGATCTCTAAGGTCTACGGTATACATGGTGTAACAAAAGGGGTATGTTAAGCGAAAGCTATGAAAATAGCCCACTATAGAGAACCCATCCCCAAAATTTTAGACTCGAAATCAAATGTTTATTTCACCAGTTAGTATGGAGAATTCCTAAACAACTCAGAATCTTGAAAAATAAACATGTGATTTCGAGTCGCAAATTTTGGGAATAGGTTCCTTTTAGTGGGCTATTTACACATTTTTTCGCATAACATACCACTTTTGTTACAGCCTGTAGAATAGATATGACCTCATGGCTTTACTAATATGTATGTATGTATGTATTGCAGGTACACACAGATTTGAGGCCGTTCAAATGCGACATGTGCGACAAACACTTTAAAAGTCAGAAAGACACCAACTCACATATAAAACATGTTCATTTTAAAAACCCGTGGCCAAAACGGAAGAGAGAGAAAAGGACGGACTGCGTACGAGAGAGCGAGAAAGCGGTATGAAAAGACCGAAACGGAATGGAGAGAAAAGGACAGACAGCGTACGAGAGAGCGAGAAAGCGGTATAAAGCGAATGAACATCATCTCATCATCTTCCTGCCTAAGGACCATATTATTTATGGGCTCGGCGCAATATGGTTTCTTACGAAACTCGTTGCCAAACATTTGGCGTATGTTTTACAGCCGGCTGCCTGCCTGTCGCCAACCCTCCTCGGGTATAGCTAAGTGATAATATTTATATTTTCATCCCTATATTATATTTAAAATAATATTTATATTTAAAATTTTCACCCGAGTGAGATTTGAACTCACGACCTCTCGCATTCCGTGCATCGCTCTCACCAACTGAGCTATCGGGTCAATTAACTCGGATGACGAATTTTACCATCTCTTTTTACATTACGTTTTTGGCAACGTTATTTTTTCATCCCGATAGCTATAATAGCCAAATTCGGTAAACAAAGCTGAATCCCTCAGCACAATGTTTAATGATAAAACGATCAACCATATCCTAACGGATTATATTATGGGGAAGTATCTTATAATATTTAGAAAATCCGTATATTAAATAAATTCAGTGGTACAGGTGGCGGACTAAGATTTTTGAGGCCCGGGGCGGTCTTTAATTTTAGGGCCCCCTGGCGCCCGCCCTCGATTTACTGAATTAAACAAATGCAGATATCTTCCGGATACTATCCGCCAGAATGTGTGATGCCGCCTCTTTCGGTTCGTCTCAAGAGGGAGATGTCAATAGAAATCTGTCAGATAATTAATCGGGCACTTATGAATGAAACAGGCCCTATGAATGCGTTATGAACAGAGCGGAATTAGGTAGAGTCATTTATGTACTTGCATGATTTCATACAGCGAAAGAATAAAGTGGATATGCCTCAAATTACAAACTAATAAACGATCTTTGTTTTAACCTGAGGGTTTTATTATTATTTATTTGTAATATAGCCACACGGGATCCTAGCGGTCCACATTAATTATATTATAGACTCTACCTAAGAAGTATCTTATAATATTTAGAAAATCAGATTATTTTAAAATAACGTGAGAAGACAAGGATTTTTTTTTTTATTAAATAGTTTGTGGGGCCCGGGGCGGACCGCCCCCACCGCCCCCCTGTTTCAGTGGTACAGGCCCGTGACTGGAATCGAACCTACACCTTTTGAGTGAAAGGCACACTTTTTTAATATTAAATAGGCTTACCCTTGACCACAACACGTCTGACGGTAAGCACCGTTGCAGTCTAAGATGGAGCGCGCTTGCCTAAAAGAAACCGGTTCACTCTCGACTTGAAGACCGCAAGATTATAGTTCATGGGGAACAGGGATTCAGGCAGGGAGTTCCACAGCTTAACCATTGGGCTATTACATTTTAAAAGAAAGTCCGTTTCATTTAATAATTTCCATGAGGCGTAAGTTCGGTCCCAGTCACGGGCCTGTATCAATGAATTTATTTCATGTACAGATTTTAATGTTGCAAAATTGTCACTTAGCTCGTGCCTCGGAAAGCACGTAAAACCGTTGGTCCTGCGCCTGATCTCTCTCCGGTCGTGTCGGCTTTCCGTCCCATCGGACTATGAGAGTAACGGAATAGAGAGTGCATCTGTGTTTGCGCACACACTTGTGCACTATAATATCTCCTGCGTACCTGGCCAACCTCCGTAGAGATTGGTCGCCTTGGCCGAAATACGGTCGGAGATCATCATCATCCTCCATGTCTTAAATGATAATGTAGTCAAGGGTACATACACATCAGCCTATTGCAGTCCACTGCTGGACGTAGGCCTCCCCCAGGGCACGTCACAAGACTACTGCCACAGAGGGGTTTGTCCATAGTCACCACGCTGGACAGGCGGGTTGGTGAATGTAGGCATACAAATTCAATATTTGTAGTTGATCTCGAAGTTTCTCACAATGATTGGAATATATATAGGTACATGGGCCAAACAATAACTAGTGGCCCGGTGGGGCCGGAAACGCTTCCCTTTTTACCACTCCACAGATTTTACGTTTTATGGAATTCGCTGTCTCACTCTGTGAGAAGACTGTCCATCAGTTGAAATTTTTAAGAAAAGATTGCAGGTCCATTATTTATATCTGCCATCTTCTTGATTAATAGTGTCTGATTATTGGTTTCTTACCGTTGTATACCAATATACTTACATTTGATGTTATTTTTGTTCTTGTATGTATGCTATTTATCTATGTTTATGTGTTTTATTTAGGTATTTATGTTTATTTAGTCTATTTAGGTATTTTTGTTTATTTTAGTTTTATGTCTTTTCTTTTATTTAATTATTTAGTTTATTGGTCTGTTTGTGTGCACACATACCTAACTGTTATGTTTATTTCTCTTTCACGATTGATTTCCTGGAAGAAATAAGCACGCCTTTGTACATTTACTTTGTCATAAACTTGTGAAAACTTACTATGTACAATAAAGCATTATTAACTAACACTAGCTAAAGTTCTAAAGAATAAAGTTCATGCCGTCTCTATTATGATCACGTTTTAGAGAAAGACAACATCAACTTTATTCCTCTGACCATTGGAAACATCAGCACATAAACTTATTAATTAAGTACTTATTAGATAAAAGTAACAATTATTTTACTTTTAATAATACTGTCCGTTACAAAGTAACTAACATTATGAAAGAAAGGTTTAACATAAATATGTACTTACTCGTATCAATATTTTTCAATTCTTTGAATAAAGAAAATTCATTGAAATACTTTTTGTTATTTATAAAATTATTAATAAAGAAAATGGAAAAAATTCTTCACCCGAGTGGGAATCGAACCCACGACCACTGCAAACCGTGCCAGCCGCTATAACCACTAAGCCACCGGGTCAATTACTCGGATGACGAATTTTACCATCTCTTTTCTAAATTACATATTCTTCATCCCGTATTACGTTAAGGTTATTTTTGTTATTTGTTCATACCTCGTATCTTTTTTTATTATGTTACCGAAATTTGGAGTGTGTTCTTATTCTGACGTAGGCAGGCATCAAATAAGAAATGCTTTCCCGAAATTCCCACGGGAACGGAAAAAACGGGAATTCTAAAAAAATCACCCAGACAAACTCGTGCGTACCTAAGTATTAAAAAGAAATTTTGTGAATTGGTTTTTGCCTTGGGGCCAATTTTGCCAATGATTAGATAGCCGTCCAAATATATCAGAAAGATAAAAAAGCTTTATCCATTTCAACTTTATAGATGAAAAAATCTGCCCACACACTCACTGCCGCCAATAACGTATTTTCGTTATCTTGCCCCCTTATTACCTAACTAGCAAAAGCAAAGCGATAGCGAAAATTGTACAAAAATCGCTGATTGCTTGTCAAATACGTATTACACAAAATGAATTTCAAAGGAACTTTGACATTTCAAGGCGAATATTGTACAATTTTCGCTATCGCTTTGCTTCGGATTTGCTATTGCTTTTACGTAATCAGGGGGTTAGTTTTCCATAGATGCCGCAAACGCCACGCTTATATGCGTCCTAACATTAAGCGTTGCACTGACGTCAGCATGCTTAGATAATCTGCCCGCAGCGAATGTGTTAGTGAAATAATGTAATTTTAATTTGTATCTGTGTATTTATTGTTCTTTATATGCACGATTTATTAATATTTTACGAATCGTCATAGTACGAGTAAGAGAATCTATTGAAAGGCCTTGGTGTTGGTAGTTTTAGCATCTTCCCTTTTGTGTCCTTTTCTATTAGAGCGAGAAGGCTGCGCAGAGAATCCGTAAGGTAGGTGTTCGCTTGTTTTAACTGGAAGAGAAGTTTGATTAGTTAAGTCAGTAACAATGTTAACACCAATTGTATTATTAAATTGAATATTAAACATACATACATACATATAATCACGCCTTTATCCCTTACGGGGTAGGCAGAGCACCAAGGGCCGATAGAACCGCATGGTGACACTTCTGACCAATTTTGAGGGTATAGTTGAGATGTACAAGTTCGGTTAGTAGTGACAGGTGGTCAGCCCATCGCCTACAAAACACCAAGACCCTCTTGTCCCTCTACTGACTTGAATATTATTATTATTCAATATAGTGGACGCCCGCGACTTCGTCCGCGTGGACTGCAGAAAAAACAAAATGTCTAAATTATCCGGGATAAAAAAAAAATCCCGGGATATAAAGTAGCCTATGTGTTAATCCAGGGTGTCAGCTAACTCTATACCAAATTTTATTAAAATCGCTCCAGCCGTTTTTACGTGAAAGAGTAACAAACATCCATCCATCCATACTTACAAACTTTCGCATTTATAATATATAACTTTCAACCCTTATTTCACCCCTTAGCTGGTCGAAATTTCAAAAATGCTAGAACAAATGTTTAATGATTTCTTATCAAGTGCTTAAATATAAAGTTTCATGGTTTTATCTTTTAAAATTAAGAAATCCCATACAAACTTTCAACCTCTATTTCAACCCCTTCATCCCTTTTTTTTCGAAATAAAAAGTAGCCTATGTTCTGTGTCAGGGTCTAAAGATTGTCTGTACCAAATTTCATCAAAATCGGTTGCGAGGTTTAAGCGGGAAAGCGTAACAGACAGACAGACAGAGTTACTTTCGCATTTATAATATTAGTTGGGATTATAATTAATATTAAATTAAATACTATTAAATAGTGAGTTACTATTGTATCCTAACCCTATATCTACCAATACTGTAAATAAGCAATTACTGAAGCAATTAGGTAGTTAGCATTTATATGCATGATAAATATATTTCGATTTTAAAAGTTATTTTATGCTTACTAGAATTGATGATTAAAATCGTACCTATTTGTAAAAATGTGAAATTGATTCAAAATTACATTACAAACATCTTAGCAATTTTTGTTGGTATTTTGTTATAGGTACATACATACATACATATATAAAATCCATTGTCTGGCAGTCCCTATGGGCAGACCTTTACAATATAACGGGAAAAATTCGATCTGTCACCTTATTGAAGGGAACAGATAGGAAAAAAAAGTAAGATCTGTCACCCTACCTTAGAGGGACAGATCGGAAAGTTTGATCTCTCAATTTGTATAAAGTGGTCAGGGAGCAGATTATACTCTTCCTGACCTATTCCCAAAGGGGTTAAATCGCACATCAGTTACCTCTTCATACCCCTCCAAAGTCCTGGTAGGCTTCCACAAATTCTTATTCTGCTCCATCGCGTTATAAAATTCATTATATTCATCATACGTTCTATTTATATATCCGACTAAATAACCGATTTTATAACGAGTGTACGGTTTAAAAGCGGAGTGCACTTTTTCTAAAGCTTGCAGTTTCTGATCCAAATCTCTCTTACTGTCTTTGGCCAGGGAGTGTACCTTGTTTTTTATTATATCCCCTTCAGTAACGCCATCTAGTTTTTCGAGGTTGATGTTTCCGATAAGTTGGTTGCCTAGTTCTGGGTATTTCTGGGTCCTTTTTAGGTAGTGGACTGATAGTGTAGGGTTCATTGCGTTTTGCAGCTCGAAAAGGCGTTTGTTAAAATTATTTATGTTGAAAGACTGGTCATATTTCTGGCAGTATAGGGTTGTGATTAAACCTGGGAATGTGTAACATAAATAAATTTAGACACTTTTGACATAGTCCCAGAGATCTCTAAGGTCTGGTGTGTATTACAGTTGCAGTCCACTGCTGGACGTAGGCGTTCCCCAGAAGGCTACTGCTTCATACCCCTTCTATCACACCTTGTATATTATTGTATAACAAAACAATCGCGCCTTAATGAGTAAGACAAGCTACTTTTTAAAATGTTCCCAAGATGAAAATTGGCCACATTTGTCCAGACTATAATAATGTACTGTCCCAGATTTCAGCCATTATTAAAATATGCATACAGCTATTCCCGAATTGGGATAGCCAGAACAGGATTAAGGGTCAGGGAGCTCCTATAGACACGTTTCGCAGAGCAGGGCCAGATGTAAATGATCAGTGATCTGATCATCATCTTAGTACCTTAGTCGACTCTCACGACATGCACGGAAGGAGATGCAGGTGAAGTATTCTAGCGAAGCCCCGCATCAGCACAGAATATTATTGGATAACCATATAAAATATTAAGATTTCTTACCAAATAACACGTACACCAAAAACATATTGCCGTCAAACGCAAGCGAATAATTTAAAATAATGCCAAAAATATTTACATTAAAACATTTTAAATTAATTTTTTATTATGCCGTGTCACAAATTACACGCTTGAAAATTAACATGAATAGTTTTATCAAATAATGTTTTGATTTACGTACCCCATTAGTGATTACATAGATTTATGATAAGACTAATGACTTCAAGGTGGTAAAGATGTAAAAAGAACCGTGTCTAATGCCTCGGGACCAGTGGGGCAAGTTCGAACCATTCTCCCTTAACCTAATTATGGTTTCTTAGGTGTCGTGTTATAGCGGCCGGACGAATGCTAAAAAGTCTTCTATACGCTGCTGACATGGTAAGTAATGGTGTAATGTAACAGAAGGGGAATGTTAAGCAAATTTCTATGAATATAGTCCACTATAATAAAGAACCTATATGTATAACCACGAGAAAGAATCGATATCATATATTTCAAGTTTCGTGAGTTGTTTATGAATTCTCCATACTATCTGGAAAAATGAACATGAGAGTTCAAGCGTCATGAGTTTCAAACTTTGTGGATATGTTCTCTATAGCTTTGTCCATACCATTTTGCTTAACATACCCCATTTATGACACCCTATATATCAACAAAATGGTGTGGTTATGTATGAATTATAAACGTAACCAGCTTTTTTGGAAGGTTGAAATACTGTTACGCGTTAGAAAGCTTTCGTTAAATAGCGTTTACGTTACGATCACGCCGATGGGAAGATGAATTGATGATACTTAGGCTACGGAACATTTATATAAGGAAAATAAATAAAATAAATCACAGATGAATGAGAAATAAAGGAAGTTTTATTTAAAAAATATACTTTCATTGCACAATCACACCTCAACTAATTTTAATTTTTCATTCAAACTACTAGTATAATACCATTCTTACATGTTATATCTACATAGGCTACATAATATAATGGCTGTGTGCTACAAAATGCTGTTGCCAGCAGTCACTTTTAGCATAGCAGGGTCAGTAAAAGATCATGACAAGTAGCTAGCTCATCGCCTGAGAGAACGTCCCTGAGTTCCTTAGTCGTCTATTACGAGATACACGGAAGGAGATGCAGTTGATGTAGTCTAGTGAAGCCCCGCATCAACACACACATACATACATACAATATTGCGTGTTTTAATAATTTATGGTTGTAAATATTTATATTGCATTACACTAATTATTATATTTTATTATAAAGCGGCGATAGGCTCATCCGTCATCACGTGGCAGTTATAATAGGCAGCTTGAATCTCTAACCAAGCTGTACCATAGTAGAGGAAGATTATTAAAAGATTCTTATTCCTCTATATCTGTACTTATAAACTATAGCCCGTCAAACATCAGATGCAAAGATATTGAGAAATCCGCCCCTGGCCCCCTAGCATGACCACGCATCGTGGATATCGTATAGTCTCTATACAAAATTCAACATGGCGGCTATATTTATCGTATTTTGACAGGCTAAAGGTCGATAAATCGGTTAATCATATCGTGCTTCGCAGATCATGCTTATTGCGGCGACGGTATTCTACATTCCCTAGTACGTGGGAGTTAACAGGTAAACTGGTCCAAAGTGGGCGTGGCAAATATTGAAATGCTGACTCCAGGCCACGATTCTCAAGTCAAAACTACATAAAGTCTGAGAAATGTTCACTTTTGTTATTTTATGTACATTATGTAAGCGGTGATAGCCCAAGGAATCGTAGATACTGAAATTTGACATGTCAATACGCTCGCGGCGCTCGCTATTTTTGACCTTGTCAACCTTATACCATAAGAATTAAGCTCCTAATTAGCTTGCTGACCACACAGTGTCTAAACCATATATGTGTATTCGAGTACATTTAAAACTAAAATGGCAAATACTTAAAATTAAACCTTAGAATAAAAAAATAATATTTTACTAGATAATTTATAGGCGTCATCAGCTTTAAATGAGATTCATAGTCAATAAAATAATACTTCTTCTTCTTCTTCAGCCTATTGCAGTCCACTGCTGGACTGCTGCCTGCCACAGGGGGGTTTGCCCATAGTCACCACGCTGGGCAGGCGGGTTGGTGACCGCAGTGTGATTTTCGGACTATGTTGTGAACACGGGAGGCGCTGCTGCCCACCTCCCGGAAACCTTTAATCGCCTCGTACGATACCCACGGGCAGGCAGGGGTGGTACAAACTCTACTCTGCCGGCACCACGCGGTTAGCGTAAATAATAATACTATTTATACCTAGTCAATTAAATATCACTAAGGACAAAGTTTTCAATATTAAGTTCTAACTAGACTCGAAATCACATTTATTTTTCAAGATTGTATGAACATTCTTAAGTTGTTTAGAAATAGGGAATATGCGTATGACACGAAAACAGATTTTTTATATTTTATTCGAAAGATATTACAAATACAAACCGAATAATCCAAAAATAACATCAATCGGTTAGTAAATACGAAAGTTACAGGAGTTTAAAAGTTTGAAAAATTTAACGAAAAAAATTTACAACATAAAAGGAGTAAAAACATACAATTTTACCCATATTTTGAATTATCTCATTGATTTAATAAATACTTTATTAATATCTGCACCTATTAATAAACATTTTTGATTGACAACAATAAACAAAATATAAAATATTACGTTTATAAAATAAGATTGCATTTTTTCCCCATACTAATTTGAGACGGTAGTCTACTATGACGTCTTTGCCACTTTAGTATGGAGTAAACGGAGCGTTTCAAAAACATTTTGCCGGCTCGTATTTTTGAATTGCTGTAAATCCAAAACGGTTAAAGTTAGATATACCATTCCAAGGGCAAACTATTCGTTTTTTACGTAGAATATAAAAATGAAATTTAAAAAATCATGCATATACCCTATTCTCTATTCTATACTATCTGAAAAAATAAACATGTGATTTGGAGTTTCAATTTTTGTAGGCTTTAATAGCATTCCGCTTAACGTACCCTTTTTGAAAACACCTGTATAATTTCAAAAAATCCTTTCTGCCCACGTCATACAAAAACACACCCTCCAAGTTTCAAGTTTCGATTATCAATTTAGATTGTGCTTTGATCCGTCAGCCAATGTACAAAGACATTGATCGTAGCGACTTCAAACTTGAGGGTATATTCTTTGTATGACGTAGGCATACTAAAAGAAAGGATTTACCCTTGTAGCAGAGCCACCTAGACCAGTGGTTCCCAAAGTAGACCTGGTGGACCCCCAGGGGTCCACAGGAGACTCGATGGGGGTCTACGTTAACGTGAAAAAATGTTGGTTTACAATGAATTCGTATGTGGTGTAGGCCTGTAGGGGGTCCACCAAAACCAGTTAACTTTTGAAAGGGGGTGGGTCTATGAGAAAAAAGTTTGGGAACCCCTGACCTAGACACACACACACACATAATCACATAGAGACAGAACTACAGTCCAATACAAATCCTAGAACGCGATATCGAAGTTTCTCACAATGATTGGAATATATACGTGGGCCAAACAATAACTAGTGGCCCGGTGGGGCCGGAAACGCTTCCCTTTTAACCACCCCCACACCCTAATTCCCACGGGGACAAAATCGTGGGCGGCCGAAGCACCTATAATTATACTAACTCATATTTTCAAATTATAATACATAGGTTTGTCGTCCATCATATTCATATCCAATTTCTGATCGCACGGCCAAATCGGCTGCACTATATCCATCTCGCTCCCTCCCATGCCCTGGTTTAAAGGTAACGGACCCTAGAAAGAGAGAAAAGATAATCACAGCCATGTTTAACATAATATACAGGATTAGATAAATAATATCGGTGGCACATTTCACAACACATCAACCTAGTCTAATATTTGAATGCAGAATTTTTATTATACAGGATGATTTTTGGTCGTCAACGTTCCCGAAAACTACGGAATCTCCTCATCGCCACGATTATTTTTTTCCATTGAAGCATACCTGGGAAGTGTCTGGTTTCCAAAATATTAGGGTCCAAAGTTGAGTAAATAGACTGCGTTTTTCTGCATAGACGCACGTAGCAGGATTTTTTCACGAGAAATAATTAATATCTGTCTATAAAAAAACTAACAAACACTAGACACTATAAATTTCGCCCGATTACAATTTAAAAAAAAAAACAAAATTTTCCCAGCATTTTTTTCGCATAAACTTAGTTTATTTGATGTATAGAGTACGTACCCTTCGTTAAGGGTGGCCACGAAATAACATTCTGTATAATTAAAATTTTATTGACTAATGTAATCATATGCATGCTGTTTCTATTTTATTTTAACTATAATGTCTTGTACGCCCAATGGCAGATGACAGTGTACTTAACTTTTAATAATCATGTTTATTATAACCTGTGCATCACAATTAATTATAAATAATTATTTATTATTATTATGAATTATTAATTTATTATTATTAATAAATGATTTATGATTTAGTCTCACATTAAGATCCCTAATAGCCTAAGATCTCACCGCAGGTTTACGCTTATCTGTTTATATAATAAAACCTCATTAATACAAACATTTACGATTAATAGAATGTACAGGGTGTAACAAAAAGGGTAAAGCTATATGAACAGCTTACTGTAGAGAATCTATCCACAAAATTTGAGACCCGAAATCACATGTTTATTTTTCCGGATAGTATGGAGAATTTTCATACAATCTTGAAAAATAAAAATGCGATTTCGAGTCTTAAATTTTGTAGATAGGTTCTCTATAGTGGGCTATTTACATAGCTTTTCGCTTAACATACCCTTTTTGTTACACCCTCTATATCTACTGGGTTGCCTATCAAAATATGGCCGCAAGTATTTTTAATTGAATTTTCAAAAAATATATTTTGCCGACAAATTACGCTCACATGTTTTTTAAATAAAGTATGATCCATTTGATAGAACTGTATGTAGAGATTGTAAAAAACCAGGGTTGCCATTTCACATTTGGCCGCAGGTATCTGGCAACCCGCTTTAAACGTGTATGATTTTGAGTTAATATATTCATGTACAGATTTTAATGTTGGAAAATTGTCACTTAGTTCGTGCCTCGGAAAGCACGTAAAACCGTTGATCCTGCGCCTGATCACTCTCCGGTCGTGTCGGCTTTCCATCCCGTCGGACTATGAGAGTAACGGAATAGAGAGTGCATCTGTGTTTGCGCACACACTTGTGCACTATAATATCTCCTGCGTACCTGGCCAATCTCCGTAGAGATTGGTCGCCTTGACCGAAATACGGTCGGAGATCATCATCAAACGGTAAACTATCTAATACCTACCGTTCGTCCATCCCTCCGTTTCCCTCTCGTACGTTTCGGCCACGGTTTCTTAAGATGCACATAGTTGATGTGTGCTCGTTTCTCGCTCGCGTGTTTGAAGCATTTGCCACACATCTCGCATTTGAAGGGTTTCAGGCCTGTATGTATCTGAAACATTTACAGTGCTATTAAACTGCGCGTAAACTTATATCTTAGTTATCTATCTATCTATATATACATATAATAAAAATGTAACGGATCGCTGTCTGCACATGGAAGATATATGAGAAAAAATATTATAGGAGACCTTTATCAACGCAATAGTACCCAAAAGAATGATTTTTGGAATTTTTGTTTGTGTGTCTGTGTCTGAACCGATTTCGATGCGGTTTTCAGGAATATATTGTGACAGGTCCCACTTAACATATAGGTTACTTTTTATACCGGGAAAATGTTTTCCGGATAATTTCGACATTTTGTTTTTTCTGTAGTCCACGCGGACGGAGTCGCGGGCGTCCTACATATTGAGATATAAAAATTTATCGTTCGTCATACATTTTGTACAAGACCATTCACACTGTGTAATATAATGAATATCGATGTTTGTTTAAGAGTCACGGATGTTTTTATACTTATCTACGTAATCATATCGACAGTGGAAAGGCAAAAACGCTAAAACGCTACTAGGCGTGGTAGCCTTTCCACTGTCTATATACTTTTGCTTAGTACCCACGACACAAGACCTTATGGATCTTAGTGAGGGACTAGTAAATCGTGTGTATATTTATTTACTTTTATGCTGCTCTGGGAGTGAAAAAAAAAAGTATAACAGCTGCTTCTCTTCCCGGGCATACTGTACAAGTCAGTAGAGGGACAAGAGGGTCTTGGTGTTTTGTAGGCGATGGGCTGACCACCTGTCACTACTAACCGAACTTGTACATCTCAACTATACCCTCAAAATTGGTCAGAAGTGGCACCATGTGGTTCTATCGGCCCTTGGTGCTCTGCCTACCACGTAAGGGATAAAGGCGTGATTTGTATATTTATTTTACAACACTCACAAACATATGTCGTTGCCGGTTGCTATGCGTGCTGAAGTGCTTCCCGCAATGCGCACACGCATACGTCGCCTTCATCTGACTGTGTACGCGACGATGTGCGACGAGACGTTGTTTCATTCGGAAGCATTTGTCGCAGGAGTCGCATTTGAACGGCCGCTCGCCGGTATGCGTCCATGTGTGGTCTCTCAGGAGGGCGAAACTCTGGAAATTATTATATTTATTCACTTGCCGTTGCCCGCAACTCCCGTCTCCAGTAGTTTTGGAGCCTATTTTTTTTATTTATGTACCAAAATATGATTATAAAATTATTAATAAAGAAAATGGAAAAAATTCTTCACCCGAGTGGGAATCGAACCCACGACCACTGCAAACCGTGCCAGCCGCTATAACCACTAAGCCACCGGGTCAATTACTCGGATGACGAATTTTACCATCTCTTTTCTAAATTACATTTTGGCAACGTTATTCTTCATCCCGATAGCTATACATAAGCCAAATCTCGGCAAGCAAAGCTAAATCCCTCAGCACAATGTTTAAAGATGAAACGATCAACCATATCCTAACGGATTATATTAAAATATGATTTACTTACTATTCGCTACTAACCTAGCCGGCCGCAAAAACTAATGCCAAAACTTTTTATTGGTAGACACTTTGCTGATGTGTGTGCTACTTAATATGTATTTTTTAACTATCAGCACTGAAGCGTGCGAAGCCGGGGCGGGTGGCGAGTAATGTTAATAATCTGGGCCCATAACCTAATGAAACTATTATTTGGTGATACGAGTACCATAAACATAGACAAGTGGAGATCCGTGATCTCTGCCTACCCCTCCGGAAAAGAGGCGTAATTTTTGTACAGGGTGAAACAAAAGGGGTATGTTAAGCGAAAAGCTATGTAAATAGCTCACCAAAAGGAACCTATGCACAAAATTTCAGACTCGAAATCACATGTTTATTTTTCCAGATAGTATGGAGAATTCCTAGACAAGTCAGAAATTTTAATACAATCTAGAAAAATAAACATGTGATTTCGAGTGTCCAATTTTGGAAATAGATTCTCTAGATAGTGGGCTTTTTTTTTTTTACACATTAACCTAGTCCCACATTAAGATCCCTAAGGTCTTGTGTCGTGGGTACTAAGCAACGGTATATAAATACATAGATAAGTATAGAAAGAAACATCCATGACTCGGAAACAAACATCGATATTCATCATATCGATGTTTGCACCTACCGGGATTCGAACCCAGGACCTATGGCTATTTACATAGCTTTTCGCTTAACATACCCTTTCTATTACACCTTGTATATGTATGAATGCAAAAACTTAATTAATATTTCTAACAATAATAAAATACCTGAAACATGCGTCCACACACTTCACACATGCACGGAGACTTCATAGAAGGGTAGTTGGTTCGATTCTTGTCGGGATGCATCCTTCTGAAATGACCGTGGTAGGCTCGAGAATCTTCCAGCTGTAAACCGCACTGCGAACGAATGAAATGAATGATTAGACTGAGTGAATGGGATTGAAGTAATGAGAGAATAAATAAATATTTAAACCCTTCACAACACATTGACCTAGTCTTACACTAAGATCCCTAAGGTCTTGTGTCGTGGGTATCATATAACAGTTTGCTTGCCAACACTACAATACAGGTATGTAGGGAATTAGCATGAAATGGAACAGAATACAGAGTGAGGGAGATAGGGAATGCGGGGGACAGAGAGGGAAGAGAGTAGTCTAAGATGGCGGGTTAGACAAGCTGTGAGTGCGTGCGTTGGAAAAGTGTATTTAATTAAAATAAACGAGTTTAAGTCAGTTGTTGTCTTCTTCTTTGTCAATATCCCACAGGTATTAAAATGTTGTGACATTATTTATTTTCCATGAAAGCATACACAACTTACTTGTCAATTGACATTTTTTATATTTTACTTTGAAGGTCTGTCAAGCATAATTTCTATGGGGGTTTATGGTCACCAACGTGAAGCTAATAATGGTCTTCTGAAGACGAAACCTAGGAGAACTGTTAAACTCAGTTCTTCTTTATGTCAAAACCAACATAAGATTTGACAGACCGTATGATTCTACTATTACTGTTGTAGCGCAGCCATCTATCGGACGCAAGACAGAACCACAATCAATATAAATCCTAGAACACGATATCGAAGTTTCTCAGAACGATTGGAAAAAAGGGGTATATTAAGCGAAAAGCTATGTCAATAGCCCACTAAAAGGAATCTATACACAACATTTCAGACTTGAAATCACATGTTTATTTTTCCAGATAGTATGGAGAATTGCTACACAACTCAGCAATGTTCATACAATCTTGAAAAATAAACATGTGATTTCGAGTCTCAAATTATGGAAATAGGTTCTCTATAGCGGGCTATTTACATAACTTTTCGCTAAACATACCCTTTCTGTTACACCCTGTATACATGGACCAAACAATAACTAGTGGCCCGGTGGGGCCGGAAACGCTTCCCATTTCGCCACCCCCACACTAATTTACTAATATGTGATTGGGATTTATGGAACAAATGAGTAAATGTTAAAACACTCCTTTTGCATCTCCCTCTTCTAATTGTCCTCTCTTTTCCTCGCCGCGGACGCTGGCCACGTGTGTTCCCCCCCCCCGCCCTGCATCTGCCAGTTGCCCAACTGTCGCCGGTAGTGACTCGCGTCTCGGCAAGTGAATTTTTGTGCGTTACAAACTGACCTACCCAAAGAAGTGCCTTTCGTTTAAAAGTGAAGTGCAGAATACCTAAATTGGATTGAAGTGAAAAACCCCAGAACCCTACGGGAGATTCCGCGCGGAAGAAGAAAAAACAAAACCCCACAAGTATCTTTTCGACCTACTTACCTATTTCTAGGACTTTCCCCTTGGCCCAGCCCCTTCTTAAACAGTAAATATTCATTAAATAATTATCAATGTATAAGGCTTGGAGTGTAAGACTAGAGTGTTGTTACCCTCACCTGTTCACAAGGTATAGGTCCCTCTGCTTTCCTCATCTGACTCGGATACATCTTCCTGTCCAACTCACTCTCCTCTTCCTTCTCTTTCATTCTATCTCTCATCTGTCGCGGCTTTCTGTTCAGTTTGGAGACGTTTGCTTTCTTGTCCCTATAAAAAAATTAAAATTATTAATCTTAGTTATAGGGTTGGTGCCGGCAGAATAGAATTCGTACCACCCCATGTCTGCTCGTGGGTATCGTACGAGGCGATTAAGGGTTTCCGGGAGGCTCATAACTCACTTATCGTCTGCATTATGTCTCGCTGAAACGCTCAGATGTCTTCTATAAGCCTCTTCTGATATAAACCTAACGTTGCACTGTTCACAGTATGGAGCGTCCGGTGGGATCTGTAATATAACTTATAATATAATATAGCTCTGTGAGTTTGACGTTTAAAAGTGAGACATCTCGCTCTCACCAAATTCATCATACCGGTGCAGGAGGCTGATAATTCAAACTTACCTGTACATCATCCATTCTATGTTTCAACTTCTTATGTAGCTCTATCCCTTTCTCGCTCACAAATGAATATCCACACAACTCGCAGACAAAGTCAGACGGATGCTTTATACGAATGTGACCCATATACGTTGTAAACTTGCTGCAAAACATATAATACTAAATTATACAGGGTGTAGAAAAAGGAGCACTAATACTTAAGGGTCTTATAAACCTAGTGATGGAAATCTAGCCACAAAATTTGTCCTGAAATCACTGAAGTGAAACACGCGTATGTAGGTTAAACACTGAACTAAACAGTCATACTTGAACCTAAACGTAAAATTAGTTCTACCTGTCCTTTTCTCTCTAAGCCATTTATGTTAAGAACGGAGAGAGATAGACCTGACTAAGATTAGGTTTAGGTTTAAGTGTTTCTGCCGGAATCGACCCTAATGTTTGTCATGTTTATCATCTACCCACACCAAGTAATATCTACTACAATCACATGTTAGCCCTGCCTGCGACGCCATAGGTCTTGGGTTCGAATCCCGGTAGGTGCAAACGTTGATAATAATCTATACATATAATAAAATTGTAACGGATCGATGTTTGTGCACGCTAACCGATTTCGATGCAGTTTTCAGGGATATATTGCGACAGGTCCCACTCAACATATAGACTACTTTTTATCCCTGGAAAATGTTTTTATCCCGGACAATTTCGACATTTTGTGTTTTCTGTAGTCCACGCGGACACAGTCGCGGGCGTCCACTAGCTATAAATAAATATCGAGGTTGTTTCATGGAAGTTTCTATACTCATCTGTGTATTTATACATCGTTGCTTAGTATCCGCAACACAAGACCTTAGAGACCTTAGTGTGAGACTAGGTTAATGTATTGAAGCGTGTAAATTCTACTTCCTACTAATATTTTAAAGGCGAAAATTTGTAAATATGGATGGATGGATGTTTGTTACTCTTTCACGTAAAAACGGATGGAGCGATTTTAATAAAATTTGGTATGGAGTTAGCTGACACTCTGGATTAACACATAGGCTACTTTTTATCCCGGGAAAATATTTTTATCCCGGATAATTTCGACATTTTGTTTTTTCTGCAGTCAACGCGGACGAAGTCGCGGGCGTCCACAATATTTGTATAAGTGTACAAAAATAAAATACTCACACGAACTCGTCTTCACAATGCGGACATTTGTATTTAGTGCCTTTGTGCCAACGTTCGTGTAGTCGCGCTGTTTGCCTGCAACACATAGACAGGATTGGCGTCAGGCATGTTAGTAATAACCATGAAGTTCTTGTACTTGTCAAAATAGACCAATTATAGCTCTTTGTTAGTTTAAAAAAAACCACGGAGGTATTGTGAAATTCCGAGTACAATTTAATATAATTAATTACTGAATGACTGAGGTAAAACAATGTCTACAGGTTCAAATCAGAACTAAAGAATTTCACTGAATTTTACTGACGAACTAATTGGTTCACGATAAAATAATTGTAAACAACTATCAAGATATAGCTATTGTCTTTGTATACATAATAAATCTGTAAATCAAAGTCTGTCAAACAAAATGCTGAGGCCTTTTGAGAGCCAAAATAACACTGTCCTTCAAAATTTCTGTCTGTCTCTATATTTCTGTGGACATCACGCAAAAACTACTGCATGAATTTAAATGCAGTTTCCGCTGTTTTATAGTAGGAGGTCTAAAAAACTACTTAAAACTTTAGCTTTAACAAAATTAAGGTATGGTATATATGTATAATTTACATACATTTTGTCTAATCAACTTTTTTTTTACAATTAGCTAGGCAAACATTTGACCGCCATCGTGCCTGATGTTAAGCAAGATGCGGCCTAGGGTGGTACATGTTTACCTAGAAAGTGCCTATTCACTCTAGCTTTGAAGAGACCAATGTTGTAGTGCTCGGGAAATACATCGGCAGGAAGTGCATTCCACTCCTTAGCCGTTCGCATTACAAACGAGTTAGCATAACGTTTGGTGCGGATGGGTGGGATATCAACAACATAAGGGTGATACGCTAGTCTGCGTCTAGTATCTCGATGGTGAAAATGGGCTGGTGGAACTGTATTGTGAAGTTCCCACGCACACTCTCCAAAGTGTATCCTGTAAAGCACTGACAAGGCAGCAATTTTCCGACGGTGGGTCAGGTCCTGGAGTTTCGAATTTGCTAGGGTTTCATCTTGTTCATTAGTCTGTAACAAATATAAACTTACCTATGCGTAGTGACATACGGACACTGGTTACAACAGAATCGTTGTGAATGATGCGCCGTGATGTGTTTACGAAGTGCGTGAGAGTGCTTGAAATGAGTCTTACATATCGCGCATGCGTATTCACCGCATTGCTGAAACAATATCTTCTATTCTATATCTATACAGGGTGTAACAAAAAGGGTATGTTAAGCGAAAAGCTATATGAACAGCCCACTGTAGAGAACCTATCCACAAAATTTGAGACCAGAAATCACATGTTTATTTTTCCGGATAGTATGGAGAATTTTTAAATATCTCAGGAATTTTCATACAATCTTGAAGAATAGAAATGTGATTTCTAGTCTTAAATTTTGTAGATAGGTACTCTATAGTGGGCTATTTACATAGCTTTTCGCTTAACATACCCTTTTTGTTACATCCTGTATATATAATAAAAATGTAACGGATCGCTGTCTGTACATGGAAGATATATCCCAACTAATATTATAAATGCGAAAGTAACTCTGTCTGTCTGTCTGTCTGTCTGTTACGCTTTCCCGCTTAAACCTCGCAACCGATTTTGATGAAATTTGGTACAGACAATCTTTAGACCCTGAGACAGAACATAGGCTACTTTTTATTTCGAAAAAATATCATATAAATATTTTAATCGGGTTTATATCAACATTTTGTTTTTTTTTGCAGTCCACGCGGACGGAGTCGCGGGCGTCCACTAGTGAGAAAATATATTACAGGAGACCTTTATCAACGCAATAGTGCCCAAAATAATGATTTTTGAAATTTTTGTCTGCGTGTCGGTTTGTCTGTGCGTTTGTGCACGCTAATCTCAGAAACAGCTGAACCGATTTCGATGCAGTTTTCAGGAATATATTGTGACAGGTCCCACTTAACATATAGGCTACTTTTTATCCTGATAAAAGGTTTTTATCCTAGATAATTTCGACATTTTGTTTTTTTCTGAAGTCCACGCGGACAGAGTCGCGGGCGTCCACTAGTTATTATACAATAATATAGTGATATTAATTAATTTTAATAAGCTTTATTTATTTTAAATTTAACATTGACCTGTACCTACTCTGTGTAAGAAGGTACACATTTTTTTTTCATAGTTTAAATTTATATAATGTAAAGTTTTTATTACAATTATTTAATTTCATGATTCTTATAGCGGTGATAGCCCAGTGGTAAAGACGTGCACCTTCCAAGCGGGAGGCGTAAGTTCGATCCCAGTCACGGGCCTGTACCAATGAATTTATTTCATGTACAGATTTTAATGTTGCAAAAATGTCACTTAGCTCGTGCCTCGGAAAGCACGTAAAACCGTAGGTCCTGCGACTGATCTCTCTCCGGTCGTGTCGGCTTTCCGTCCCTTCGGACTATGAAAGTGGCGGAATCATGAAGAAGAAATAAAAGTGGAGGTAAGATTATGAAGTGAGTCGTGTGGCAATCGTGAGGCCATGACGTCATGATAGGGGCGGAGCTTCAGCGTCAGTGTAACACAGTAGCTGTAACCACTCGCTTGTGCTCCGAAATGTAACCGTATTAAAATTACAAAGACACTAGCGCTTTTATCAGGATACTTTTTTTACTAAAACGTAGTATAATATTGCCATCTAGTGATGAGTAATTGCACTAGTAAAACAATCTTGAACCATATTGATAATGAGCAAGTAGTTTGACTAGTCACTACAAGATGGTTTCTATGTAAATGGGCAGAGCTACAGTGTTCAATGCTCCCCTCGTCCCATACTTCACCCCCGCTCCGCGGCACACTATTTTTGTATAAAAATATACTTATCCGCTACTCCTCTTTTATTTCTTCTCCATGGACGGAATAGACGTAACAGTAATAGTAGAAGCATACAGTCTGTCAAAACTAATGTTGGTTTTGACATGAAAATTGAAATGAAATGAAAATTGCTACAAGTCGTTTAGACTCTAGAGCGTCCTAAAGAAATACATACACTTGAAAAACATAACCCTTTTCTAGCATAGTCGGTTAAAAATTATATGTACTTACATCAGTATGCCTGCTCATATGACTGTTATATGCATCCTCATCCAAAAACCCCTTATAACATTCCATACATTTAAACACTGAATTCTTGAAATTTGCACTTTCCTGCCTTTTTTGTATATCAGCAATTTGTTCCTCAAGCGTTAAATCAGTTATAGTAAACAAAATATCATTTAAATCATTATTCAAAAAAGGTTTCCTTCTCCTATCTATTTTAGGCTCAGTAGCTTTCTCTATCGCCTTTCTCCCTGGTTTCCTTTTAACTTCTTTTACTGCTTTAGCTTTCTTCTTAACTTTCTCCTTCTTAGTTCTTCTTCTTTCTAGAGGTAGGCTATCATCTGTAGAGTAATCTTTATCTGAAGCGACATAATTATCATCATCAACTAAATCTTTATTATCATCAAAATCATCAGTTTCATTAAGAAATATCTCGTTATTTTCTGTTTCATCCTTAACTAGATCCAATACTGGAATTGCATATTGATCTTCAAGTTTTATTTCATCATCTTTAAAATCTGTTACATTAACTTCAGTGTTTAAATTTTCTTTGTATTCAATGTTGTAATCATAGTGGTCTGGTTCGAATTTTTTTATTTTTAAACATGAGTGGAGCTGATTTTCATATCTGTCTAGGTTTTTAATGCTTTGTAGTGTTAACTGAAAAAAAAAAAACATTTTTTATTTAAGTTGCATTTTCTATAGTTCTTTCGATAGATAGTAAGAACAAATTAACAGACAGATAGGCAACTTTTAAGACCCCGCATACATCTAATGCAAAGTACTATTTAATCTATGAATTAGCACACAATGCTACCTTGCTTTTGATACAAACAGCAAACATAGTGACCAATCTAAGGGCTGACTTTCCAAACGTCAGATAGCATATCTAAAAAATAAAGTTCATGCCGTCTCTATTATGATCACATTTTAGTGAAAGACAGCATCAACTCTATTCTTCTGATAGGCTATCTGACGTTTGAAAACTCGGCCTTAATAATAAATAATTTTAAAAAATTAATCCAAAGATAAAAGATTCATACGTACATACATATAATCACGCCTTTATCCCTTACGGGGTAGGCAGAGCACCAAGGGCCGATAGAACCACATGGTGCCACTTCTGACCAATTTTGAGGGTACAGTTGAGATGTACAAGTTCGGTTAGTAGTGACAGGTGGTCAGCCCATCGCCTACAAAATACCAAGACCCTCTTGTCCCTCTACTTGTACAGTATGCCCGGGAAGAGAAGCAGCTGTAGTATTATACTTTTTTCACTAGTAAAATTAACAAAAAAAAAAAATCTTACACACCTGCCCACTGTGAAAGCTGGCAGCAACATCCATCAACAAACTATATGCTTGAAGACATTTCTTCTTAAACTTTGTGGAATTCTGTAACCTTTGTGCACATTCCATACATAGCTTCTTGGGTAGATTGTCCTCTGTCGCCTAAAACATTTTTTTTATATATTAAATAGGCTTACCCTTGACCACAACACGCCTGATGGTAAGCACCGTTTCAGTCTAAGATGGAGCGCGCTTGCCTAAAAGAAACCGGTTCACTCTCGACTTGAAGACCGCAAGATTATAGTTCATGGGGAACAGGGATTCATGATCAAGCGATGGTCCCCGCCATGTGCAAGTCTATAGGAGTGCAGAACTATGTCGTGCGATGGGAAACAAAGGTCATGGGCTATGGGGCTGAATGTTGGATAACCGAGCTATTGAAGTAGACCTGCCATTATAACCAAGTCTTAATTAAGAGTGCTAAGGTAAAGTGGAACGCCCACCTGTCTAAGTCATCATCATCAGCCTATTGCAGTCCACTGCTGGACGTAGGCCTCCCCCAGAGCACGCCACAAGACTGCCATGAGGGGTATTTGCCCATAGTCACCACGCTGGGCAGGCGGGTTGGTGACCGCAGTTTGTATTTTGGACTATGTTGTCAACACGGAAGGCGCTGCTGCCCACCTCCCGGAAACCCTTAATCGCCTCGTACGATATCCACGGGCAGACATGGGGTGGTACGAATTCTACTCTGTCTGAGTGAATATGACTAAATGTGGTCGCTAGACTGATTACGTAACTTGCTCAAGCAAGGCCAAAGCAATGCGATCGCGATAATTGTGAGTGTGTACAGTTATTATGTGAGATAAAAATGGAAAGTGGAACTCAGCACTTACAGAGTGGACTCCTAGGTACAAAGCAAAGAGGAAGAGAGGTCGGCAACGAAAGAGATGGTCAGATGACATAAAGAAAGTGGCAGGTTCGGTGTGGACAAGATTGGCCAGGACTAGAGAAAAAAGGAAAGATCTAGAGGAGGCCTATGTGTCACGAGGACACGCTGATTAACTGAGACAGGATAATTAAAATAATTTAATATTAAACATACCTTTGTAAAATTCAGCAATAAAGGCTTTGAAACTGAAAGTTATTATGAACCAATCACATTATAGATCAGAGACGTATTTCGCCAAATAATATGGTGCGTTAGCGCAATTTGACGGCACCGCTATTGTAGGAAACATTAGTCCCATATAGTAACTTACCGATATTCCTGTTAGACTCTCATAAGCCATTTCCAGTCTATATTTTGTTATTGGGAAGACTTTGTTGTCTATGGCCAGACATATGCGACAAACCTGAAAAAAGTAAGAAACTAGTGATAAAATCTTAAAACCTTAAAAAAAACTTCCATGGGAGGGTAAAAATGGTATTTGATAGCATATTATATGAAATATTATTTAATTGTCTCAGGCGTCACTATTCGGAAGTTAAAATCTCCATTGAGGGGTCGCCCATCACCGGGCCCTACACCCTGTTATGTTAGAACATGTTCGTTGATTCGGTAGTTAGAACTAACATGGAAAACTAATCCTGATGATGCCACGGGTGTTGGCGAAACATATGTCGATTAAAAATTTTAATTGGTTTTCGGATTAGCAGCTATGTATTTATGGTTGCATGCTAGGTGCTTGGATCTGGCTTCTCGTTGCGACTGTAGTGTCTTGTGTTCGTGATCATGAGTCGGCAGATCCGAGGGTCAGTGGAGGGTGTAGGGCAATGGAGATGAAATATTAGACAAAATCATGGATAATAACAATTCAGGGCATAGGCTAGATTATATTGAGGGGTGAAAGACTATTTGGGATAAGCGCCATTTATATATATGGCGCTTTTCCCAAATAGCCTTTCACCCCTCGAATTATGGTCACATATCACATAGAGACCAAGTTATAGGTGTCAACTAGTAAACAAATAAGCATTTAACAGTGGATATAAATTTAAACTAAAGTTCCTTCCAGTTAACTCACATTTAAATAATATATAATTTATTAATTTCACATCAAATTAAGATTTACTCACATTTAAATTATCATCTCCATCATGTTTAGAACTAGGCTCATTCTGAAAGTAAAACAAAATAGATTACTGGACAGAGTGTATTATAATGTAAACTTTTTTATATGAACCAATATTTATATGATGAAAAAGCGGTGATAGCCCAGTGGTTAAGACGTGCAAGGTGCGGGAGGCGTAAGTTCGATCCCTATCACGGGCCTGTACCAATAAATTTATTTCATGTACAGATTTTAATATTGCAAAATTGTCACTTAGCTCGTGCCTCGGAAAGCACGTAAAACTGTTGGTCCTGCGCCTGATCTCTCTTCGGTCGTGTCGGCTTTCCGTCCCATCGGACTATGAGAGTGACGTAATAGAGAGTGCATCTGTGTTTGCGCACACACTTGTGCACTATAATATCTCCTGCGTACCTGGCCAATCTCCGTAGAGAATGGTCGCCTTGGCCGAAATACGGTCGGAGATCATCATATCATGAAAAATCAACAAACATCAACTAAAATTTCATCTTATCTAATGCCAAAAAAGCATATCTACACCATCATCATCTTCCTGCCCTGTTCCCATTCATTTAGGGTTGAAGCAATATGTACATACCTATCTTCCATTCATCCCTATTTTTCATCATCTCATTGATCAATCCCAGTCATGGAGAAGGTATAAAAGAGGAGCAGCGGCTAAGTATTTTTTATACAAAAATAGTGTGCCGCTGAGCGGGGGTGAAGTATGGGACGAGGGGAGCATCCTAACACTGTAGCCCTGCCCATTTACATAGAAACCACCTTGTCGCGCCAACGCGATACGCCAAATCGGTAAGTGCCAACACTGGTAATATTTATTATATTCACGATGGTAACATTGATGACTTGCTTAGAATTAGTCTTTGAATGTTGGCACCTTTTCGATAGTTGATTGGCGGGAAAAAGATGGCGGAGAGGTGGAAAAATTGTAGATCGGGGAAAAAGGTAAAAACCGGTGGAGTTCAGCTGAATCTCTTGGTAAGTGTTCACTTTCTTATGAATCGGTTATTGCTATGAACATAGAAAGATGATGATACTTAGTACACCGTAATTTCTTTATACCGAGTCCGATATTAAACGTTGGTACAATTTTCTTTTGTTGAACAGTTAATGTCTTAGACATAGAAACGTAGATATTGGATAGGAGCGAGCCGTGCTCGTCCATGAAGTGTGATCAGTAAGCACACGGGCGGTCGACTTGTTGGAGCATTGTGGCAGGACTATGGGGAAGGTGGAGGTCCTCTTGGGGGCAAAGCCCTCAAGTCCGGCTGGTGACCCTATAGAATGAAGTCACAGGGCATTAGTTAGCGCGACGCTAACTAATGTTCTGACCGGAGCTGTCGACCGCCAAGCTAACTAAAATGTAAATGGCAAAGCCATAATTCAACTACTGTAACCAATTGTATGTATGTATATGAAATACCTAACGCGAAACAGATTTGAGAAGTATACATTGTTGACTTATCTTTCTACTTTCATGCCATATCTAACTAAATTGTCATTCTGTTGTCTTAACTCCATTTGACTGTATATCGAACCCTGGCTCATGATTATCATACAGTTAGGGTGACAACACACCTTGTAGTGACTAGTCAAACTACTTGCTCATTATCAATATGGTTCAACATTATGTTTTTACTAGTGCAATTACTCATCACTAGATGGTAACTAGTTTACTTATGAGCCTATTATGGCAATCAAGAAAGTTTAAATAAAATAAAATTTCAAGTAATAAGAAAATACCTGCATGATGACAGGTACAGCACCATTCCTTACTTTTCTTAGACCATTCTTAGTCACATAGAGGTCTTCGGTGAGGAAGTGATCAGAACATATAGTGCACCTCTCTTTAGGTGTCCAAGCCTCCTTTCCAATAGCTTTCAACCACGCCTTGCGCAAATTACGTTCTGTAGGGATTCTGTAACAGTTGCATGAAAACATATACAGGGTGTAACAGAAAGGGTATGTTAAGCGAAAAGCTATGTAAATAGCCCACTATAGAGAACCTATTTCCAAAATTTGAGACTCGTAATCACATTTTTATTTTTCAAGATTGTATGAAAATTCCTGAGATATTTAAAAATTCTCCATACTATCGGGAAAAATAAACATGTGATTTCGGGTCTCAAATTTTGTGAATAGGTTCTCTACAGTGGGCTATTTACATAGCTTTTTGCTTAACATACCCTTTTTGTTACATCCTGTATATACGAGTTAATTTTCAAAATAAACATCAATAACCTCGCAAGACTAGGTAGCTTCCATCATAAACAACCACATTTGTTCTACGAGCTTTAATAATTTGTCACATTTTACTTTCATACAAAAATAAATATCAATTTAATATTACCCCTGAATGTTCTCAAGTCTGTACATAATACTGATCGCGGGCGTCAACCTTTTCATATACCTACAAATGGAACATAGACTTACAAATGTCACGACAGTACAATAAAAGCTTGGAAAATAATTTTTAATTAATGTATTGAGTTATGATAAAACTCGTAGAACAAATGTTAATGTTTATGATTTTAGCTATCTAGTCCTGCGAGGTTATTGATGTTTTAAAATTAACCTGTATAATATACATGGCTGTGTTCCCAATAATGGGGAATCAGAACTACAGGATTATGAAGGAGATTAATATACAGGATGTAACAGAAAGGGTATGTTAAGCGGAAAGCTACGTGAATAGCCCACTGTAGAGAACCTATTCACAAAATTTGAGACTCGAAATCACATGTTTATTTTTCCCGATAGTATGGAGAATTTTTAAATATCTCAGGAATTTTCATACAATCTTGAAAAATAAACATGTGATTTCGAGTCTCAAATTTTGTGGATAGGTTCTCTACATTGGGCTATTTACGTAGCTTTTCGCTTAACATACCCTTTTTGTTACATCCTGTATAAATGTGAAGAGTTTGTTTGTAATCTCTTCACACTTCATTTACTCAACAAATCTTCATTAAATTTTACATACATAGCTAACTAGGTACTTCTTCTTCTTCAGTCTATTGCAGTCCACTGCAGGACTTAGACCTGCTTCAGGGCATGCCACAAGGCTACTGCCACAGGGGGGTTTTGCCCATAGTCACCACGCTGGGCAGGCAGGTTGGTGACCAGCTAATTAGGTATGTACGTAAAATTTAAATAAGATTCGGTAAAAGGTGAATGAAAGTGATATGGTAAAAGGACATAGGCTAATTCTGTAAAGACCAACAACTACACCTACATATTAAATTGTTGTGTCAGTTTTTGTTACCAAACACCACTAAAATAGCATGACCAATCTATGTATTCGATATGTTGTAAAGTATATTAAATATTACTAGGTCTAGTTTGACAAACAGCGGACGTCCTCCAGTTTATAAAGTAATAAATATAAATTTGCCTATTACACTTTAATACCATATTTTCAACATAAATTTAATTTAAACACAAAGATATATCGTTAGAAAAGCTTTCTACTACGGTAAATATAGGACGAAGGACGAATTTTTATGTAAGTACTTACGCATGAAATGTAATCCCGTGTGACTTGGAAATATGTCTTGTATCATTTTTACAACTTGCTACAAAGCACCTCATCTTTAGATGACGCTTTAATTCATAAATAACAATGAATTTCTCATGGCTGAAGAATGTTTCATACAAAAATGCCTAGGTAAGCTTTAGAGAACGATATGCACCAATGATTATTGATTTTTCACATAATACTGAAAGAAAAAGTTAAAGCTATGGATATAACTAACTTTTAATGCAGATTTAAATCAAACTTAAATGTAGTTTAATATAAAGAAGCCGATAAATATCAGTAAAAAACACAAAACATAACTTATTTTATTTATTTCTGACAGCAGAGCAGTGTTGGCAACCTAGAATGATGCGCTGATCGTACCAGGGGCGTAAAATTATCGTACCTGACGAAAAATTATCGTATACTTTTGAACGACATAAAAAAAAACGTTAATTATTAATAAAAATAGATATTATTACGAACTTATATTGCGCTCAGCCGCTCGTCATGTCCTTTTTCGAATTTTATGATTTTCACATGGGTACATTGCGTACAAATGGCGCGAAAATTTGTGTTTCAAAAGTTTTACAAAAATAAAATGGCTCCAAAGTTGATCAGTCGATTATTAAATTTATTCAACATAAAATTGACAAAATATGTAATATTCAACGAGATATATATTTATATATTTCTTATCTATATATGAGTGAACGAAACTATCGAAATCCATTACAATTCGAAAATTATCGTACATTTGTGTACGATAATGAATCGCAATCGTACATCGTACGCTGGTATCAAATTATCGTGCATGTACGATAATTATCGTACGGTTGCCAACACTGCAGCAGAGCCAGTTGTACAGTGTTACCATCTTATTGACTTCATTACCCACTAATGTATTAATATTTAATATTCTCATAGGTAGGTACCTAGCTACTAGTGGTAGCTAATATAACGTATAGCTTTAAAAATATCATGCTATTTGTCCATAGCGCAGTAACCAATGATTTAATTTACTCGTTCCAAGCTAAACGCTATAACCATATGCGCGCTTCACGTGTCGCGTACGCATGACTCATCGCGCCTTCGTTCCACACGCGCACACATAGCGTGTGACGGCCGGCGCCGGACTACCAATAATAGCTACCAGCTATTATGAATATGAAATAGTGTCAACTAGAATATAGCGTATTCGTGACTTGTATTGACTGGCGTGATATTGGTATTGTGATATAGAACGTAACCTGCTATGAATAGAATATAGCGTATTCGTTAGGTCGTATTCATTAATTCGTGACTTGTGATTTGCGGGATATCACTTTCACGCGTTCCGAGAATATAGCTTTTTTGAACACCACTAGTACCTACCACGCAGTGGCGTAACAATAGGGTGGCAGGGCTGGCAAAATGCCACGGGCCGCTGCCCAAGAGACCGCGAGCTCAGCAATATTGTGTTAACTAGGTACTGCAACACCGTAACTAAAAATTACACCTTTTGAACTGTATAAATGGTGAACGGATCATGACAAAGGTAGATAAGTAAAATTTAGCATAAATACCTGCAGAGCTTAGTAGCGAGATTACGATAGAACATTTTGTCTCAGAAATAAAACTTTTTTAAATAAATTAATCCAAAAATAAAGGGTTATTTAGTAAAAACAAATAGTCCGGGAGGTAGCGTTGCATTTTACAAAATCATTTCTGGTCGATTGATTAATGTCATAACGTACTTTTCATGGATAGTCATTGAGTAACTCGAACGTCAGCAGCTCCAGTAAGGGTGGGGAGAGAATTTCAAGTATGTCAAAAAAAAAAAAAAATTATTTCTGTTCGTCCGAAAATTTGCACATCAGTAGTTTTAACAATAATAATAATTATAGAAACCGTCAGCTGTGAAGAAAATGGCGGGTTGTACGTCAGCAGGTTATATATACCTATATTAAAAATAATTATTTTCATTTCATTTCCGGTCGAATGAAACTGATACAGGTTATTCTTTATGCTATAAAAATGACAAAAAAAAGCGTCAGCAGATCTATCGATAGGGGTAAAATCGTCAGCAAGGAGATTATATGTGCCGAGCAGGTATTCAATCCGAGTATGCATTAACCATCTATATTATTCAACTGACGACCTTCTCCCTGTCAATTACTCTGCTGATTCTTTTCTTCATTATATACATTGTTCAAATTATGCTTACGATCAATTTTCAAGCGACCTGAAATCAATTTGATTATAAAAATTCTCATTTTTTAGTCCAGTCAAATTAGCTACAAAAATAGGGGTAAGGTTACATTAATTCGCACCTTGCTAAAAATTTGCATGAATGTTGGGAACACCATTACATACAATTTGTCAATTATCCACATCAATCCAATGTGTGGAAAAATTTTTATTGAAGGTCAAATGTTGCAAGAATCGGTTTTTTGAGTTTTCCAGCTAAACGGTAAGTTCTATCATGAAAATAGGTGAGACAAAAATTATTCATCATCCAATTATCTACAAAAATTGTTCATACACTTTTTTTCCTAAGAATCGCCATTTCGGAGATATAGCGATGCAAAATGTTGAAAAAGTTGTGTTATTCATAATATGCACACGTTTCCGCGCCACCCGTGAGGTAGTGTACATGACGCGTTTTTTTTACGTGGTTTCCCCGGTAGGCCTATTCCACGATCTATTGTGGTTCTGTTGAGTTAAAAAACTATTTTATTAAATTTAAAATGGTACTATAGTAAATGACAAGAGCGGTGTAAGTAATGAGTAAATTGAAAAAAATATTCGTCTGATAGATACTCGTTTAATGGAACATAATCCATACTGTCTTGCACTTCTTCTCCTTCTTCTTCTTCTTCTTCTTCTTCCTGCTGGGTACAAATAAATTGTTCAAAGAGCGATGCATCAGATGTCTCCTCGCCTATATCGTAAGAATCCTTCGGCGCAAGCTGATAATGATGCTGATGTCCTGATAGTTGAAACAGCAATAGAACAATTTAACTCGACAAATCCAACTATTGTTGTTGGTGAAGATGTTGATTTGTTGGTATTACTTACTGCTCGAACGCCAACCGAAAAAATTATTTATTTTTTAAAACCTGGGAAAGCTGAACAACAATCAAAAATATATTCATCCAAGAGTTTATCTGCTTTTTCAAAATGCCAAAATCATATCTTATTTCTACATGCAGTAACTGGTTGCGACACGACATCAGCATTTTTCAGGAGAGGTAAAAAATCAGTTTTGAAATTGTTTGAGAGACAAGATTTAGTTGATTGTGCTGACGTTTTCAAAGAAAGTACCTCTACTCCACAAGCTGTAATCACCAACGGAATTCGCTTTCTTCTTTCCGTTTACGGAGCTCCAAAAAAAATTACGTGCTTAGATAAGTTTCGATACTTATCTTTTGCAAAAAATACGCATAAAAAAAAACAAGTACAATTAGCTTGTCTTCCTCCAACCTCTGCTTCTGCTTATCAACATCTATTTCGGGTATATTATCAAGTTCAAGTATGGCTCGGTAATAAACTAAACCCAGAAGACTGGGGTTGGAAGTTAATTGACAATATATTGGAACCAGTTCAGACTTTACTCCCTCCTGCACCGGAAAAACTCCTCAATTCAATTTTTTGCAATTGCAAAACGGGGTGTAATGCTAAATGCGGCTGTAAAAAAGTTGGGTTGTTTTGTTCATTAGCATGTATCAGTTGTCGAGGCCAATCGTGCTCCAATGTTCAATCGCCAGAAGAAGAGGATTCTTACGATATAGGCGAGGAGACATCTGATGCATCGCTCTTTGAACAATTTATTTGTACCCAGCAGGAAGAAGAAGAAGAAGAAGAAGAAGGAGAAGAAGTGCAAGACAGTATGGATTATGTTCCATTAAACGAGTATCTATCAGACGAATAATTTTTTCAATTTACTCATTACTTACACCGCTCTTGTCATTTACTATAGTACCATTTTAAATTTAATAAAATAGTTTTTTAACTCAACAGAACCACAATAGATCGTGGAATAGGCCTACCGGGGAAACCACGTAAAAAAAACGCGTCATGTACACTACCTCACGGGTGGCGCGGAAACGTGTGCATATTATGAATAACACAACTTTTTCAACATTTTGCATCGCTATATCTCCGAAATGGCGATTCTTAGGAAAAAAAGTGTATGAACAATTTTTGTAGATAATTGGATGATGAATAATTTTTGTCTCACCTATTTTCATGATAGAACTTACCGTTTAGCTGGAAAACTCAAAAAACCGATTTTTGCAACATTTGACCTTCAATAAAAAATTTTCCACACATTGGATTGATGTGGATAATTGACAAATTGTATGTAATGGTGTTCCCAACATTCATGCAAATTTTTAGCAAGGTGCGAATTAATGTAACCTTACCCCTATTTTTGTAGCTAATTTGACTGGACTAAAAAATGAGAATTTTTATAATCAAATTGATTTCAGGTCGCTTGAAAATTGATCGTAAGCATAATTTGAACAATGTATATAATGAAGAAAAGAATCAGCAGAGTAATTGACAGGGAGAAGGTCGTCAGTTGAATAATATAGATGGTTAATGCATACTCGGATTGAATACCTGCTCGGCACATATAATCCCCTTGCTGACGATTTTACCCCTATCGATAGATCTGCTGACGCTTTTTTTTGTCATTTTTATAGCATAAAGAATAACCTGTATCAGTTTCATTCGACCGGAAATGAAATGAAAATAATTATTTTTAATATAGGTATATATAACCTGCTGACGTACAACCCGCCATTTTCTTCACAGCTGACGGTTTCTATAATTATTATTATTGTTAAAACTACTGATGTGCAAATTTTCGGACGAACAGAAATAATTTTTGGATTTTTTTTTTTTTGACATACTTGAAATTCTCTCCCCACTCGCCCCACCCTGAGTGCGCCTGCTGACGCTCAATTCAATTGATGTCCTCATCTAAACTATCAATTGCACTCAAAATCGATCGGCCTAAAATCACCATCAAAAATGCAACGCTACCTCCCGGACTAAAAACCATTATTAGTGTAGAATCTACTACGCTGGAAACACTGCAGGGCGTGACAGTTCTTGTTTTTAAAGAAATAATTATTAAATTAAACAAAGGAATACTGTTCATTCATGCTCAATTTTTCGGATTTTGGGATTGCGCGTTCGTATTAAAAAAAAAACCTTACCATCAAAGCGTGTAGCTCAGGCGTGTAGTGTACGCTGTGTATGCAGAAACGTACGCTGTGTAATAATAAGAAAAAGCAAATTACTAACAGAAGTACAGAACAGGAATGTTCGACTTAATATTTTTGGGCCCCAATGTTCGCCTGACCATAAGGCTCAATTTACACCGCTGCGGAATGGAACGGAAGCGAATTTTTGCAACGAAATCGTATATAGCATGGGTGGCCAACCGGTCGATCGCGATCGACTGGTCAATCGCGTATATTAGTTCAATCGATCGTGGCAAAGCAAAAAAAATACGTGGAACAGACTGCGCAACCACTGCGCGCTGTATTGTGAATTTATTTAAAGGTTTTTTTTAATAAAAAAAATACTATAAAATTATTAATAAAGAAATTGAAAAAATCCTCACCTATTTGTGTAGGTACTGAATTATGCCGTTTCATTTTTAAGTTTGTAATTGGTAGATCGCACAGGGTGCCGTCAGTGAACAGTAGATCTTGGGTCTAACCAAGTTGGCCACCCCTGGTATATAGCATAATGAACTTTATATTATCAGCGTTAATTTCCAAATTCCGTCACGTAAAATCATCGGAGAGTTCTCGAGAATGCGCGAGGATTCCGCGGAAGATACGCGACTTTTTTATTCATTTATTATAGGTTTGTCAACAATCACTATAATGTAACTTATTAACTATTAACTTAACTTATTAATTAACTAGTGACATAAAATTTAAAACTAATTGTAGAATTATTTATAGACAAACACAGCATGCACAATTTTGAACCATAATATCAATTTAGTTATGTCTTATAATTTATGTAGTTAAAACACGAAACAATATTAACCAATTTTTTTTAGGCTCGTAGTTTGTTTGTTATACACTTGACATAAAGTTCATTATGAGATGTACAAAAACTTCCATTCCGTTCCATTCCGCGGCGGTGTAAATTGAGCCTAACACGCTGATATGTAACCGACGAATCTATAACAGCTTACAATAGACTGCAGAAAAAACATAATGTCGAAATTATCCGGGATAAAAAGTAGGCTAAAGTTTTACTCAGCTTACCTGCGTATAAAACCATGCACACGCACTAGATTCACATCACAAGTAATCAAAATATAACTTATCTACCAGAAAACATCACTTTACGGACACATGCAAGCCATTTACAAATAATTTTTCATTTTCACAAGAAAATTACACCCGCTCCCTTCCAGCTTTTCCCGCTGAATCCCCTATATGTTAAGTGGGACCTGTCACTATTCCCGAAAACTGCATCGACGTAATACGAATTTGACAAGCAATCAGCGATTTTTGTACAGTTATCGCTATCGCTTTGCTTCTGCTAGTTAGGTAATAAGGGGGCAGATCCCAACACCTAGCATGTAATACGGACATAGCTATTCCATTAAAAAAACTTCAAATAAAGCATTATCTTCCTGCCCTTATCGCATTATTTATAGGGTTTGGCCAATAGGTCGGCGAAACCATACTATTTCTTTCGAGACTTAAAACAAATAAAACACATTTCATTTCATTTTTTTTTCTTAAACTAACGTATTTATTTACAAGCACAATGGAACTTAAATAAGCTAAATTAAAAATATCTCAAACAAATCACTAGTTGGCGCCACTGTATTGAGATATTGCTTAGATTATATTATATTATAAATAGTCAAAGATATTATACAGGGTGTAACAGAAAGGGTATGTTAAGCGAAAAGCTATGTATATAGCCCACTATAAAGATCCTATTTCCAAAATTTGAGACTCGAAATCACATTTTTATTTTTCAAGATTGTATGAACATTTCTGAGTTGTTTCGGAATTCTTCATACTATGTGGATAAATAAAAATGTGAATTTAAGTCTGAAATTTTGGAAATAGGTTCTCTATAGTGGGCTATTTACATAGCTTTTCGCTTAACATACCCCTTTTGTTACACCCGGTATATAATCTAAGAGGTATTGAGAGGTTTTTTTTTTAATAAAGCGGTCAAAGTGTAGATACACATTTACAGCCAATTTCTATAACTGATCTTGAGAGATTTTTTGCATATGTCAGATTTAATCTTCAATTGTTTTCATACAACTTTTCAAATTGGGAATTTTAAAAATCCGAGATTCTGTTTGATCTCTCGTATTGAAATTGGGTGTTAATAATATTGAATATCTTCAAATAAATTATATAAATCGCACTTAAATGATAAGTCCATCAAAAATTCAAAAATTTGTTTGCTAAAGACAATGGCTGTATGGACATAGTTTCCCTTGCCTTTCCTTCAAGATAACTAAACAAAAACCTCTAGAGAACCCCAGCGCCTCTGATGGTAAAAATACTCGCGGCTGCTCCAGTGTTGGCAACCGTACGATAATTATCGTACATGCACGATAATTTGATACCAGCGTACGATGTACGATTGCGATTCATTATCGTACACAAATGTACGATAATTTTCGAATTGTAATGGATTTCGATAGTTTCGTTCACTCATATATACATAAGAAATATATAAATATATATCTCGTTGAATATTACATATTTTGTCAATTTTATGTGTTCATGAATAAATTTAATAATCGACTGATCAACTTTGGAGCCATTTTATTTTTGTAAAACTTTTGAAACACACAAATTTTCGCGCCATTTGTACGCAATGTACCCATGTGAAAATCATAAAATTCGAAAAAGGACATGACGAGCAGCTGAGCGCAATATAAGTTCGTAATAATATCTATTTTTATTAATAATTAACGTTTTTTTTATGTCGTTCAAAAGTATACGATAATTTTTCGTCAGGTACGATAATTTTACGCCCCTGGTACGATCAGCGCATCATTCTAGGTTGCCAACACTGGGCTGCTCCAACCAGTCCAACTGATTCAATTGTCAATAACGGTTGTTGTAACTCCAAGGTCATCATCAATATCTTCAATTTGTGGCTGAGGCTCTGAGGAAAGAGAAAACATACAGTCAAAATCATAAATATCTTTGTGCTGATGCGGGGCTTCACTAGAATACATCAGCTGCATCTCCTTCCGCGCATGTCGTAAGAGTCGACTAAGGAACTCAGGGGTGTTCTCTCAGGCGATGAGCTGGCAACTTGTTACTAATCTTTTTCATACTTACCTTGTGACGCCACCAGCGACGTCACAAGGGAGATGGCAGAGTCACAGCTGCGAACGAGGCGAGAGACCGGAGGGGACGCAGCACCGCCCGCACACCGCGCGCCCCGCCAGCATCCCGCAAGCGACTCCCGCATCCCGCGGACGATTCCCGCATCCCGCGAGCGACAACCGCGTCCCGCTCACCCCGCTACCGACCGCCGCCAACGAAGCAATAAAACTTGTTGGAAAAGCCGCGCGCGAGCATTCACGTTCGGTGGTTAGTGCCCTCTGCACGTCCGCGTCAGCTACCGGAGGTGAATGCCCACGTCCTCAATTTGCCAGGTGCAAAGCCCTAGTCGTCTAGTTGTTAAAGGGACCTTTGATTCGGGTAAAGATCGTGTCAGGACCCCGAAACCATTAGATCCAACTAGTGCAGGACGTTCCGCGATACGGGTCACCGACGCCGAAGGTGCATTCCCGCTTTTTGCACGTCCTCGGAATAACCGAGTCCACGCCGTCTGACTGTCAGGCGAACCTTTGATTCGGGTAAAGATCGTGTCAGGTTCTCTGACCGTCAGGCATAGCCGTGGACAGGACGTTTCATACCCGCGCCGTAGACGCTCATCCAACTCGCGCTCCCGTCGCGTATATCCCGTTATTCCGCTCGTACCGCGACCGAGCCCGCCAGTTAGTTTCCCGAGGGAAGTCCGATACTTCCCTAAGCTAGGTATAGTCTAGATCGGGAATAAGTGAATGTACCTAAGTGATTGTAATTACAAACCTGTAGCTTGCCCTCCGCAATCCTTGTATAGTCTGGCCTTCCGCCTGTTAACTAAATCTAGTGTTACAAACCGCGTCCATAGTCAGGTCCCGTGACTGACGTAAACTTATGTATTAGATGATCTCTAACTAAAGTAAGATTATACGTAAATGAATGTGTATCGTGTGTTTCTCTCACTATCCCGACTCCCAAACTCTGTTCACTCAGAAATCCCTAATCTAGCCCCCCGGCTGGGTCATAGGGAGTAGCCCGGCGTACCCCAAATTCATCCCTTGGAATACGCCGCGTTACATTTGGCGCCCAACTCAATTAACTCACGCGTTTTTCAGTGTTCCAGCGACACCGGTCACGAACATAAAAACGGGAAAATAAGTGAACACAGAGTACGGGACAGGGCTGTACAAAACACAAAAAAATAAAACCGCGTATCAAGTGCCCGCCGGAATAATCCCGTAAGTAAATAATTAAAAACCCGCGTAATAAATTCAATAATAAATTATCCCGAAATAATAATCCAGAAACAAAATAAACAAACAAAAAAAAAAATAATTACTTGAATGTCCACGTCGTGGATATACGGTCTTAGAAAAACACAACTAGTAGAAGAGGCACAGTCAAGAGGCATACCGACCGAAGGCTCAACAGTAGACGAGACTGTTGAGCCTTCGGTCGGTATGCCTCTTGACTGTGCCTCTTCTACTAGTTGTGTTTTTCTAAGACCGTATATCCACGACGTGGACATTCAAGTAATTATTTTTTTTTTTGTTTGTTTATTTTGTTTCTGGATTATTATTTCGGGATAATTTATTATTGAATTTATTACGCGGGTTTTTAATTATTTACTTACGGGATTATTCCGGCGGGCACTTGATACGCGGTTTTATTTTTTTGTGTTTTGTACAGCCCTGTCCCGTACTCTGTGTTCACTTATTTTCCCGTTTTTATGTTCGTGACCGGTGTCGCTGGAACACTGAAAAACGCGTGAGTTAATTGAGTTGGGCGCCAAATGTAACGCGGCGTATTCCAAGGGATGAATTTGGGGTACGCCGGGCTACTCCCTATGACCCAGCCGGGGGGCTAGATTAGGGATTTCTGAGTGAACAGAGTTTGGGAGTCGGGATAGTGAGAGAAACACACGATACACATTCATTTACGTATAATCTTACTTTAGTTAGAGATCATCTAATACATAAGTTTACGTCAGTCACGGGACCTGACTATGGACGCGGTTTGTAACACTAGATTTAGTTAACAGGCGGAAGGCCAGACTATACAAGGATTGCGGAGGGCAAGCTACAGGTTTGTAATTACAATCACTTAGGTACATTCACTTATTCCCGATCTAGACTATACCTAGCTTAGGGAAGTATCGGACTTCCCTCGGGAAACTAACTGGCGGGCTCGGTCGCGGTACGAGCGGAATAACGGGATATACGCGACGGGAGCGCGAGTTGGATGAGCGTCTACGGCGCGGGTATGAAACGTCCTGTCCACGGCTATGCCTGACGGTCAGAGAACCTGACACGATCTTTACCCGAATCAAAGGTTCGCCTGACAGTCAGACGGCGTGGACTCGGTTATTCCGAGGACGTGCAAAAAGCGGGAATGCACCTTCGGCGTCGGTGACCCGTATCGCGGAACGTCCTGCACTAGTTGGATCTAATGGTTTCGGGGTCCTGACACGATCTTTACCCGAATCAAAGGTCCCTTTAACAACTAGACGACTAGGGCTTTGCACCTGGCAAATTGAGGACGTGGGCATTCACCTCCGGTAGCTGACGCGGACGTGCAGAGGGCACTAACCACCGAACGTGAATGCTCGCGCGCGGCTTTTCCAACAAGTTTTATTGCTTCGTTGGCGGCGGTCGGTAGCGGGGTGAGCGGGACGCGGTTGTCGCTCGCGGGATGCGGGAATCGTCCGCGGGATGCGGGAGTCGCTTGCGGGATGCTGGCGGGGCGCGCGGTGTGCGGGCGGTGCTGCGTCCCCTCCGGTCTCTCGCCTCGTTCGCAGCTGTGACTCTGCCATCTCCCTTGTGACGTCGCTGGTGGCGTCACAAGGTAAGTATGAAAAAGATTAGTAACAAGTTGCCAGCTCATCGCCTGAGAGAACACCCCTGAGTTCCTTAGTCGACTCTTACGACATGCGCGGAAGGAGATGCAGCTGATGTATTCTAGTGAAGCCCCGCATCAGCACAAAGATATTTATGATTTTGACTGTATGTTTTCTCTTTCCTCAGAGCCTCAGCCACAAATTGAAGATATTGATGATGACCTTGGAGTTACAACAACCGTTATTGACAATTGAATCAGTTGGACTGGTTGGAGCAGCCCAGTGTTGGCAACCTAGAATGATGCGCTGATCGTACCAGGGGCGTAAAATTATCGTACCTGACGAAAAATTATCGTATACTTTTGAACGACATAAAAAAAACGTTAATTATTAATAAAAATAGATATTATTACGAACTTATATTGCGCTCAGCTGCTCGTCATGTCCTTTTTCGAATTTTATGATTTTCACATGGGTACATTGCGTACAAATGGCGCGAAAATTTGTGTGTTTCAAAAGTTTTACAAAAATAAAATGGCTCCAAAGTTGATCAGTCGATTATTAAATTTATTCATGAACACATAAAATTGACAAAATATGTAATATTCAACGAGATATATATTTATATATTTCTTATGTATATATGAGTGAACGAAACTATCGAAATCCATTACAATTCGAAAATTATCGTACATTTGTGTACGATAATGAATCGCAATCGTACATCGTACGCTGGTATCAAATTATCGTGCATGTACGATAATTATCGTACGGTTGCCAACACTGGAGCAGCCGCGAGTATTTTTACCATCAGAGGCGCTGGGGTTCTCTAGAGGTTTTTGTTTAGTTATCTTGAAGGAAAGGCAAGGGAAACTATGTCCATACAGCCATTGTCTTTAGCAAACAAATTTTTGAATTTTTGATGGACTTATCATTTAAGTGCGATTTATATAATTTATTTGAAGATATTCAATATTATTAACACCCAATTTCAATACGAGAGATCAAACAGAATCTCGGATTTTTAAAATTCCCAATTTGAAAAGTTGTATGAAAACAATTGAAGATTAAATCTGACATATGCAAAAAATCTCTCAAGATCAGTTATAGAAATTGGCTGTAAATGTGTATCTACACTTTGACCGCTTTATTAAAAAAAAAACCTCTCAATACCTCTTAGATTATATACCGGGTGTAACAAAAGGGGTATGTTAAGCGAAAAGCTATGTAAATAGCCCACTATAGAGAACCTATTTCCAAAATTTCAGACTTAAATTCACATTTTTATTTATCCACATAGTATGAAGAATTCCGAAACAACTCAGAAATGTTCATACAATCTTGAAAAATAAAAATGTGATTTCGAGTCTCAAATTTTGGAAATAGGATCTTTATAGTGGGCTATATACATAGCTTTTCGCTTAACATACCCTTTCTGTTACACCCTGTATAATATCTTTGACTATTTATAATATAATATAATCTAAGCAATATCTCAATACAGTGGCGCCAACTAGTGATTTGTTTGAGATATTTTTAATTTAGCTTATTTAAGTTCCATTGTGCTTGTAAATAAATACGTTAGTTTAAGAAAAAAAAATGAAATGAAATGTGTTTTATTTGTTTTAAGTCTCGAAAGAAATAGTATGGTTTCGCCGACCTATTGGCCAAACCCTATAAATAATGCGATAAGGGCAGGAAGATAATGCTTTATTTGAAGTTTTTTTAATGGAATAGCTATGTCCGTATTACATGCTAGGTGTTGGGATCTGCCCCCTTATTACCTAACTAGCAGAAGCAAAGCGATAGCGATAACTGTACAAAAATCGCTGATTGCTTGTCAAATTCGTATTACGTCGATGCAGTTTTCGGGAATAGTGACAGGTCCCACTTAACATATAGGGGATTCAGCGGGAAAAGCTGGAAGGGAGCGGGTGTAATTTTCTTGTGAAAATGAAAAATTATTTGTAAATGGCTTGCATGTGTCCGTAAAGTGATGTTTTCTGGTAGATAAGTTATATTTTGATTACTTGTGATGTGAATCTAGTGCGTGTGCATGGTTTTATACGCAGGTAAGCTGAGTAAAACTTTAGCCTACTTTTTATCCCGGATAATTTCGACATTATGTTTTTTCTGCAGTCTATTGTAAGCTGTTATAGATTCGTCGGTTACATATCAGCGTGTTAGGCTCAATTTACACCGCCGCGGAATGGAACGGAATGGAAGTTTTTGTACATCTCATAATGAACTTTATGTCAAGTGTATAACAAACAAACTACGAGCCTAAAAAAAATTGGTTAATATTGTTTCGTGTTTTAACTACATAAATTATAAGACATAACTAAATTGATATTATGGTTCAAAATTGTGCATGCTGTGTTTGTCTATAAATAATTCTACAATTAGTTTTAAATTTTATGTCACTAGTTAATTAATAAGTTAAGTTAATAGTTAATAAGTTACATTATAGTGATTGTTGACAAACCTATAATAAATGTATAAAAAAAGTCGCGTATCTTCCGCGGAATCCTCGCGCATTCTCGAGAACTCTCCGATGATTTTACGTGACGGAATTTGGAAATTAACGCTGATAATATAAAGTTCATTATGCTATATACCAGGGGTGGCCAACTTGGTTAGACCCAAGATCTACTGTTCACTGACGGCACCCTGTGCGATCTACCAATTACAAACTTAAAAATGAAACGGCATAATTCAGTACCTACACAAATAGGTGAGGATTTTTTTCAATTTCTTTATTAATAATTTTATAGTATTTTTTTTATTAAAAAAAACCTTTAAATAAATTCACAATACAGCGCGCAGTGGTTGCGCAGTCTGTTCCACGTATTTTTTTTGCTTTGCCACGATCGATTGAACTAATATACGCGATTGACCAGTCGATCGCGATCGACCGGTTGGCCACCCATGCTATATACGATTTCGTTGCAAAAATTCGCTTCCGTTCCATTCCGCAGCGGTGTAAATTGAGCCTTATGGTCAGGCGAACATTGGGGCCCAAAAATATTAAGTCGAACATTCCTGTTCTGTACTTCTGTTAGTAATTTGCTTTTTCTTATTATTACACAGCGTACGTTTCTGCATACACAGCGTACACTACACGCCTGAGCTACACGCTTTGATGGTAAGGTTTTTTTTTTAATACGAACGCGCAATCCCAAAATCCGAAAAATTGAGCATGAATGAACAGTATTCCTTTGTTTAATTTAATAATTATTTCTTTAAAAACAAGAACTGTCACGCCCTGCAGTGTTTCCAGCGTAGTAGATTATTCCGCTCGTACCGCGACCGAGCCCGCCAGTTAGTTTCCCGAGGGAAGTCCGATACTTCCCTAAGCTAGGTATAGTCTAGATCGGGAATAAGTGAATGTACCTAAGTGATTGTAATTACAAACCTGTAGCTTGCCCTCCGCAATCCTTGTATAGTCTGGCCTTCCGCCTGTTAACTAAATCTAGTGTTACAAACCGCGTCCATAGTCAGGTCCCGTGACTGACGTAAACTTATGTATTAGATGATCTCTAACTAAAGTAAGATTATACGTAAATGAATGTGTATCGTGTGTTTCTCTCACTATCCCGACTCCCAAACTCTGTTCACTCAGAAATCCCTAATCTAGCCCCCCGGCTGGGTCATAGGGAGTAGCCCGGCGTACCCCAAATTCATCCCTTGGAATACGCCGCGTTACAACCTTATACTGAAAAAATAGACTAGTCATTATGGTCGATTCCGGCAGGGGGGTTTTGTCCATAGTCACCACGCTGGGCAGGCGGGTTGGTGACCGCAGTGTGATTTTCAGACTATGTTGTCAACACGGGAGGCGCTGCTGCCCACCTCCCGGAAACCCTTAATCGCTTCGTACCACCACGCGGCAAATTTGTAAGGATTCCACAGCAAAACAATTTTTTTATGCTTACCCTTGCGTTTTCTCCTATCCCTCTTCGGCCAAGGTACCTTAAGGTGTATATGAACGGTATGCTCCCGTAAAGCGGCCAAAGTTTTAAAGCTTTTATCGCAGACGTCACATGAAAACGGTCGAACGTCCGAATGAGTCTACAATAATAGCACCAGCACCCTTATTACCTAACTAGCAAAATCATCAAAAAAAAAAAAAAAAAAAAATCAGTGGTGAGAGCACTGGCACGCGGAATGCAGAGGTCGTGGGTTCGATTCCCACCCGGGTGAGGAATTTTTTCAATTTTCTTTATTAATAATTTTATAACTAGCAAAAGCAAAGCGATAGCTTGTACAAAAATCGCCGATTGCTTGTCAAATTCGCATTACGTAAAATGAATTCCAAAGGAACTTTGACATTTCAGGGCGAATATTGTACAATTTTCGCTATCGCTTTACTTCGGCTTTGCTATTGCAAATTAGGTAATCAGGGGGCAGAAATATTTATTTATTTATTTAAAGATATATCATCACTACATTATTATGGTCGATCCTGATCGTCACACATAAATATAAATGTAATAATCTTAGTCAGGTCTATCTCTCTCCGTTCTTAACATAAATGTATGAGAGAGAAAAGGACAGGTAGAACTAATTTTACGTTTAGGTTTAAGTGTGACTGTCAGAATCGACCATATTATAAAACAAATAGGGACTATGCACTTTTTTTATGATTTTAAATAATTAATTACAAAACTATAAATATGAAAAAAAAATATCAGCATTTTAAAATAGTGGGCTAATAACAGGTTTTTAAACGATCGCCATTTAGGCGCGCTTTTCGTGACGTCATAGTCTGTACAGTCAAACACTGTGATCAAACATCCATCAGCAACCAAGTAAAGCTGGCTACTCACGATCCAATTTCGTATCCAACTTGTCGCGCAGTTGGCACAGAAAACGGGCTAGACACACTGTTAACACGCGACGTGACGCGACACGCGATCTCCACTCTCCATAAATTTTCGGTATGTTATTGCGTGGCGTATTAACAGTGTGTCTTGACCCTTACTGGCACAGGCTATATGCTTTATGACGGCTACCTATTATGGGAATAAAATTAAGGTAGAAGTTTACAGGGTGTAAAAAGACAACTTTGTTCTTTTAATGTTACAAAGAATACGAGGTGTATTCTTTGTAACATTACGATCAGTTTTTTCTATGGAAGTACCCCTGGGAAACCACAGGTTTCCAAGATATTGAGGTCCAAAGTTACATTAATATTATATATTTTTTTTTAAATAAATCCATCTGAAATAGGTAAACAAACATTTTTTTCAAAGATACCAAGTCAAAATGTTATAATGTTAGTTATGTAGGTACATTAAATGTACACTTTCTGTTCCTCTTGCATCGACGAAATATCGTCAGAATACATTCCTTTTGCGAGCGGGTAATAACTTCAATGAACTTTGTAAAGGCGTAGAGCTTGATCTCTTCAATACCAGTTTTAACATAGCGAGGCGTGTGCTTAGTGAAAAATTTTTCCGCCAATAATTAGTAGGTACCTAGATTTTATCTAGTACCTAAATTGTTTTTTTTTATATTATTATGTTTGTTTTTGATAAGCTTGTTAGGTTTTGTGAAACACTGATAAAATTGTGTGTGCATTAGTACCTGATTAGCTCTCATAATGCTTCTATAAGTGTGGACCTGTTATTGGCTTTATGTTTCTACAATTTTTACTATAATTATAAATAGCTGTTGGTCTTCCCGAAATTGTAAAATAAAATAAAAAATAAAATAAACAAATTTTGTACTTTGCGCATCAAACGAATACATTGCTTGCAATACAATGACAGTATTTTTTCATAAGTTTTTTTGTCGTTTCCCAGGGTTGGTTCCATAGAAGAAAATGATCGTAACCTTACAAAGAATACGAGGTATTAAAAAACATTGTTGTCTTTTTACACCCTGTACAGCATGTATATAATTTTTATTTTTTTTTTATAATTTTTTTAAGATTGTTCCTAAAAGCCAAATGTTTACCACACACATGACATGGATATGTCTTTCTAATCTCACTATGTATACTCATATGTTTAATTAGACTATGTTTTGCTGTAAAACCTTTACTGCAAAGATCACATATAAACGGTTTGCCACCTATGTGTATGTGTGAATGCATTTTGAGAAGTGTTGGGTTCTGAAACGAAAGTTATTCATATATATATACACACACACACACACACACAAATAATCACTCCTTTATCCCTTACGGGGTAGGCAGAGCACCAAGGGCCGATAGAACCACATGGTGCCACTTCTGACCAATTTTGAGGGTATAGTTGAGATGTACAAGTTGAGATATTCACATACGGGTCGTAACAAAAGAGCTAGGCGAAATGCTATTTAAAATTTGAACTTGAATTGAATTTCACTTGAATAACATAATAGCCCCTTTGTCACATAATGTAATTTTATTCGATTTTAATTATATTTGCTCTGCTGGAGGATATTTGGGATAGGCCTATGTTCAGCAGTGGACTTCTCATGGTGGGAACCTATGTCCAGCAGTGAACTTCTTAAAGGAGAGGCCTATCTTTAGTAATGAACTTCTCATGAGGAAAGCTTATATTTAGCAGTGGATTTCTCATGGTGGGAACCTATGTCCAGCAGTGAACCTCTTAAGGGAGAGGTCTATGTTCAGCAGTGGACTTCTCTTGGGAAAGGCCTATGTTCAGCAGTGTACTTCTTAGGGGGTGGCCTATGTTCAACAGTAGACTTCTCATAATGGTAGGCCTATGTTCAGTACTGGACTTTGGGCGAGGCTTATGTTCAGCAGTGGACTTCGCAAGGCTAAAATTATGTACTTACCCTAAAAACTTTCCCGCATAGATGGCACATGGTAGGTTTGTATTTATAAGCAGGGTAAACTGTACGAATACAACCGCTATGTTCAGAGCGGAAGTGTTTGTCGTACTCTATGTAATTCTTAATTTTCAGGCCACACTGTGAAACAAATGTAACTTCATTCTTTTCTTCATCTGTCATTTTTTTCGTTCCGGAAACACAGCCGTGTGTGTAATATGAATGTTATTATTACTGAACTAGCTGTTGCCCGCGAATTTGCCCGGGATAAAAAGAAGCCTATGTGTTAATCCAGGGTGTCAGCTAACTCCATACCAAATTTTATTAAAATCGCTCCAGCCGTTTAGATGTGAAGAAATAACACACACACACACACACACACACACACACACACACACACGAACAAGTGTGAGACTACCTGTTCACACGGTATATGTCCAGTCTTCTTGTATCTAGTAGTGCGTACCACTCTTTGATTTTGCTTCTTCATGCTAAAAAAAATCAAATAAACCCGTGTTATAAAGCCAATTTCAATAACCGATCTTGAGATTTTGCTTAGATTTGATATTCAATTGTTGTCACTTGGTTGTCACACAAAATTTCAAAATGAGAATGAAAAATCCGAGATTCATTACAGCATTTAAAATGGCCGATAGTCTAACTTTCACAGGTAGGCACTTTATCCATACATTTTGTTGTGAAAAGTAATTTAAAAGTGTCAAAATGTGTTTTCAATATTAAATTAACATTCTCTCATAGATAAGCACGGGCTGGTAAAAAGGGAAGCGTTTCCGGCGCCACCGGGCCACTAGTTCTTGTTTGGCCCATGTATATCGTGATACGATATCGTGTATTATATTTGTATTGGACTGTGGTTCTTTGCGTCCGATAGATGGCTCTGCTATTAAGATGAATTGTAACTAAATTCAGTGACAGCGCTCAAAAAATGGCACTACAAATAGCTGCTCAATTGTATGGCTGGGCGTCTATTGTCATAAATTGATACAAGCAAAGTCAAGTCTTATGATAAGTACGAGTACATAAGATTCAAATTTAAAAATCTGGTCTAATGCAGTTATTACATTTCTATGGATTGACTCGTGCCACTTTTTATAAAGATTTCAATACTACCTATAATCACGTCACCGATAAATACAAACCTTGTAGTGTTATGTTTGAGGGACACTTGAAGATGGGTTTTTAGAGCTTTCTCCGATGCAAAGCGTATGTTACATAGTTCACAGAGCGGACCGTCCTCTGGTATCTGAAAAAATATTACACAAATCATTTATTTAAATAAAAACGCCGACTGCATACAAAATGGGGTAACCAGCAAGATCACACAGAATAATTGAAATAAATTAAATCCCTTTGAAAAACAACATCATTCAAAGAAAACAAAGTACATACGTACTACCACTTTGGCCTAACATTATGGACGCATGAAGCTGAATTTAATAAAAAAAATATATTTCTACAACCAACCCTCATCCAAGTGCCCTCAAGGAAACCACTAAAAATACGAGCGGTAATAATGCTTCATTTCCTACCTCATTATCGTCCATTATATGCGACAGAGCTTTATGTTGTTTCTTCCCCGTCTCGCTTACAAAGGTATATCCGCACATCTCGCAAACAAAGTCTGATGGGTGCACTATGCGAACGTGGTTCGAATACCTTTTGATGAATCTGGAATATGTGAAAAGCGGCGGTAGGCTCACCCCTGTAGACTTAAGGCCTATATTTCTAATAGTCACATAGCCTATAGAAAAAACATGACCGCGTAAAATTTTGATGCAGAGGCGGCTCGTGATATTTTTTGATGGGCGTTCACTTTTTTTTAATTATGAGCGCATGCAAATTATAGTTTGAAAACGCCGCGTGTTTCAAGCCCTTACTTCACTTTTATTAAAACTCAGATGACCTAATGAAACACAAACATATCAAAGACAACCATATCGCGTTCTAACTCGGACTAGGCGACCTATTGCAGTCGCTCATCTTAGAGACCTGAAACTCGGAGCGTGTGTTCTTTGTATGTCGTAGGCAGGCGATAAGAAAGTATTTTCCAAAATTCTAAGGAACTCACTCGAAAGTTTTGTCACAATGCGGACATTTGTAAATCTTCCCTTCGTGCCATCTCTGATGACAAATCGCGGAGTAACTGAAATAAAGAAAATTTTAAATACTTAATTATATGGAATATAAATGAGGTTATTTCCTTCGCTGATGCTAAGGGGCATTGCACCCGTGCAAAGTCCGGGCGGGCTGTATAGTCTTCCTCGATAAATGGGCTATCTAACACTGAAAGAATTTTTCAAATCGGACCAGTGGTTCCTGAGATTAGTGCGTTAAAACAAACTCTTCAGCTTTATAATATTAATATTATTAGTATAGGAGTATAGTATATTCGAAAAAAAAAACATAAACACCTTCTGACGCAGTCGGGTAAAACGTGGTATAGTCAAATGCATATTGTAGAACACGCCGCATTACAAAACGGCTAGGCATTTTGAATAGTTCTTAATAAACTTACCGTGAATTCACAACATAGAAGCACTGAGTACAACTATATCTACCGGCATGAAACCGTCTGGCATGGATGTTCCTCTGACCGGGCCTTTTGAAACGGATTTTGCAGACAGGACATGCGTATTCACCGAATTTCTGTAAAAGAAGTATATACATAGGGGGTGCTGAATAGGGAAGCGCTTCTGTGCCCACCGGGCCACTAGTTATTATATGGCCCATGTTATTCTATCGTCGTGAGAATCAGCATCGCGTTCTAGGATTTGTATTATATAATAACTAGTGACCCGCCCCAGCTTCGCACGGGTGCAATGCCGGTACAATATATCATGTTTAAACCTTCCTCTTGAATCACTCTATCTATTTAAAAAAAAACAGCATCAAAATCCGTTGCGTAGGTTTAAAGATCTAAGCTTACATAGGCAAGCGATTTTGTTTTATTATATGTTATGATACTTCCACAATGCCCTTCACGAAGCTAAGGATCGCAGCAGATGGAGGGAAATCATACGGGAGAAACTGAGGCAGCGTAGGAGTCACGACCCTCAGTAATGAGGAAAACGATGCGAGGAGGAGGAGGAAGATACTTACATCAGAATGCTTCAACATATGCACATCATACACTTGTTTAGTTACAAATCCTTTATAACATAAGGTGCATTTGAAATAGGCATTTTTATATTGTGTTGTCTCTTTTCTCAGCTGCATTTGCTCAATTTGTTCATCAAGGGACAGATGGGTAATTTTAAAGAAATTAAGATTCAACGGCTGCTTTTCTAGTGGTAAATTATTACTTATTTTCATATCCTGACTATTTTTATTATTTACATCATCACCAGAATTACCATCATCAATTTCATCATTATCGACATAGTCTTCTAGTTTTATCTCTTCCTTATTTACAGTCAATTCTGTTTCAGAACATTCCATATAGTGATAATCATAGAAATCTGGGTTGTATATTTTTGTAGTTAAACACGAGGTTAATTTGTGTTTATTTCTATTTATGGAGGCTAAACATTTCTGTGTCAACTGTAAAGCAAATTATTTTAAAAAAAATTAAACATTGATTAGGCTAAACAGTGCCTGAATTTGACAGATATTCCAGTTTTGGAATAATAACACTGCCATTGTTTTAGAATTTAACATCCAAAATACACACAGCTGTGTTCCCAGGTGATTATGTATTCTGAAGCCTCAGCATCAGCTAAGGAAAATACTTACTTGCTCAATATTATAACTTTTTAATAGCTTCATCATAATAAGGTATGCTCTATAACTCTTCCGTCTAAACCTGCTGCAGTTGATCAGACGTTGTGCACATTCCACGCATAGATACTTCGGTAGAGTGTCCTCATCCAGCTAAAAGTACATATAAATAAATAAATATACATCTACAGTACAACATATTTAGCTGACCCACATAATCCCTAAGGACTTGTGTTGTGGAGACATGTGCTGCTTTTTGGGGTGTCCTGGATAGTTTTTAAGCATCGTCCTCATTTTTAGAGCCCTGACACATCCGCCATCGGCAGATTTTCTAAAGGTGCTGACATCAGGTCAACGCCTAGTGCGACGATGTAAATAAGCGTGAGCGGCACCTCTAAAAAGCCTAAAAGAAGCAAATACGTAGTCACCGGCACTGAATGTGTTAAAGACCTATGTTATGAAATTCGCACGCCACTAACTATCTACAATCGTATTGTCACTGGACTCGCACATGTATAGTCCTGGCTTTTAATCGAAATGTCCTGGTATTTCTTCTTGAAATCCTGGTTATCAAAGTTTTGAGATGGCAACCCTGGTATAGATATACGCAAAAAATGTTTTAAAAATCGAAAACATTGATTGCGACAAAAATATTTTTCCCTATCTGTCAGGAAATAGTCGATTATTATTTATTGATGTTGAGAGGTATAATGAATTTATGGATTTATGAGGGTGGTGAAAAAGGAAGCGCTTCCGGCCCCACTGGGCCACTAGTTATTGTTTGGTCCATGTATATAGTCCAATCGTTCTGTCTTGTCTCCAATAGGCGGCTCCACTACAAATGTTGCCAAATTTGGTAAACAAATAAACAATAGGATTAAGTAGACATTTATATAATATTATGTAACTTACAGAAATTCCAGTCATCTCCTCATATGGCAATTCTAGTTTGTATTCCATTATTGAAACTAATTTAACATCTATTGCCAAGCATATCCGACAGACCTGAAAATACATGAATATTAAACACAAGCTTCTAAAAAAAAAGTGTTGGTAGTAGGGCATGAATATCGGAATCTCGTAATCTCGGACCGCGACATTCGATATTACAATTCCGATACTGAGTGGTCCAATATCGTAATATCGGAATCATACAAAATGTTTGTTTTGAGTTTGAGATTAAAAATTTAAGCTCGCCACAACTATTAATAAACCTATACTATTCTATAATTATTAAAATGTACGATTGTGCAATAAAATTGGGTAAAGAATACCAATATTTTCGCTCCCTGTCGAACTGCAGCACCCTAGTGTGTTTTTTGGCACACAAGTTACCATTTACTTCTGAAAAATGCAGACTCTATGGAGAATTTGTGATGATCGCTAATGCATTATGGAAATGGTGATCCAGGCGAAGCGAATGGAAATCTTTGACCACGTTTTACTGTATAAGCTTAGATTACTTCTTAAAATGTATAGACGCTAATGATAAGTAATATTTTTGTTTGAAGCATATTACGGGAAATTGTAACGCGAGCGAAGCAAGCGTGAAATTTACATGGTTTTTGGCACATAGTTGTCAATTATCTCTTCAGGCTCTACCGAAAATTTGTGACGATCGCTAAAGCACCATGGAAATGATGACGTCCAGGAAGCAAACGAGAATTATTTATCATTTTTTACGGTTAAAGCTTTGTTTCTTTAAAAAAATATTATTATTACTATAAGTCAAGAGCACCCGAAACCGGCAAGCATGTATGAAGATGTTAATGAATGTGGATGAGGCGAAAGAGGTATGTTTGGAACGTACTAAATGGAGATCTGTAGTCTCTGCCTACCCTATGGGATATAGGCGTGAGGTTATATATGTATGTTATATAAACTATGTCCTAGTTTAAAGGGCGTCCGGAAAACGTCCGGGCGGGGTTTTTAAATAGTGTCCGGGTTTTATGTCAGAGGAAATCTGATTAACTAGATAGAATGGAATGTTTTGCAATAAATTACGCCATTTCATAGTAAGAATATAACCGCCCCGCTCTGCGCATCCTGCTCTATGTATCAGAGATGTAGTTATGCAGTGTCAATGATACGGGGCCACTGGTCTAACATGTGTAAGCAAAAACATAAATTCTCGTGTGAGAATAATAAAATATAGGTACTTATAGTAATAATACATACATATATAATCCGGGGAAACCCGGACGGATGGCAGCCCTATGTGTACCTACGTAGTACGTACGCACAAAAATCAGTTGCGCTCGTGAATTTTTGTTTATGATTGTTGTTCCTAAATTGTTGATTTTGCTTGATATTATTAAATTATAAGAGAGTTATGTGAAAGTCTGTGAATATTACATAATTTGATTTTATTATATTTTTTATTAATTCCAATACAATAATTTAACGAGTGTTCTACCAGCCATGACTTACGGAGCCGAGACGTGGAACCTGACGGTAGGGCTGGCTCACCGATTGCATGTCACTCAGAGAGAGGTCAATGCTCGGAATCTCGCTAATGGACAAAGTCCGAAACGAGATTATCCGGCAGAAGACCAAAGTGATAGACAGTCTCGAAATGTAGCAGACTGAAGTGGCAGTGGGCCGGCCACATCTGTCGTAGAACCGATGGACGGTGGAGTAAACCGGTTCTCGATGCCATTTGCCAGATGGACCGATGACTTAAAGCGGACGGCTGGTAGTGACCGGATGGCAAAAACGGGAGATCTAGCCATGTGGCGTACACAGGGGGAGGCCTACGTCCAGCAGTGGACTGCAATAGGCTGACGACGACGAATTTAACGAATATGTGCAACTAATAACAAATATTTGCAATTCCGATATTGAGTTCTAATATCGAAATTCAGTATCGGAATTCAAAACCTTCCGATATTGCATGCCCTAGTTGGTAGGCTTTTCGATTACTATGTGGGACATATCAACTATTACTACTATACATACATACATAAAAATCACGCCTCTTTCCCTGCGTGGTAGGCAGAGATCACGGTGTATAGTAGTATGAAGTAGGATTTTTCATACTACTCTACAACTCAACATATAGGCTACCTAGCTTAACAAACACAAACATAATCGCACCATTAATTTATTACGTAAGACTATCTTCCCTAGTTTTTAACCCATACCCTTTTCAGTAAAAATAAGAGATGGTCGACCCCCATCCCCGCTAAATATTATATCGAAAGATCATAAAATAAAATAAACATTTACGAAAGAAAAACTTCGCTAGCGTGAAAACTTTACGGAATATAAAACAATATTTCAAAATCACAATTTTAGACCTGCCAAAGAACGCTCCGTACAAACGGCTACCACGACGTGACGTCACTCTTTAAGCAACTTGTATGCGCGTAAAAGAACTTTTCTTCTACAGCTATATTAAATTGTAGTGGACGCCCGCGACTCCTTCCGCGTGGACTACAGAAAAAAACAAAATGTCGAAATTATCCGGGATAAAAGTAGCCTATATGTTAAGTAGGACCTGTCACAATATATTCCTGAAAACTGCATCGAAATCGGTTCAGCCGTTTCTGAGATTAGCGTGCACAAACGCACAGACAGACAAAAATCCAAAAAATCATTGTTTTGGGTACTATTGCGTTGATAAAGGTCTCCTATTATATTTTTTCTCACACATCTTCCATGTACAGACGCGATCCGTTACATTTTTATTATATGCATAGAAGATATATGTAGAAGATTACGTTTATAAATATGGTCACAAAACAAAAGTTGTTGTAAATGATGCAGGTGGACATTGTGATATTGTAATTTTCAATTTCACATTTGAAAAATGGACTTGCCCACTTACCTTTGAAGGCATTTGGACACATAATCAAATTATAAATTTACAGATAGATATGATTGATTATTTATTCTGATAAAAATAAGATGTTATTTAGATTCAACCCAGTGGCGGATTTACAAATTTGCCGCCAGTAGGCTATTCAATTTTTACCGCACCTACAGACCTATGAAATTCAATACGCGATAAAAGCGAAGCGAGCGCGAAATTTTTATCGTTTTCAGCACATACATAAGTTGCCAATGACTTCCGCAGGCTCTACTGTGAATTTGTAACGATCCACAGTGTTCCGAAGACCCCGAAAAATGGACATCTCTAGCTGTTCCCGTATACCTATCGACGTAGTTTGACGAACTACCTATCCATTGAAATATTAGCTTGGCTGTTAGATAATCAATGGATCCTGACTGTTCAGTTGTTATGTTTCGATCATTAGAAAATATTTTATGTTCTTCAATAGTAATATTAATAATATTATATTATTTATTATAATTTTATAATTATAATAATATATTAATAATTCCATAATAATATTATAGAATTCTAGACCACCAGACATCTAAGTGCTTGTTTTTTTTCTTTTCAGTTTTTTATTATGTACATTATTTGGTTCTTTTTAAAGCAGTCGGGTTTTTGGATTTTTTAAATTTCAATTTTATTTATATTTTCAAAAATTTAAATTATGTTTTTTTATTAAGTAGTCGTTACGTATTTTGTTTAAGTAAAGTAGGTATTCAAAGACAAGACGACGAGAGTGTAGCGTGCGTCTCAACCATAGGAAACTACCCCATTGTCTATGTAATAAATGAATGGCACCTATAAGGATAACAAGGGTGGATCCAGACTTGGGGTGGTCAGACTCAACATTCATTATGGGTTTCCAATATTCTAAGCTCCATAAGCTTGACCTAAGCTGACTAAAATTGTATAAACATACTCGTAGTAGAATTGAAAGATAATTATAAATATAGATTGCCTATGAAATCTTCGTGGGTGGGAGTGCACTGCACCAGCACTCCTTAGAACGAGCCGCCAGTGCCTGAGTGCCCTAGATATGTTCCCTTGAAAAATAATAGGTGTCATAAAATCAATATAATTAGACAGCTTACCTTAACACAATGATTACCATCATCTAAACTGGGTAATGTGTGATTATTTGAGGCATCCTGAAAATTTAAACAAAATGTAAGCATTGTGTTTATTGTAATTTATCTCACTAATCTCACTGAAATGTATACATGTATAAGTACAAGTGTAGGTAAGTATAGGATAGACGTGTGTGCCGCACTGGCGGCGGCGCGCCGCCACCGCCGCCTTTTTTTTCACGCCGCCGCCGCCGACTTGCTTTTCAGCGTGAAATCAGCGCGACTTTTAACCAATTTTTTGGCCATTATATACCAAACCAGCCTTTATATTATACATATAAATAAATAGGTACTTTATGATTGTGGAATTTTGTAAAAAAAAAAACCAGCCGTAATGGCTGTTTAAATGACTTCTATGGGCCTAACATGCGCAGGCACGACAAGCACGACCCACTCCTGTACACTTTTGGAGGTCCAAACAGGGTACAGCACCGGCGCCGTCAGCAGAAGCGGGCACAGCACATCCATTAGGCTGCCCACTTCTACACACTTTTAAAGGTAACTGCTACATATAATAAAAGTTTTAACACTGATAGGTACCTGGAAAATGCAGGGAACAGCATTACGTCGTACTTTACGGGTCCCTCCTTTTGTAATGTAATAATCATGAGTTAGGAAGTGATCAGAACAGACAAAGCACTTCTCTTTCGGCAACAGGGTCTCTCTTCCTAAAGCTTGCAGCCATGCTTTTGCCAGATCAGGGTCTTTGGGTAACCTGAAAATTGCGAAAATGTACATCTGGTGCTCTAATATAAAGAGGAAGTTTTCTACTGTAACATAGAAGTTTGTTTGTTTGCATGGAAAAGGCTACAAAACTACTGAGCAGATGTGAAAAACTTTTTCATTTTATTAAATATAAATTTGCTCAGATGAATATAGACTATTTTTCATCCTGAGATAAATTTGGGTTTCTCCAGGAAATAGGGATGACTGTGAAACAAACACTAGTATAACACGTAAACATCGTACGTGGTTTGGTACGTACGTTTCGCCTATGTCGTGGCTAACATAAAGAATATTACCGAAAAAATAAAGTAACTATCAAGCTGTGTTATTATTACTTACGCATGGAACGTTATTCCTTGAGATTTGTCGCCCGAGACATTTTTACAACCGGCTACAAAACATTTCATACTTGATCTTTGAAAACTATATTATCGCAAATATACGCCCACTATTATCACGCGCCGTGATCTAGGTCTTATATTTTTCAAATTACTTTGTATTTACGATATGATTCTTTGGCATTTTCACGCAAATTTCCGATTTTTCCAAATCGGATTATTTATTATTTTCCTTTACTGTTTTGACGTTTTAATTTTTTCTAGTTTGTATCTCTATGGAAGGGCAAAGGAAAGACTAAGTTCTAGCAGCCATTGTGAGACTTTTCGACATAAACCATTGACGATATTTATTTTTGAAACTAACTGTGCCTGTTGGAGATTTTTTGTAAGTTTGAAAGATACGTTTAGTTAGGTAGTTCAAAGCAAAATATTATCATATACCGCCGAGACACGCAAAAGGGATTGGATTGGCTTTACGGACTTAGTTTCCTTTGCCATTTCTTCGCGATAGTAAAATAATACAAAATATCTCCACTCTGCAAAAAAAACACGAAATATACCTAAAATACAGAGGATTCGGCGGGAAAAGCTGGAAGGGAGCGGGTGTAATTTTTTGTGAAAATCAAAAATTATTTGTAAATGGCTTGCATGAGTCCGTAGAGTGATGTTTTCTGGTAGATAAGTTATATTTTGATTACTTGTGATGTGAATCTAGTGCGGGTGCATGGTTTTATACGCAGGTAAGCTGAGTAAAACTTTAACCGGAATACGATCTCTTCATGGGCCCATGTAAGTTGTTTCTGCAATTATTTTTCATTTTGACCAACTTTACACTTGTTCTTGAGGATTTTCCCGACGTTTCCATTCATCACCATGATCATTATCATCCCATAAATTCAGAAATCATTTACTAAAGACAATGGCTGTATGGGCTTAGTTCCCCTTGCCTTTCCTTCGGGATAAACTAAACAAAAAAAAACAATCAAAATAATTTTAAGTTTTTAAAACTTATACACCTACGTATAGAGTGGTTTATATTACCTGTATATTATTATACTCTTTGATAATTCCTCACCATCTGTATGTTCTTTAGAAGGTTCTTTCAGTACCTAGTCTGTGTTTTGCTGGCTGGACAGTACCTATATAGTTTGCTTTGACGGACTGCAACAAACTTGCATGTGCTGTTATGATGATATTATATCTATGTGGGTGCTAAGATCCTGAAACTATTCCTCATTGCCTTGGAGGCAAAGCAGCTACAAGACGCCGCTGAAAGCATTAAGAGCGTCTCTACTCGCTTCGACAATGCACACAATACTGTTTTAAGAGTTCATGGTAATCCCTATTTTTACATTATTCCTTGACTGCAGTAAAAAAATACGGAAAAAGTTCAGGGAAAATTTTTTTCGGGTACAAATTTCATTTAAATTTGGTTCAGTAGTTTTGGTGTGAACAGGTAACAAATAAATAAAATTATTTTCACATTTATAATATTCGTGTTGACAAAAAGTGTTGACTTTTTAAGCACCTTTCTATCCAATTTATTGGATTTATACAGATCAAAGCTGTAAGGGTTAGCTAAGTGTTGAACCAATTTGCGGCCAAACAACTTAGAAATTCATTGCTTTCAGGAACCACAGGTCTGTGGCTGCAATCAGCCCCAGTGGCAAGGTCTTGTGTTATAAGTAAGCATCACTCTTAGGAGACGAAGCAATAAAATGGAAAAGGATAATGCTAATAATACTTTGCCCAACCAAGTAAGATAAGTTTTTAAACACTTTACATTAAGCGAGTCCCACACTAAAATTCCTAAGGTCTTGTGTCATCTATTGCGCAAGCACAAACCTCTTGATAGTCCGTAACACTCATCACACTTTCAAATCTCATAGGCTTTGCATGTAAGTTGATAATGTTACTCCACATAAAAAAGTGCATGCTTACCCTACAGTACCTAATGTACATAAGTACAGAGATAATTAGAGAAACATCCATGACTTGGAAACAAACAGCAATATTCATCAGATCAATATTTGTACTTATCAGGATTCAAACCCAGGACCTATAGATCTGCTGCCATAGGTAGGGTCATTATACTATATTTCTTCTATGCTGCTCTGGGAGTGAAAAAAAAAAGTATAATACAACTGTTTCTCTTCCCAGGCATACTGTACAAGTCAGTAGAGGGACAAGAGGGTCTTGGTGTTTTGTAGGCGATGGGCTGACCACCTGTCACTACTAACCGAATTTTTGTACATCTCAACTATACCCTCAAAATTGGTCAGAAGTGGCACCATGTGGTTCTATCAGCCCCTGGGTTCTTTGCCTACCCCGTAAGAGATAAAGACGTGATTATACATATGTATATATTGTAAAAAAAAACCATTAAGTACAAGGGCGAGCTTAATGCCTTGCAAGGCTTTCTATACCAGCTAACCTAATTACTTAAGAAAGAAACTAAGAAACCAATCAGTCTTCAAATCTATCTACTTATAGATATTCCCATTTCCAAACATACTCATGTCCCATGAACATATGAAAAAAAAGAGTATACATATATATTATTATTATACAGGGTGTGTCTGACAGCCAGGCAAATACTGAACAAAATGACAGTGTTATTACTCACAGGAAATGCATTTTTAATTTGATTATCCACAATGTTTGCTCTCTGTACCAATTGTATTGGGTAATCCTGTGACTGGTTAATTGGGCTTATTGGTTATTGTGGATTACATTCGTTTTTTGGACCACTTGTAACTCTCCATTGCGGTTGATCAGTATTTTGAACTTTTAAGGGACCAACTTTTATTTTGAAAGTCATCCATAGGTTAAAATTTTGTTTTTAAGTCATTAACGTCGATTCCGGCAGTCACAACTTATTCTTAAACGTAATTAAACCTAAAAATTCAGGTTTAAGCATGTCAAAAGCTAGTCTGGCAGTCACTTTTCTGACAGGTGGCAACTAAATTTTATTTAAATTGACGTTTCAACTTTTTTTCAATTTACTTTAGGTTTATGCGTAAAAAGCTATTCTGGTGGTCAAGTTTTTGACATCAGACGCGTAAAATTACTTAAGTTTATGAAGCATCTCAAAGTTGGTGTTTAAATACTTAAAAATAAAGGTGTCTTTTTGGAGTCGTCAGCGCTTCAGCGAACATGATATGTTGTTAAAACGTAAGGTTATTATAATAACCGTTGTTAGAGAAGCACCAGAATGGTAAAAAAGACACTATGGGTGCGCCCACCTCTGGGCCCGGTGGTGGGCGCACCCATAGTGAATGTTTGAACTTCCGAATTGTAACGCCTAATATAATTTCATTGGTAAAAAAGACGACAAAATAATCCAGTGATTATCCACCCCTACAAGAACTCCTTCTGTGCCAGTTTTATCTTGTTTATTTTGATGTTTTAAGAACATTAGACCCGTTTCCAATGTTTTCTACAAAGTTTCCGTTCATCCTATCCCTCATACTATCCCTCATAATCTGATTTTTTCATTAAAGACTTTAGATTTCTTTGCCTTTCTTTCGGGATGAAATAAAAGTATATATTTTTTCTTTTATCATTCATTTTTTGCTCTTTCGTTCACTCTTTTCTTTTTTTGACGGCATATACTGGCAACACAGATTATTAAATTTACAAGTGTCTACTTTTTAGGAGGTTTAAGTGTGTGACTGTCGGAATCGACGTTATTATCTAACTAAGGCGTACTTAATCGAACTACACAAATTTTTCTCTGAAAAAATTAAAAAAATGATGGAAAATTTTGGAATTTTTTTGCGAAAATTTTCAGTGTTTTTCGCCTCAGAATCATGGTCTGCAGTCGCCAAATCAATATTTGCCTGGCTGTCACTTCCACCCTGTATATGTTTGTCTATTACAATTACTCATCACTCAATTACAAATTTTTCATGTTTTGTAGACCTTCATCCTCATACCAGTGGCCAGCATTCAGTCGGTCGGGTCAGCAACCCCCCAAGGTGTACACGTAGTGTGTAACCCCGCTCAGAGTACGTCGAAGTTACCGCGCCTTGCGCCTGCGCCGGCGAGCGCGGCGCGGGGCGGCGGGGGGGTGCCTGTGCGCGTACGTGTTAAATGTTAAACTACCCTCTCTATCTCTATAATCTATCTATATCATTATATAAAGGTTATTGAGATTGAGAGGGTAGTTTCTGGTACTTGTATAACATTGTATTATTGTCATTAATACATATCACGGGGTCCCATTGGGAAGAGTGGTATCTGCGTTTACAATTCAATATCAAAAGATGGCGCTAGGGACATCAATTCGTAATTGACAATTTAATCAATTGTAGAAATCAAGAAGTACGATCATAAAACATTGATTTTAAAATTTCCCATAGGTAAAGAAAATGAAATCAAGATGATTGATAATGAAAATCCCGTGTTTTTCGCAATTAATCATTCCTTCTTTACGGGAGTTTTCGGTACTATAATGGTTGATTGAATCGATGAAAAGTTGTCAAATACTTACGCTAGATGGTAGTAAATACAGAATGATTCGTTCGAGTGATTCGATGAAAACTTATCAAACACTAAAACTAGATGGCGTAATTTAAGATTTTAAATATTTAATTGCCCTAAATTTTCCCTTTTTTATTTTAAATAAGTAGTTTTTTATACCCACCAATAATCATATTAAAATAAAAATATTAGTTAATGATAGGATTTATTTTTTAAATTGAAAATGGTTCCGATTCTTTTTTTTTTATTGTTCCACGGAAAGATTTTTTTATCACATAGGTAAAATGTTGCCAACTACTCCAATTTTTGTATGAATTCGTCAATTTGAAGATTATTAAAGCAATGAATTAAATTTAATCTAATCATAAATATTGTGAAGCTTAGTCTACTTTTATGAATTACACTTTTTTATATTAACTGTTACGTCAGCATTTTACTATATATTGAATTGATATAATGATTAATATACGAGTTGGCAGCCCCGCCCTCCTTACTTTTAATTTGTCAAAGTTGTTTTGCTTTTTCCTGCTGCGTGTGCGCTCTTAGTCGTCTTTCTTTAATTATTTTTTATATTCAAAAACCTGACCCTGCGCTCTTATCGGACTCTGAATCTGCTCTTTTGCGATAACTTAGCCTGCATCTTGGACCCTGTGATTTGCTCTTGTGACGACCCAGCTTACGAAAAAGGAATTTGTTTTGGCTGCTACACGAATCGGTACTTTGTTTTTAGTGGTATTTGAAACAATGCCGCCCCACAAGTGTTCCTATTTTATGTGTAATAACAGCTCTGGAAATAAAACTATGTTCTCATTCCCATGGAAGGACGATAATCGACTAAAAGTGTGGTTGAATAATTGCGGTAAGTGTACCTGCACTACTTTTTACACTAAAATTAGGTAGGTATCTACTATGTAGTAGGCAGACCTTTATTTATCTTTTACATCGTTAGCCTGGATCATTTAAACCGTACATATTTAAGATCTGAGTAAGGACAACTTGCAGAATAAATGAAAAGTTCATAGGTACCTACCTACCTAAATTTATTTATATAAGTTATCTACACCAGCAGTACAATATACTGTAGGTATAAAAATTGTACTAATTGTAAATCTTTGTTAGTGCTTGTTAGTTTAGGTATTTATTCTTCTATTGTGAACATGGAAGTAGATACCACCCTTATAATTTTTATAGCTGCAATGTAAAGTTGCTAGTAATATTAAATATTGATTGTGAATATGTTCTTTAGGGTTATATTTATAGTTAGGGGGTATTTAGCCTACCCTGCCCTTCTGTAACCAGCACCCGTAAGATGAAATTGGTGTGAGCAAGATTTTCACATTTAAACATCAAATTAACAAAGCTATTATTATAAAATTATTAACAAGCTATTATTAACAAGACATGCTAAGTTCATGTACTTTGAATGAAAAAATAGACTTTGGAATTAAAATATTTCCTGTCATGTTTCATAGCAGTTCTTGAGCCAGGACTGAATGAATTTGCGCTGATAAAAGTGGATTACTAATTGAGTGATAATTTGTTACACACAAAGTACACTTGCTTTGTCTATACGTCATTTTATTTAGAAATAGAATGAATCCGAAAGAACGAAATCAGGTTTTTTATTAGGCACAGTTTATTTTATTTTATTTATTCAACAAAAATCCACAGCTAAGTGACTCATTCAAAATAAACATAAAATGAAGCCAATTAATTAGTTCCTAAAGAGTTTACACTACTCAATTCAATGGTACCTACTCATACAAAGTTTGCACTATAAAAGGCTGATTTCTCAAATACAAGTACAAAACTGAACTTTTTAGTAGATGTATCAATATGGCGAAATGTCAAACTTCACTCATATCTTACAAGTACAAGTATTTTAATATTTACAAATAATGCTTCGAAACTGAAATTTCTGTCTTAAAAAAACATTGTTATTACTTAGCTCCGTGGATTTTTGCATGAATGTGAGATATCTCATTCTCACGAAAATCGGATGCAGGAATCTGTAAAACCTCACAGAATAGATAATGTAGGTATTGCTGTTTGCTGCTACTGTTATGATGATGATCATTATGTTTAGTAGGTAGACAAATACACAAGAATTTTAACTAAATCCACAAAGGATCCCTAATCATAAAAAATGCAATCCAAAAATATATAAAATTAACCTACTTAGTCAGTCTAAAGTTTTGCAGAACCAAGTACCTGGCCAAGTTAATTCATCCCATGGAACTACTAAAATGTGTCAAGTGAGCTGAGTAGTAACTGAGTACTCTGAATTTTTTTACAGGTAATATGACAATCACCCGCTTACCTGCTGAAAATTTAAAGAACAGATACTTGTGCATTAACCATTTTGACACTAAGTATATAAAAAATCACACTGCCACTATAAAAAGACTTTTGCCAACGGCTATACCAGAACCATATAAAACTTCAGAAATAACAGATAGTGCATGTGCTGTATCACCAGTTACAGTTCCGGGCTCACCAGGTCAGTTAAGTTTTAGGTTTTTTTTGTAGCCTAATAATAGCTTATAAAAAGCTTAAGTTAAAGGTGTTTTCAAGCTTCTGTACCCAAAGAGTAGGTATGTATTTTTAAAGGAGACTACCTGTCTGTCTAACACCAGGCTGTTTCCCATGAACTGCGGTAGCTATATTGTTGAAATTCATAGATCATGTATTTCTGTCGCCATTATAATTTAAATACCATTACAACATTTACAACCTATATTTTAAATTATTAGGGTTTCAACAAAAATGGTAAAATGGAATCCTTAATGATGTGAAATTGTCCGTCTTATCTACCTACCAATATACATATACACACACACACACATACAGGATGTAACAGAAAGGGTATGTTAAGCGAAAAGCTTTTGGAAATAGGATCGCTATAGTGGGCTATTTACATAGCTTTTCGCTTAACATACCCTTTCTGTTACATCCTGTATATATATCTGTAATATATAAAATTCTCGTGTCACGGTGTTAGAAGTTAAACTCCTCCGAAACGGCTCGACCGATTTTCGTAAATCTTAGCATGCATATCGGTTAGGGTGGAGAATCGGCCAACATCTATTTTTCATCCCCCTAAATGTTAAGGGTGGTCCACCCCTATTTTTTTTTTTTTTTTTTACAAAATTTTTTGTTTTTATTTTTTTATGATACCGCATACAAAAATACATACAACCATGAATTTTCACCCCTCTAGGATCAACCCCTTTCATATGGCAAAACAACGTTTGCCGGGTCAGCTAGTATACAGGATGTTTTTTTGTGGCCACCTTTAACGAAGGGTACGTATTCTATACATGAAATAAAGTAAGTTTATGCCAAAAAAATGTAGGGAATTTTTTTTTTTTTTTTTTTTTGATATTATACAGGTGATTTTTGGTCGTCAATGTTCCCGAAAACTACGGAATCTCCTTATCATCACGATCATTTTTCTCCATGGAAGCATACCTGGGAAGTGTCTGGTTTCCAAAATATTAGGGTCCAAAGTTGAGTAAATAGACTGCGTTTTTCTGCATAAATGCACATAGACGCGCGTAGCAGGATTTTTTCACGAAAAATAATTAATATCTGTCTATAAAAAAAACTAACATAAACACTAGACACTATAAATTTCGCACGATCAAGGAATTTAAAAATTTTTTTCAAAAAAAAATTTTTTTTTCCAGCATTTTTTTTGGCATAAACTTACTTTATTTCATGTATAGAATACGTACCCTTCGTTAAAGGTGGCCACAAAAAAACATCCTGTATACAATATATATCATCACGATCATTTTTCTCCATGGAAGCATACCTGGGAAGTGTGTGGTTTCCAAAATATTAGGGTCCAAAGTTGAGTAAATAGACTGCGTTTTTCTGCATAAATGCACATAGACGCACGTAGCAAGATTTTTTCACGAGAAATAATTAATATCTGTCTATAAATAAACTAGCATAAACACTAGTAGTTGTGTAACTGTGAATGTAACTCCCGTTGGTCCCCTTCCCGTAGGAATTTCGGGAAATCCGTTTTTAGAGCTTTCTCGTAGTCCCTAATCTAATTTTATCTTTGTAAAAATAGCTGATTTCGTAAAAAATTGAAATTCCCATAAGTCCCTTTCCCGTGGGAATTTCGGGAAATCCGTCCTTAGTGCTTCCCCGCAGTCCCTAATGAACATATATGCCCTATTTTAGCTTCACATTTACAGCGGTTTTCGTAAAAATTATGAATTCCCGTTTGTCCCCATCCCGTGGGAATTTCGGGAAATCCGTTTTTAGTCCTCCCTCGCTGTCTCTAATGAACATATATGCCCGATTTCAGCTTCATATGTATAGCGGTTTTCGTAAAAAAAATAGAATTCCCGTTTGTCACCTTCCCGTGGGGATATCGGGAAATTCTTATAGCCTATTTTCATCCAGATCCAATAAAGATTCTAACAGTGAAAGAATTTTTGAAATCGGTCCAGTAGTTTCGGAGCCTATTGCAAATAAATAAACAAACAAACTAACAATCAAAGTTTATTTACCTCTTTATAATATTAGTATAGATATATATAATATCCTAGCTTGCGCAGACGGGGGATTTATGTCCGCTAAAATTGATCGCTTACAACTTACAAGTTTATCTAGTAACGAAACGAGGGATTAAAAGTACCGTGAACAAAAAGTCCCCCAAATAACCGAGGACATGCAGAGAGCGGACCAGACAAAAGTACGGAGGAGTTCCCGAGAAAAAAAATAGGCGAAGCAACGCACATTGCGGACTTTAGTCCGCGTTGTTGTTAGTCCATGTGTGTGAAGTTAGCACCACTATTTTGGAAATTATAAAAAAATTGGTTGTGCTAGATTGTGCTAGGCTTGTGCTGACTTGTGCCGTAAATAAAGTTTCAAAGACCAAAAAAGTTGCAGAGAAAATAATAAAAAATAAAATAAGAAAATGTTGATTTTTCGTTTGCAGCACATTCTTGCATATGTATATGAAACGGAATCTAAACATTTTTTTATTTATGATAGTGGACGCCCGCGACTCCGTCCGCGTGGACTACAGAAAAAATAAAAAGTAGCCTATATGTTAAGTGTAAAAAGTAGCCTATATGTTATCGCGGTTGTCGTAAAAAATTAATTCACGTTTGTCCCCTTCCCGTGGGAATTTCGGGAAATCCGTTCCCAGTGCTTCCTCGGGGTCCCAAATAAACATATATGCTCAACTTCAGATTCACATGTTTAACCGTTTTCGTAAAAAATAAATAATTCCCGTTGGTCTCCTTCCCGTGGGAATTTCGGGAAATCCGTTCTAGTGTTTCCTCGCAGTCCCTAATGAACATATATGCCCAATTTCAGCTTCATATGTATAGCGGTTTTCGTAAAAACTATGAATTCCCGTTTGTCCCCTTCCCGTGGGAATTTCGGGAAATCCGTTTTTAGTCCTCCCTCGCTGTCCCCAATGAACATATATGCCCGATTTCAGCTTCATATGTATAGCGGTTTTCGTAAAAACTATGAATTCCCGTTTGTCCCCTTCCCGTGGGAATTTCGGGAAATCCGTTTTTAGTCCTCCCTCGCTGTCCCCAATGAACATATATGCCCGATTTCAGCTTCATATGTATAGCGGTTTTCGTAAAAAATATAGAATTCCCGTTGGTCGCCTTCCCGTGGGAATATCGGGAAATTCTTATAGCCTATGTTCATCCAGGTCCAATAAGGATTCTAACGGTGAAAGAATTTTTGAAATCGGTCCAGTAGTTTTTGAGCCTATTCATTACAACCAAACAAACAAAGTTTTCCTCTTTATAATATTAGTGTAGAAGATTATGATAAAATGGCGGTGTAGCAATTTTTTTTTCAATCGTGATTTTCTGAAAATTATAGTGGTATCGAAGGCACAGTATTGCATAGCCCTAGAGCGAACTCAATGGGGCGGAAGGGGCGGCCCGCCCCGGGCCTCGAGTCTTGGATGGGCCCCCAAATGCCTCCGCATCCCCTATCAATTCTATACAAGACTTTAAAAATGTGCTTAGTACCTACATAATTTATTTTTTTTATATAAAAAAAATATTACATCTTCTACTAGAAGGCGGTCTAAGTGGAAAAAAACACGTGCTACACAATTTCATCAAGATCAATACCACTACAGCCATCTAGACTCTAGACGTCACAAATTCTTAATAGAGCCTGCATTTTCTGGAAGTAAATGTGTACTTATGTACCAAAAAACAGTAAATTTTCGCACTCGCTACGCTCGCGCTTCTATTTTTGTTAATACTAATTATATCATCCGTTCTAAGTTATTTCATTAACGAGTGTAATAGTGTTTTTGATTTTTGTTGCGATATAAAATTAAATGAGTTCAGAGTTAGTGCATTTTCGAGTATTTGTACAAAGTAAGTAATTCTTCGTATAATTTTGCCCAGAAATTATAATCCGTAGTAAGTAATTATAAGCCAGATTTTTACGAAACAAACAAACATTTATTTGTAAGTAGGTACATACAAATGTGAACTGAATAAAAGGCTCGAAAAACTTAAATTTATTCAGCATTGCCGCCCGCCCGGGTCTTTGACGGGCTTAGTCCGCCACTACACACACGTATCCACATGTTATTTTATCAATTTTACACAATGGCGGTGCTGGCGATTTTTTATTTCCTCTATAAGTTTTCTTTTGAAATTTTATCAGCCATTTTTTAAAATTTCCAAAATGGCGGTGCTAACTTCACACATATCGATTTCCGGGCAACAAATGATCGCACATCGTGTGCGTTGAATTCACGGTAATCTGCGGCGGACTATTTATTCGCGGAGCGTACCTTTTTCTCCGCCGCGGAGAAACGTCCGTCGTCTGCGCTGGCTATTATAGTTTCGGAATAAAGTGGCTGTGACATACGGAACCCTAAAAAATATAGGTATGTTAGATTAGATGGCCCCCTTTTGTCCTCCCATACATGAACTATAACAAAAATAAATCAATTGCGGTACCGCAACACAGAGCGTGGAGGTGAAAACCGCCCCGGGTAAAGAATAAAATGTAGTCAAAGACATGCGCGAGGACGGGTTGTTTCCCTGTCACCCATATACTGAGACTACAGACTACTGACAGACTAGCGCGATGTCGCTGTTATGGTTCCGCGGCTGAGGTGTGGTAATCAGCTCCCTGATTATGTAAAAGCAATAGCAAAGCCGAAGCCGCGCGATCGCCGCGATAATTGAGAGTGTGTGTGTGCGCGGGGCGCGGGAGGACGCCAAGCGCTCATTGCGCACATGAACACACTCCCTATAATAGCGATCGCGCGGCTTCGGCTTTGCTATTGCTTTTACGTAATCAGGGGGCCGGATTACTAACTAATTCGAAACCGAAACACAAAATATTATCTTTATTATTTTTTCAGATTTGAAGGTTCTGACTCCTAAAAAAGTCTATGTTAATAGAAGAAAATTATTAACAATAGAAGAAGATCCAATCGACGAGTCGGCCAAAATACATGTAGAAACTCCCAAACGAAGAAAAAGAATTCATGAACACGGTGATGAAGATACACCGAAGTGTAAAAGGTTGAAAACCTTATTAGTAAGTTCTAAAAAAACAATAAAGAGGCAAATTTTGAAAAATGCTAAGTTAAGTAAAAAAATAAACGATAAAAATGTTATTGATTTATCACGCCATAGATTTTCCAGCGAATCCAGTAAGATACTGGCTACAATGCAATTTAGAAAAAAAAAATCAAAAAAACATTGGTCTAAAGAGGAAAAAAAATTTTGTATGTCTCTTTATTACAAATCACCCGCTGCATATAAATTTATGAAAAATTCCGGCATAGTATTGGCAGCTCCATCTACAATACAGCGTTGGCTCCAAGAAACAAATTGTCTCCCCGGGATAAACAATGAAATTTTTGAAAATATTAAAATTAAATTTACCGACAAACCAATTAAGGATAGGGCATGTGCAGTATGTTTTGATGAGATGAGTATAATGGCTGATTTGGAATATACTAGTAAATATGATTTAATTGAGGGATTCGAAGATTTTGGTGGTGGTGATCGGAATAATAAAATCGCAAAATATGCATTAGTTTTTATTGCCAGAGGAATTTATCTAAATTGGAAAATTCCTCTGGCATATTTCTTATCATCGAAAACAGTTGATTCTAATAAATTACTATCAATTATTGATTTGGTAATTAACAAATTATTTAAATGCAATTTGATTCCTAAAATTACCGTATGCGATCAAGCTTCTACAAATGTGAAAGCAATGAAAAATTTAGGCGCGAGTGCTGATTATCCATTTTATTTTATTAATGGTAGGAAAATTTTTGCAATTTTTGACGCACCTCATTTGATAAAAAATATAAGGAATAATTTGATTAATGGTGATTTCGAAATAGATGGCAAACAGATTTCTTTCAATGACATAATTAGTGTTTATAACATAGATAAAAATAATAAAAGCAGATCATTACGAAAATTGACGCCAGTGCATATTAATCCCAATAGTTTTCAAAAAATGAAAGTTAAACTTGCAACACAGATTTTAAGTAATTCTGTTGCAGGTGCTATTAGAACAGCTATTGACAGCGGAGAGTTAAAGAGCAGTACTGCAGACAATACAGCTGATTTTGTCAAATTATGTAACAATTTATTTGATTGTCTTAATTCAAAAAATAAATTTGATTCTAATCCATATAGATGTGCAATCACAAAAAATCGTAAATCAATTGTAAATCAAACATTAATATTTAGTAGGGATTATTTTTCCAAAATAAACAAAATCATGTATAATAAGAATGGAGAGAAAAAATATTCGCGGCCACCGTGCTTTGACGGAATTATACAAACAATTAATGCAGTACTACAACTCTCTGCTGAAGAATTTACAATAGGCACTGGGGTCAAGTTTATAAATACGTATAGATTAAATCAAGATGTGATTGAAAATTTATTTGGTATTTATAGAATCAAAGGTGGATGCAATAAAAATCCTACGGCAAAATCATTGCGCTCCATGTTTCGATCAAGTTTACTTAACAATTTAATGAAATTTGATAAAACTAATTGCGAATCAGATCAAGAAACCTTTGTAGCCACTCATCAAAATATACAAATGAATATGGAACCTATACCATCAACATCATCCTCTACGGAACGAGTTGTTGGTATTAACAGTACTCTACCAGTACCGTTTTTATCAACGCCTTGTTCCGCAGAACAAGTTCCGGAAGAACTTAATAAGTCCATTGATGTCAGTGAAGTAACCTTAGAAACATGTTCAGTTGTATATTTTGCTGGGTGGTTAGGTAAATCATGTATAGAAAAATTTCGTTGTTCTGATTGCACGAAAATTTTAATCAAAGATCAAGTTGATTTAAATGATAGAAAACAATTATTGTTGATTAATAAAACATATTCCAATATAATGACACCTACCCTTAAATCGCCTAGTGATTTCTTGCATGACTTAGTAAATAGAGTGCTTGATTTTTACTGTAAAAATATAGATGAATTATATAAAATAAATGTAGTGAAATTTAGTGTACAAAGCCTAAAAAATGAAATTGATCTTCCAGTTGATTACCATGATCCAAATCACTTTGATTACTTGATTAGAAAATTGTTAGAAGTCAAAATTTATGATTATTGTAAAACTCAAAAAAAAACACTAAATTCAATTTCTAAATTGAGAATACTACAAAATAAGTAACGTGATTACTGAAAAAATAATTCATACTGGCGAACATGAACGTATAAAGAATAATAATTGTTCTTTATACGTTCATGCTGGCGAAGCTAATAATAATAAATGTATAAGTAACATTTTGTTTGGCAAGAATAATTATTTAAGAATTTCGACCAAAATGGTAAAACGGAAACATTACCGTCTTTGCCCCGAGCACTCACAGATTCTGATTAATTACTGTCGTGCTGCTGCTTCGGCTTTGCTATTAAGCAAATTAGGTATTTAATCAGGGGCCGCCGTTTCATAAAATAAGGCTCAAGACACACTGATAACACCCGACGTGACGATACGCGTGTCAATACATATGTCGGCGCAAGCCTCCAATTTAATTCAAATCATACTCTTTCACTTATTAGAAGCCCAAGTGTAAACACGTCGGAACTAAGACGATGTCGTCACTCTGTGAATCAGGCGACGGTTGGCACGGGTTCCGCGTCAAGCGCAACCACTATGCGGCGCCCCCGTCGGAGGGGACGCCGCCAACCTCTCATAGATGCAACACACACCAGACAGATGACTGACCAAAGTAGGCAGCCCTGATCTGACTCGTTTGGCCAACACAGGCCCATCGCAGTTGTTTCGAGGGTTCTTTAGCGGTGGGTTTTTCAGGAACCCTTAGTAGGTAGAGTCGAAAGTAGGACGCTGCTGGGCATCGACCCTACCAGCCATCCTACAAATAGTCATATAAACCTTTGTTTAGTCCCCCAAGCGACAAAGCCCCAGCCGCATCTGGGGTGCATTGGTCGCGTAGGTTTAAACCATTCGGTTGTGCGCCTTCAGCGCACACCAAGTAGCCCGGTGAAGATGACAAAGCCCTTCAGGCTATCATCAGTGTATCATTTCTAAAAAAAAAAAAAGGCACGGGTTCAGTCCGATTGTGGTATCCATACTATGCACACGTCTTAATTGAGACACTAGTCACACCTGAATCATATTTTGCTACATAATGGACCATGATGATATGCTACCCATTGCACCTGATGATACTTCTTCACCAATACTGCGCCCTGGCCGCTCCGAAACATATTAATTTATATGGTCCATGACACACTAACATCCCACGCGATCCCTACTCTCTATACATTTTTGGCGTGTTATCTCGACGAGTGTTAACAGTGTGTTTTGACCCTAACTCCTATGCCTGAATTTGGAACTAACATTTTTTATATGCAGTGACTCAAGATAATGTAGTCATAATACACATAATAACTAGCGCCGTCATTCAAAGGAAGTACGCATACCATGGAGAAGAATTAAAAGAGGAGCAGCAGCTAAGTATATTTTCATACAAAAATAGTGAGCGGGGGTGAAGTATGGGACAAGGGGAGCATCCTAACACTGTAGCCCTGCCTATTTACATAGAAACCACCTTGTAGTGACTAGCCAAACTACTTGCATAAGCGTGTGTTTACAGCTACTGCGTTACACTACTGGCCCTGAAGCTACGCTCCTATCATGACGTCATGGCTTCACGATTGCCACACGACTCAGTTCATAGTCGCACCTCCTCTTTTATACCTTCTCCATGACGCATACGCACTCTAGGTAGCCAGGACATTGTTGTCAATTGCATTGTTGTCAGTTGTGAATTGCCGTTTTAGCGGTTACCTATTACATATTTGGTTAGTTGTGGAAGTCATTATGATGTGTAACTACGTTAATTAATCATTAATAAAATAAACATTGTGATCTTTATCCGCCGCACTCATAGTTGTTTTATTATAATTTTATGTAAGTAGTACTTCCCTAAAGGGGTTTAGCTCAATTGGCTTGAGTGCTAATAACACTAGATATCTATTGAATTTTATCTAGATACCGGTAGGTACATACCAGTAGGTCTTACTTTACCTGTACCACAGAATACTTAGATAACAATTAGTACGGACCAGATGCCGCAAAGGTAATCCCATCAAAAACATAAATAAATATGTGAAAATAAAGCCAAAAGCGACTTGAATAAGGATCGCGGGTGCATTTCTCAGATTGTCCTAAATATATTGCCACCCGCCATCCTGTAAATTAAAAAAAAAACATTTTGTGTGTGTCAGGATGAAGTACAAAGTGACCGATTAACGTTCATGTACTACCAATATTTACTACCTAATTGCTACACCTACAATATTTAGTACCTATACGGTCATATTTGGTACCTAAGTAATAATAAAGATATTTAATTTAAAGAAGTGGCCAGCCATCCTGACGCACACAAAATGTTTTTTTTTTCTTATTTCTCAGAAAGTATACCGTATTTTATTTGTTTAATACTTGTTTCATGAAGTACAGAACAGGTACCAAATGTACTTAACCAATATATATGTAACTTGGTACACTGTTTAACAGCACACCCGCGGTTCTGACATCAGGATGGCGGATCTACCTAATATTCCAAATATCATTGTACGGACGCAGGTACACAGATTTTCATGAGGTACGTAAAAGTACACAGAAGCTACCAATATATTGGTGGATAACTGCAATACATTTAGGCCAATCTGAGAAATACACCCGCGATCCTGATATTCATCCCGCGACTCCGTCCGCGAGAACTGCAGAAAAACATGTCGAACGAGGGATGATGCGTATTTACGCGACGTTTTTACTTGGAAGTACGTAAACCAGGTACGGGCTGAAATACGCGGAAGACTTTGAAAGTATTTGCGTTGCAAGTATCGTAGTGATAGTTTGAATACAAAATTAAATCTTAGGCTATATCTATTAAGGTGTATAATCGCGCTATCTGAAAGAAAAACTTTCAAAGTAAAAATTTCATTTTTGCCAGCAGGGTTATTTATAACACGCAGCCTTATTGAAATAAGGTATTTTTTCTCTGAAATACTTTAGTACCTAGGCATCGGCGCCCGGTAACCCGTGGAATACTTGAAGGTATTTAAGTATTTTTATTTATTTTATAACGCGATTATGTTCTTTATGTCTAAGAAAACTAGGATAATATTTGTATAAAAACCTTATTAACAACTTGATACAAGTTGTTACAGTACTTTGTACAGCGGACTCGAAATATGAAGCACGACTACGAGTATACGTGAGCAAGCTCCTGCTGACAGCGCCAAAGCTGCGGCGGCGCTGGAGTTTCAAAAGTGTGCAAAAGTAGGCAGTCTAATGGAAATTCCGTGCCCGCTGCTGCTAACGGCGCGGGCGCCGGAGCTGTACTCGATTTGGACCTCCAAAAGTGTGCAGGAGTAGAAAGTCTCGTGGACGTGCTGTGCACTGTGAACCTCTTTTTTTGGTACATACATACATACATACATACTTTAATTAAAACTTCCAACAACAAGTATGGTACCTACACAAGAGAATGAAGTATTTAAAGTATTTCGCTGTCCAATCGCTATAATGTTCCTTATTACAGTCATGATAAGGATTAATTTTCTACGTAGTTAAAAAATACTTCAAAGTATCTGGAAACCTTTTTAGCCCTGGTATGAATTGAGGCATATAAAAACAAACCCGGCAATCTCCATAAAGTTTCAAAACTAAACTATGAATGCAGTATTTTTCATCTATGGTCTACGGTTATGCCAAAAAAGTACTATCTTAGCTAAGTCAGCAATCTCCTATTAAAAATACACTTCAAAGTTATAAGTTCATAGCAAAGACGGCAATCTCCTGTGTCGTGTGTTTCAAATATGGCAAAATCCAATGCAGCCAATCAGCGCGCGGTATGAGGAGGCCATCTTTACGATTTCAGTATGGCGGCTCAAACTTTGTTCGTTGGGTTGTGTACGAGGTTTTATTAAAATTTTATAGTTTTTAACTATTAATTTATAATAGAAATTAAAAAAAGATATAATGTGGAGTACCTAGCTTCCCCATCTGCTACAAATTTTACTAGAAAACGTCGGGCAGTGCCGGAAAACTGGAAGAAAAATGTGACCAAACGTATACGGTAAGTACGCAAGGATTAGAACATTTTGATACTTGACTTCACTCGTCCAAAATATTGCAATCTTAACTTTTGTAGACTTTATAAATGTGTTTAAAAACGTTAGTATTATCCAAATAGCTTCATAACTAAATGTATGTGAGTCTGTCTTTCGACATATTGTGTACTAGCGGCCGCTCACGACTTCGCCCGCGTAAACTTTAGAATTCCCGTTATTTCCCGTTCCCGTGGGAATTTTGGATAATCCTTTCTTAATGGGCGTCTCCTAGTCATAATCTACCTTCTTGCCCCTCATTTTCATTGGTCAAGTAGTTTTGCCTAGGCGTTGATGAGTCAATCAATTATACGGTAAGAACCGATACGTATACGGTAAGAACCGATGGCCGATGGAGCCGAAGGGTTCTAGAGTAGATACCTCATCTCGGCAAGCGCAGCGTGGGTAGGCCACTCGCGAGATGGACGGACGACCTAGCCAAGGTCTCGGGTATCTGCTGGATGCAGGCCGCTATTGACCGGTCGCAGTGGCAGTTATTGGGGGAGGCCTATGTTCAGCAGTGGACTTCTCGTGGCTGAAAATGATGATTATGATGATGAAATTTTGTTTAGTATTAACTATTTGTCCAGTGCTAAGGTCTTGATGCTTAATTTACTACTGTTGAAATATTATCAATTATTGTATTGAATATTCCTATATAGTATGTGCCGTATGGTTAATTTACGTGCTTTCACCTAACTTGCAATCATAATAATGATTTATAAAACGTTTGTGCTTACTAAAGCGGACGTACAGTTACTTACTAATAAGTATCACTGTGTCTTAACCATCCTAAGCTCTTCTTGCTTAAAGTTTATATGATTGTAATGCTCTTTAAACAATATTTTATTATAATGTAACTGTAGAACTAGGATAAATGTACACTAGTTAATTACATGTTATATGTCATCATATATGTCAATCAGTGATTAATAAAGACCATATAAAATGAAAGTGAATGATTAAATATTTTTAGTTACTTTGCAGCTTTTCTTTAGTTTTACTTGAAAGGATCAAAATTGTTATAGCCATGCATATTGATAATCTGTCATAACAAATTCGGCTTTCTCCAGGGATCACCAGTTCAAAGACGGCAAAATCCTTCTATTCATACCAAAAGTGGCAATCTCCAAACATTTTTATTACTTTTTGGGTGGTTTTTTCATAGTAATAGAAAATTTTTGGTCAAAATTGTGTTACACGAGTGCCAATTTATACAAAAATCTAAATATATCTTAAATGGTTACCGTTTTGCCATAGCTGTGACTTTTTTTCAATTTCCCAACAATCACTGAAAGTGGAGATTGCCAGGTTTGTTTTTATATGCCTCAATTGATGGACGTACTTTGAAGCCGTACGCAAATCATCAAGTACACGACCCATGTCTAACCGGGATAAAAATTTAGAGCACATAATACTCGTATACCTACATTATATCTTGTACCTAAGCCTCAATATATGAGCCAAAGACACGTATATGTGAAATATTTTTTGAATTGTAAGAGTGTCAAAAGTGGCTCCAAATGGTTGATGTAATATTACACACGATGATGAAAGGTTCTGTTAGCTTGAACTGGGCAACGTTGCCAATCCGCGGAAATACGAGCGGCAATCTGCTAATATTTTTCCTGCTTGCAGTGCACTTGCACAAGTAGGTAACGTCGCGCGACCTTGAGCGAGTTATGGAGCCCTGTCTATACCTACCTAAACCATTTTAATATTTAAATGTTTTATTACTTGGCTTTTCACAACTATTTGCTCCACAGGATCGTGATGGTGAAGTTAAATTTATATTCTTAGGTACATAATAAACAGTAGGTACCTACAGTCCTTAGCACCTAATACAGCTTTGCTACACATGTAATTGATAAATACCTGTAGCCCGTATATACAGTGAGCGAGTTTGGTGTAATATAGGCATATAGGTAAGTAAGGCAGGCAAATGGTGAAAATGCATTGTGAATATTTCTGAATTTATCATTGATCTAGGCCCTAGATTCTAAGGGATGAGTGCAATGTAGCCGCGTAATATAGCATTATGGGTTTACGTATTATTAATTATTTCTATTTAAGAATTAGCTCATTCTTCGTACACGAGCCACAGCACAAATTGCCGTCCTTGCTGTAGAAAAATAACTTTAAAAAAACATGTAGATATACATATAAGGTTCGGTAGTGACATAACAATTTTATGGTTTCCCAGCAAAACGCGTGCGCATTGTACATAGCGTGGGCATCGCTATCAACTCTCGGCGCTCTCACATTAGGTCCATTTTCGCATTGACGCTTCTATCATAAACTACAGATTTCGTAGGCTAATTTCGTAGGTATAATAGATTGATTGGTATTTGCATTTTGTATGGAACTGCGGTATCTGTTACCTACATAATGTAGTTAGGTATTACCTTATAGGTACTAACTATTTTCATATGAACACAGGATATGAACGTGTAGCTAGAATTTTCCCTTCCCTACCCCTAAATCCAGGATGGACGATGGACGTCTTTGGAAGGATGTAAGTAGGTATGTAGGTGCTAGGTATATTTACACGGTCTGTGATTCATACGCTATCCACCCACTTGAATCACTATCTATTTTTAAAAACCGCATCAAAACCCGTTGCGTAGTTTAAGATATGCATACCTACCTACATAGGGACAGAGAGCGAGAAGCAACTTTATTTTATACTATGTTTGATGATTATTTCATTAAAGAATTTCATTGAACATTTTTTGTGCGATGTAAATCTGAAAATGTGGTCATACACATAGTAACTAGCGCCATCATCCATCGGAACTATACGGTGAACGCACTCTTGTAATAAGCACGGCGACTCGGCGACTACCAAACGCACACACATAATATGTATGTAAAAGGCGGGGCACCATCAGGTACTTCGGCTATTGGGTTTGGGTACCTACAGTAGGACAATACCGCCATCTATTTTGTTGATTGCCGTACTATTAATTCTACTCTAAATATTGTTTTATATCTAAGCAACGGCACTAGATGCCGCCGCCGCGCCGCCGATTTACACGCAAGTTAACGACGACATCTAGTGTTTTACGCGCACACCTGCGCTCACACGCCGGAAAAGGTATCTTAAATTATCACGATTTGAATGTATAAAATGAGGTATCTGTACTATAGTATTATCATATCTGTGTACATATATAAATGGTAGATAATTAAGCATTTATTGATTGGCACGGAATGCAGAGGTCGTGGGTTCGATTCCCACCCGGGTGAGGAATTTTTTCCATTTCTTTAATATATTAATAATAATTTCATTTATTGATAATTAAAATCGCAATCTTCTCATCCAACTTTACAAAACTCAATATCTCGGAAACTAAATGCCGACAACTGGACCCTTTTCCCTTGGAGACCCACATATAGTGTATACATATTATGTTTATACATAAATATATTCTAAACTAGTGGATGCTCGCGAATCCGTCCGCGTGACCCTGAAAAAAAAACCCAATGTCGGGATAAAAATATTTTCCCAGGATAAAAAGTAGTCTATAATATTCTCAAGCTCTACTTTTGTACCATTTTGGTGTGTAAGAGAGACAGTCAGAGCTACTTTCGCATTATTTATATTAGCAAGGATTAAACTTTATATAGTTGTTTTACTATTTACAGAAAACTTCCAGTGCTGGCAAAAGATATAGCAGTAAAACTAAGAAATCACAAAATAATTCCCAATTAGAGAAATCTGTAAGTACCCACATAATTACTATCTTCCATCTATCGGTGAAATCTACTACCAGTGCATAATCCGTTGTGTAGTTTGAAAGATCTAAGCATACATAGGGACGGACAGTGAGAAGCGACTTTGTTTTATAATAAGTATACAGGGTGTAACAGAAAGGGTATGTTAAGCGAAAAGCTGTATAAATAGCCCACTGTAGAGAACCTATTCCCAAAATTTGAGACTCGAAATCACATTTTTAATTTTCAAGATTGTATGAAAATTCCTGAGATATTTAAAAATTCTCCATACAATCGGGAAAAATAAACATGTGATTTCGGATCTCAAATTTTGTGAATAGGTTCTCTATAGTGGGCTAATTACATAGCTTTTCGCTTAACATACCCTTTTTGTTACATTCTGTATAGTCACGGGCGGCTTCTGATATTTTTAGATGGGGGTTCACTCACATTTTTTTGAAATATGAGCGCATGCCATGCTAATTTACAGTTTGGAAACGCCGCGCGTGTTTACTCCCTTAACGAATGAGAATCTCATTATGAGATATTACAAGCGCAACTTCACTCTTATTAAAATTCAGATGACCTAATGAAACACATTAAAGACAACGATATCGCGTTCTAACTCGGACTAAGCGACAACTAGTGGCCGCTTACGCGAATTAATGTGAGCGGCGCTCCAGATAAGGCTAATTTTTCATACGATATCTTCTGTTTCACGCGCCGGCCTATGTCGGTATGTCTCTTTCGCACTCATTGAATACAGTACTAGGAATCGTACTAAATTTCGTTTCATTGGAGCGCGATCGCTAGCGCTCCACTCGATACATAAGATTTCAACTTACTTGAGACGAACGCGTAGACACTATTGTATAAACAAGGTGGAATTAAAGATAATTATAAATATAAAGAAATATAGATTGCCTATGTAATCTTCGTGGGTGGGAGTGCACTGCACCAGTGCTCCTTAGGACGAGCCGCCAGTGTATATAGTGATAGAAGATTATATAAGATTATGATTGGTTTGCTGGAGGAAATCTCTCTAAGAGATAAGCACGCCTTTGTACATCTTCCTTCTATTAATCTTTATTCGTGAAACTTTACTGTGTACAATAAAGAATAAGGTTGCTCATTTTCAGGCCGAAGTTTCAAGCGATATGACAACAGAAGCAATACAAGAAAAATTACAAATGTCCATGAATAGAGCGAATGAAAAGGAGCGAGCACTAAACGCTTTTCAGCTGAAAAACGAGCAGCTTGTGAAAAAAATTGCTGACTTGAAACAAACAATTATGGTGCTGAAGGTAAATGTGGCGAGTAAAGAACTGAAGGCATCACGATCTGATGAAAATGTGACTGAAAATTATGTTACAATGAATCAAGATAAATCGGAGTCTGGTGTTAGTGGGTATGTATTAAATACATAAATACATACATACTAGCGGACGCCCGCGACTCCGTCCGCGTGGACTGAACTGACTGCAGAAAAGACAGAAGAATTCAGAAGGCGCCATCTGTTGCAGACTTATGGAACGTACGATTAATAACAACAACCAACGTTGATGATCAGTTTTTTATTAATTATTAGTTATTAAGACCATTAATTTAAATAATAACTATCCTATCATCTAAGTTGGACCAAATTACATATATATGCCAATTTTCATGAATATCAGTTGACTCGTTTTTGAGTTTATTCGGAACATACACAGTGACACGGATTTTTTATATATTAAGAAGATAATCACGCCTTTATCCCTTACGGGGTAGGCAGAGCACCAAGGGCCGGTAGGACCACATGGTGCCACTTCTGACCAATTTTGAGGTTATAGTTGAGATGTACAAGTTCGGTTAGTAGTGACATGTGTATGTATCAAATACCTGTAATTTATACCTCATTTTATTTAGAAGTAGAAAAAATCCGAATGAATGAAATTAGGTTTTTAATTAGGCACATATTTGTGTTTTATTATCTATTTTATTAGTTCCTAAAGCACCTATAAAAAACCTAAAGAAGCAGATTTTGCGAACACAAAGTACCTAAGTTGATACCCATTATTTACCTTGCTGTACTGTAATTTTATTGGACTTTATCACTGTAATTTTTTTCAGATCAAATATCAACAGCGCAACCAAAGACATGCCTGACGGGGTATGTATAGTTTTATTAGTAGGTTATGTTATTATTTCCTGTGCTGATGCGGGGCTTCACTAGAATACAGCAGCTGCATCTCCTTCTGTGTATGTCGTAAGACTAAGGAACTCGGGGACGTTTCTCTCAGGGCGATGATCTAGCAACGCCATGATAATGGCTGTGAAATTTATAACCCTGCAGTTCTGCCTAGCCCATTTTAAAGAACACAGGCTTGTGTATGATATATATATATACAGGATGTTTTTTTGTGGCCACCTTTAACGAAGGGTACGTATTCTATACATGAAATAAAGTAAGTTTATGCCAAAAAAAATTCTGGGAAAAAAAAAAATTGGGAAAAATGAAATTTATAGTGTCTAGTGTTTATGTTAGTTTTTTTATAGACAGATATTACTTATTTTTCGTGAAAAAATCCTGCTACGCGCGTCTATGTGCATTTATGCAGAAAAACGCAGTCTATTTACTCAACTTTGGACCCTAATATTTTGGAAACCAGACACTTCCCAGGTATGCTTCCATGGAGTAAAATGATCGTGATGATGAGGAGATTCCGTAGTTTTCGGAAACGTTGACGACCAAAAATCATCCTGTATATGTATTTATTTTTTCTATTTTCAGTATACTTCAGGTGAGGACAGTGACAGTGGTGATGCTGAAAGTACAGAAACAACAAATGATCCTCAAACAATAAAAGCTGTAAGTACTTTTTGTTATTCTTTTCTGTACACAAATAAAAAATTTAAATTGCTTAGGTACATACCTTAAAAATTAATAAAGATATTGAATTTTTAAAAAATATATATAACCATCCAAATTCATGCGTACTTACAATATTTTTCATATATCGATGATTTCAGCCCACGATAACACCTGAAATGTCAATAAGTGAAATACAGGAGATGATATCAAAATACATTGGTACAGCTGAGGAGAAAGGAAAGAAAATTAATGAGGCTCGAAGCAGAAATGGACGACTGAATAAAAAAGTAGCAGAGCTAAGAGAAACTATAAAATCACTTAAAACCAAGTTAGGGACACCGATGAAGAGGTCACGAGTCATAAATGTCCCCGTGAGTGACAAAAGTGCCATATCTGGCCAGATGACAGATAAAATGGAGATCTGTATTCAGAGGTATGTAAAAAATCCAGTCTTACAGGGTGTTTTTTTCGTTGCCACCCTTAACGAAGGGTACGTACTCTATACATCAAATAAAGTAAGTGTTTACCAAAAACAAAATGCTGGGAAACGATGTAATTTTTTTTTATTTTTTATTTTTTATTACTTGATCGGGCGAAATTTAAAGTGTCCCGTGTTTATGCTAGTTTTTTCATAGACAGATATTAATAATTTGTCGCGAAAAAATCTTGCTACACGCGTCAATGTGCATGAATGCAGAAAAACGCAGTCTATTTACTCAACTTTGGACCCTAATATCTTGGAAACCAGACACTTACCAGGTATGCTTCCATGGAGAAAAATGATCGTGATGATGAGGAGATTCCGTAGTTTTCGGGAACGTTGACGACCAAAAATCATTCTGTATAGGACATGTAGCCACTAATGTATAAGTTGTTGCTGACAAGTTTCAACTAAATCTGTTTCGTCGTTCTTTGCGGGAAAGACCGACAAACATCAAACTGACATACATCATCATCATCAGCCTATTGCAGTCCACTGCTGGACGTAGGCCTCCCCCAGGGCACGCCACAAGACTGCCATGGGGGGTATTTGTCCATAGTCACCACGCTGGGCAGGCGGGTTGGTGACCGCAGTTTGTATTTCGGACTATGTTGTCAACACGGGAGGCGCTACTGCCCACCTCCCGGAAACCCTTAATCGCCTCGTACGATACCCACGGGCAGACATGCGGTGGTACGAACTCTCACACACATATCACAAGCAAATAAAATTAAACTTATCTACCAGAAAAAATCACTTTACGGACACATGCAAACCATTTACAAATTAATTTTGATTTTCACAAGAAAATTACACCCGCTCCCTTCCAGCTTTTTCCGCCGAATCCTTAATACCTTTTCATGGTTTTTTCCCATTGGCAAAAAAAAATCTCTTTTAGGGTCAATATTTCCAATGATCAGATAGGTCTATTTGAAGATCAATGTTACTGTTTCGATTAAGCTTAATTAATTAGCCTAGGACACTAAGTTAGGGTAAAAACTGTACCGTTCTGAGATGTTAAATATTTTTACTTTGTGTCTGTTGCGTTGCCTTAATAAAAAAAAAATCACACCATCCAAGTTTCAGGTTTCTAAGACCAGTGGTTAAGGCTGTGTGTTAATCCATCTGTCATTCAGAACAAAGCATTTTATATGTATACAGGGTGTAACACAAAGGGTATGTTAAGCGAAAAGCTATGTAAAAAACCCACTATAGAGATCCTATTTCCAAAATTTGAGACTCGAAATCATATTCTTATTTTTCAAGATTGTATGGACATTCCTGAGTTGTTTCGGAATTCTTCATACTATCTGGAAAAATATAAATGTGAATTTGAGTCTGAAATTTTGGAAATAGGTTCTCTATAGTGGGCTATTTACATAGCTTTTCGCTTAACATACCCTTTTTGTTACACCCTGTACATTTGAAGTTAGAACTATTTATCTGTTTATAATCTGATACATGTACTTTTATTTTTAACAACTATATTGTTAACATTTGTTTGTGTACAATAAAGACAAGACATTACTGGCCGCGTGGTGCCGGCAGAGTAGAATTCGTACCACCCCATGTCTGTCCGTGGGTATCGTACGAGGCGATTAAGTTTCCGGGAGGTGGGCAGCAGCGCCTCCCGTACTGATAACAAAGTCCAAAATACAAACTGCGGTCACCAACCCGCCTGCCCAGCGTGGTGACTATGGGCAAATACCCCCCATGGCAGTCTTGTGACGTGCCCTGGGGGAGGCCTACGTCCAGCAGTGGACTGCAGTAGGCTGATGATGATGATGATTAAAGACAAGTAATTTTTTTAAATTTCAGATCAGATATCATCAGTACAAAAAAAGCTGTGCCTGTTCAGGTATGTATGTAATGTTTTTTTTTAGGAGTACAAACTTAATTAATAACCGGGCAAATGTTCTTCTTGCCCTTATACCATATTTATGGTGTCGGCGCAATATGGTTTCTTTCGGCACTCATATTGTCAAACATTTGGCGTATGTTTTACAGCCGGCTGCTTGCCTGACGTCAATCCTCCTCGGGTATAGAAGTGTCAATCGTAGTATATAAAAATCCGTACATGAAATAAATTCAGTGGTACATCATGCCCGTGACTGGTATCGAACTCACGCCTCCCGACTGAAAGGTGCACGACTTAACCATTGGTCTATCATCGTTTCTGTGCCGTACCAAAATGTTGTTTTTCTTACTTCTCATTTATTTATTGCTATACTTGTAGACGCCCGCGACTTCGTCCGCGTGGACTGCAGAAAAAACAAAATGTCGAAATTATCCGGGTTAAAACTATATTCCCGGGATAAAAATTTTCCTATGTGTTAAACCAGGGTGTCAGCTAACTGCATACCAAATTTTATTAAAATCGCTCCAGCCGTTTTTACGAGAAAGAGTAACAAATATCCATCCATCTATCCATCCATACTCACAAACTTTAGAATAGAATAGAATACGTTTTCACGCAATGACACTTCACTGAAATAGTGTAACAGTAATAGTAGAACCATGCGGTATGTCAAACCTAATGTTAGCTTTGACATAAAGGAGAACTGACTTTAGCAGTTCTCCTAGATTTCGTCTTTAGGCGATTATAACCATTCGTAGTTTCACGTTAGTGGCCACAAAGCGCCGAAACTCTAACTTATGTTCGACAGATCGCAATAATGAGGGATTTTCTGACTACTTAGCTTAATTTAACTTGAAAGTAAAAAAATAGTACAAATCACCTGGATAGATTGCGTGAGCGCATCATCATCCCGAAATTCTGATTTGTCATTGTACACGTAGGAGGGGGAGTTGTGTATGCTTTCATGTAGAATGAATAATTTCAAATTGCAGGTCTGTCGGATATGCTTGGATTCAGACGTTAAATTAGTTCCATTACAAAAATGCCAACTAGAAACAGCTTATGAGGAGATGACTGGAGTTATCGTAAGTTTTTATTCTTTATTGTCCTTATGCGGGACTTCACTAGAATACATCAGCTGCATCTCCTTCCGTGCATGTCGTAAGAGTTCGAATCCCATTCGGTGCAAACATGGAGAAGAAATAAAAGAGGAGTAGCGGCTAAGTATATTTTCATATAAAAATGGTGTGCCGCGGAGCGGGGGTGAAGTATGGGACGAGGGGAGCATTGAACACTGTAGCCCTGCTCATTTATATAGAAACCAACTTGTAGTGACTAGTCAAACTATTTGCTCATTATCAATATGGTTGAAGATTGTTTTACTAGTGCAATTACTCATCACTAGATGGCAATATTATACTACGTTTTAGTAAAAAAAAGTACCCTGATAAAAACGCTAGTGTCTTTGTAATTTTAATACGGTTACATTTCGGAGCACAAACGTGTGGTTACAGCTACTGCGTTACACTGACGCTGAAGCTCCGCCCCTATTGTGACGTCATGGCCTACGAGTCAGGGATGCTTCTTTTTTTTTTTACTTATCTATGTATTTAAATACCGTTGCTTTGTACCCACGACACAAGACCTTAATGTGGGGCTAGATCAATGTGTTGTGAAGTGTGTGAATATATTTTTTAATATAGGGTCAGACAGCGAGATGCGACTTAGTTTTATAATATGTAGTGATTTACCTTTTAGCTGGATGAGGATATTCTACCGAAGTATCTATGCGTGGAGTGTGCACAACGTCTGATCAACTGCAGTAGGTTTAGACAGAAGAGTTGTCGAGCTTATCTTACGTTGGTGAAGATGGCTGAAAGAAATGATGATAATCAGGTTAGTATTATTATCTATCTACATGCATACAGTCATGCCCATCATTCCCCAGAGAGAGCATGGGCAGAAGTGTGCAATTTACACACCTACATTTCACCAGTAGTCCCACGTGGTAAGGGGTAAACCTAACGTTTTCCGCGCAGTTGGGTGTTTTTACCCGACTGCGCGACGCAAAGGAGTGGTATTGTGTTTAACAGCCTATGTATGTATGTATGTATGTTCTTTTGAAGCACTTCAGAGACGCCTCGACCGATTTTTATATTTCATACGTCAATCGATTCCTCTTAGTCCGGGGAGTGTCACTAAAGACATGACGTTGGTGAAAATCCAATATGGCGACTACTGGACGCCATTTTGTGAAAATGAAAAAAATTCAAGTCGACTAACTATATCGAGTGGGGTATCGTTGAATAGGTATTTATATAATCATTATTATAGTAGGGGAGCCCGAGATGCTAAATTTGCAGTTACTCGAGCGTCATGGGGACTTAGTGGATTCTACAGATTATGTTATGAGCAAAAAAAAGTTTATGTTGCATTTTCTATTTTATTGGGGGGTTTACCGTGTACACTTGTTTAAAAATGTAAAAAAAAATCGTCATATGGAAATACTCGAGCGCGTCAGTCATTTATAGTACATATGCGCTTTATATTACTCATAACTATTAGACATTAATCTGACAATTAATTGAAGGGGGGTGGCCAGAACGAGTGGTTGAAAAAAAAAAAAAAAAAAAGTTATTCGAGCGTGTCAGATATTCAAAGTGAGTGTTAAGTAAACCCTAAAAAGTGTACTATTCAAATGACTGACGATTTGCACGAGGCGTTCAGTCATAATTAATTTTTTAATATGTAAAAAAAAATGGTGACCTTGAAATACTCCAGCGCGTCAGATTTTTCTGCAGGGGGATCAATTTGATGTTACTGTCCTCCTGAATCATAATCTGACAATTATATGGAGGGATATAGCTAATCTGACCATTTTTAAGGGAAATTCTTGCTGTGCTTTCTTCACAGATGAACTGTTAGAGCAGTTAACATGACATCTGATGTCAAAAAGGAAAAAAAGAAAAAAAAAGAATGAACGACAATTGAAAAAAAGAAAAAAATATTTTTTGACTCTAGAAACATTTGTTTAACTTATCTCGCGCCTTATCGTATTGTAACACGGGATAAATCTTAACGTAACGTATTGTTCCATTGGTCATGTTCGCGAAATCGATAATTATGGTGGTATAGATACGATACGAAATCCTTTATCGTATATCTACTTATCGTGGTCGTGCTAGCCCGGCAGATATCAAAATCGATATATTTTTAAAGCTCTGCTGTCTGGCGTCTGCTCATGCGTCACATCATGTTTTTGACTAATCCGATTTCTTAAATTTAGAAAATATGCAGTAGGCTGTATGGGTTTAGTTTCTTTGCTTCAAACACAAACAAAAATTACACTCTAACTCTGACTTGTTTGTCTATGACAATGACATTGCTTGTTGGTTTGGTTGGTATCACTGCACTGGAGTGACTGCATTTTAGTTTAGAGTGTTGGTACGAACGTTGTTTTGTTGTGTTGTCACGAGTAAACTAAGCGTAGATTATTGTTATTTTTTTTGTGTGAGTTGTATTTATGTTAAATGACATGTCTGCTGTATGGAAGTTAGCGATAATTTTGGCAATTTTTATAAATTATTGCAAATTGGGCAAAAAATATCGATATATTGAAATATCGATATTTCTTGGGTGATATATATCGATATATTTGAAAAATATCGATACGATAAATATCGATATTTTTTTTCCATTTGCCCATCACTAAGCTGAGATGACAACATGGCGTAGTTGTGACGGTGCGAGAGAGTAAGAGATAAAGAATGAGTGAGAACGAAAGTTAGGCGCAGCGTGGGGGAACCACAGCTCTCTGCCGCTGTACGCTCCACCTTTTTTCGACAAATTAATAAACATTACCCCATTTAAAACGTCAGATTATTATTTTTTTACAATCCTGACACTATTATCTTTAAAATAAAAAAAAAATTAATCACGCTCGAGTATTTCGAGGTATCGTTTTTTTTTACAACTTTGTGACTTGTTTATTTCTTAATGTCACATTCAAATCGTCAGATTATTGAAATATACACTTATCTCACTGTAATTAACTTACCCTCTCTTAATCTGACGCGCTCGAGTTTTTCGGAGGATCGATTTTTTTTTACTAATCTGACGGGTTCCCCTCAACGTACACCACCATATTAAGGGTTCATATGTGGTAAGGGTACATTACATTATGCAAGGATTCTCCCTACATAATTTTCTGACACGCTCGAGTAACTTCAAAAATCCCCGCTTGGGCTCCCCTACTATTAGTTTTCTCTCAACATTTTTCGATACGATCAACCGTTTAGGATCTACGAGTATATCGATTGAAAGTTGCGTAACAACCATTCTCACATATAAGTTTTTATACCAAGTTGCCAATATGTAATTGTGAAAAGAGATGGTAAAATTCGTCATCCGAGTAATTGACCCGGTAGCTCAGTGGTTAGAGCGGCTGGCACGGTTTGCAGTGGTCGTGGGTTCGATTCCCACTCGGGTTAAGAATTTTTTCCATTTCTTTATTAATAATTTTATAATATAAGTATTTAGACAGCAGCAAGACGAAAACTTTTTGCTGCTGAGCATGTTGAGCATGTTTCTTGAAGCGTACCTATTAGTAGCTAGGTACTTATAACAAAAAAGTATAAAATAAAAAACACATAATTTAAAAAATCCAAAAACCCAACTGCTTAAAAAAGAACCAAATAATGTACATAATATTCTATAATATTACTAGAATTCTAGACCACCGGACATCTAAGTGCTTGTTTTTTCTCTTTTCAGTTTATTTATTATGTACATTATTTGGTTCTTTTTTAAGCAGTCCGGTTTTTTCTTTAAGTATACGATTAAATAAGCGATTATTTTTTTTCGCCTTTTTCCACAGTTAACATGGGAACAAATAAATTCAGTTAATAGAAACGAACTCAATTTTATATCCAACTTGGGAACAACATTTTTCAAAGATGACCACTATGATTTCATAATGACTCATGCTGAATCATTTCTTTCTATAAAAAAGGAAGAAATTGCACAACCATATTCTGTCACTATTAAAGTTGAAAAGGATGACTATAATGACCCAGACAATTATAATTATAATGAAGCAAATAATTGTAATAAAGCACAAAATGATAATCAAGCAGATAATGATAATGAAGCACATAATGAAACGGATAAATATAATAAAGCACATAATGACAATAAAGCAGATGATGATTATAATGAAGCAGAAAATGAAAAAGATGTCGATAGAAATATTGATCACCCAGATAATGATGGTACACCAAATAAGAAGAAAAAACGCCTAAGAGATTTAAATATGTTTACGATTACAAAATTAACTGAAGAGGCGAAGATAGCTCTTATGGAGAAAAGGAAGGAATGCGCGAAATATAAAAAAGCAGAATTTAAATGCGATTTGTGTTTTAAAGCGTTCTCGGTGAAGAAACCTTACGATAACCACATGACAAGGCATTCTGATGTAAGTATACCACGTTTCTTTTTACCCGATTACGCCAGTAAAATCGGCCGCGTGGTGCCGGCAGAGTAGAGTTTGTACCACCCCATGCCTGCCCGTGGGTATCGTACGAGGCGATTAAGGGTTTCCGTGAGGTGGGCAGCAGCGTCTCCCGTATTGACAACATAGTCCGAAATACAAACTGCGGTCACCAACCCGCCTGCCCAGTGTGGTGACTATGGGCAAAATACCCCCCATGGCAGTCTTGTAGCGTGCCCTGGGGGAGGACTACGTCCAGCAGTGGACTGCAGTAGGCTGATGATTTTTGGCACACCCTAAAGTCTTAACTATTTGTCGCATTTGAGCTTGTATCATTAGAGTCACTCTTAAGTTGTGCGAATGACACTAAGTCGAAATTTTTTGCGGATATTTTCTACTTCAAAATAAGATAGGTATAGCTTAATGTATTTTATGAAATGTATAAACATTTATTTACATATACTTGTGGACGCCCGCGACTCCGTCCGCGTGGACTGCAGAAAAAACAAACTGTCGAAATTATCCGGGATAAAAACTTTTTCCCGGGATAAAAAGTAGCCTATATGTTATGTGGGACCTGTCACAATATATTCCTAAAAACTGCATCGAAATCGGTTCAGCCGTTGCTGACTTAGTTTAGCGTGCACAAACGCACAGACAGACAAAAATTCCATCAATCTTTTTTGTTTTGGGTACTATATCGTTGATAAACGTCTCCTATAATATTTTTTGTCATATTACTTCTATACAGGATGATTTTTGGTCGTCAACGTTCCCGAAAACTACGGAATCTCCTCATCATCACGATCATTTTTCTCCATTGAAGCATACCTGGGAAGTGTCTGGTTTCCAAAATATTAGGGTCCAAAGTTGAGTAAATAGACTGCGTTTTTCTGTATAGGTATATATGCACATAGACGCGCGTAGCAGGATTTTTTCACGAGAAATAATTAATATCTGTCTATAAAAAACTAACATAAACACTAGACACTAGACACTATAAATTTGGCCCGATCAAGTAATAAAAAAAAAAATTCAAAAAAAAAAAATTCCCAGCATTTTTTTTGGCATAAACTTACTTTATTTGATGTATAGAGTACGTACCCTTCGTTAAGGGTGGCCACGAAAAAACACCCTAAATAGATTTATAGATAAATAGTAATCCACGCAAACAAAATACGAAATTACTAGCAAAAAAATATATTTTCAGGAATTCGGTGATGTGTCATGCCCGTATTGTAAGCTTCGCTTCAGGAACAAAGGCAACCTTCAGTGCCATTCTCTACGGGATCACTCGTATTTGTTTGCCTGTAAACAGTGCCCTGAACAATTTACTAATCGGTATGTAAGTTTTTTCAATTATTCTAGACTGAACTTAAATAAATAAATATAAATAAATATTCACACACTTCACAACACATTGACCTAGTCCCACACTAAGATCCCTAAGGTCTTGTGTCGTGGGTACTAAGCAACGGTATATAAATACATAGATAAGTATATAAACATCCATGACTCGGTTACAAACATCAATATTCAATATGGCGTCGTAGGCAGGGTCACTACCAACTACACCAATCAGCCGTCTTATCGAACATCGAAAAACTAAGAGTAGTTTGTCCCGATAACGCTAGAACCATAGAGGAATAAGATGTAGACATAGAGTGCTAATGTCATACTAACAGTTTCGATGCACCATTAGACTTTTCGGTGCCTCACAATTCCAGTCCTTGACACTTAGATTGCATTACTATACGTTACAATACATGAGTAATGTAGTACATTACTATACATTACACTAATAGAATCTAAGTGTCAACGACTGGAATTGTGAGGCACCGAAAAGTCTAATGGTGCATCGAAACTGTTAGTATGACATTAGCACTCTATGTCTACATCTTATTCCTCTATGCTGGAACATAAAATATTTATAATCTTATAAAATTATTAATAAAGAAAATGGAAAAAATTCTTCACCCGAGTGGGAATCGAACCCACGACCACTGCAAACCGTGCCAGCCGCTATAACCACTAAGCCACCGGGTCAATTACTCGGATGACGAATTTTACCATCTCTTTTTCTAAATTACATATTGGCAACGTTATTCTTCATCCCGATAGCTATATCTATCTTCTATCTGTCTGTCTATCCATCTATACCAGGGATTCCCAAACTTTTTCTCATAGACCCCTTTCCAAAGTTAACTGGTACTCGTGGACCCCTATTTTTTCTCGCCAACGTAGACCCCCATCGAGCCTCTTGTGGATCCCTGCGGGTCCACTTGGACCACTTTGGGAACCACTCGAGCCACTTAGGTAAAATTATGACAGCGCTCAAAATATTATTATTTCTCCTCTTTCTTAGCCGTTGCCTTACAAATGATTTGTATAATTTTTCAGGGAAATAGCATTTGACCACCAGGAATCTCACGAAGGAAATTATCACGTCTGCCAGATTTGTGTAAGGGTATTTCGGTGAGTATATAATATATTCTCTTCCCGGGCATACTGTACAAGTCAGTAGAGGGACAAGAGGGTCTTGGTGTTTTGTAGGCGATGGGCTGACCATCTGTCACTACTAACTGAACTTGTCATCTCAACTATACCTTTATCAACGCAATAGTACCCAAAGAATGATTTTTGGAATTTTTGTCTGTTTGCCTGTGCGTTTGTGCACGCTAATCTCAGAAACGGCTGAACCGTTTTCCATGCAGTTTTCAGAAATATATTGTGACAGGTCCCACTTAACATATAGGCTACTTTTTATCCCGGGAAAATGTTTTTATCCCGGATAATTTAGACTTTTTGTTTTTTCTGTAGTTCACGCGGACGGAGTCGCGGGCGTCCACTAGTATTTAATATAGCTGTAGAACAAAAATTCCTTTACGCGCATACAAGTAACTGAAAACGTGACGTCATAATGTGGTAGCCGTGTGGTATTTTGTATGAAGCATTTTGTGGCAAGTCTAAAATTGTGATTTTGAAATTGTTATATCCCGGAAAGTTTTCATGCTAGCGAAGTTTTTCTTCCGCAAATGTTTCTTTTATTTTAATTCTTCTTCTTCTTCAGCCTATTGCAGTCCACTGCTGGACGTAGGCCTCCCCCAGGGCACACCACAAGGCTACTGTCACAGGGGGGGTATTTGTCCATAGTCACCACGCTGGGCAGGCGGGTTGGTGACCGCAGTGTGATTTTCGGACTATGTTGTCAACACGGGAGGCGCTGCTGCCCACCTCCCGGAAACCCTTAATCGCCTCGTACGATACCCACGGGCAGACATGGGGTGGTACAAACTCTTCTCTGCCGGCACCACGCGGCATTTAGTAATTAATAATAAATATTAAATAATAAATAAATATATAAATAATATTTAAGTATTATTTAAATTTGTAGTAGCAGCAAGTCTCTCAATAAACACATGAGTGATTGCCATCGGTCGGAGTTACGATCTCAGAAACTACTGAGCGATCAACAGGGTAATAATGAGGTATGATTTAATTTGAATTTACTCATATAAGGCGTTTTCATAATAATGTAAAGTATTTGGAAAAAGGCGTGGGAAGGTCGCCCGCGAGGTGGACGGACGACCTGGTCGCGGGCGTCGGTCGGATGCAGGCTGCTTCCGACCGGTCGGAGTGGAGGTTGCTGGGGGAGGCCTATGTCCAACAGTGGACTTCTCAGGGCTGTAAATGATGATGATTTGAAAAAATAACTTGTACAGGCCTTATCTTTCCGACTCTTTCTGTCTTAAGCAGCTGTCAATTCGATTATATTTTTCTCTCTCTCTCTCTGATTTATTGGTCTTTTAGGTATTTGGTTGATGAAGGTATTACATTTATTTTTAGATACCAGAGGACGGACCTCTCTGTGAACTGTGTAACATTCGCTTTATCTCAGTAGACATGCTTCAGAGGCATTACAGGATATCTCCAAAACATAATAATGATGGAAGGTTAGTATACAGTACAAATAACTATACAGGGTGTAACAAAAGGGGTTAAACGAAATTCTATGAAAATAACCCACATATTTTCCAGATAGTATGTCTCCACTTACTTAGGAATGTTCGTACAATCATGAAAAATAATAATTTATGATTTCAAGTGTAAATTTTTTTTTTTATAGGTTTTGTAAAGTTCACACAATTTCAACTGAAGGAATTATCAATTGACGGAAGTCATGATAATTTTAGTTACAGAAATTAATTACAATTGGCTAGTTTTAACATAAAAATAAGTTTGTGGGGTTGCCATTTCATTAATTCACAAACTTAGCGTGGCCCCACTATACACGATGAAAGTGACATCAATGATATGGCGACTTCAGTATTTTCCTGTCTCTCTCACACACACCCTGTATTATTTAAACCCACTTACACCCTTTTCCCTATATTTTAAAATTGTCGTATTTTCTAATTGCGTGTGTACAACAAAATAATAACAATAAAACTTGTTTTTTACAGTAAGAAGCTGAATTTACTGTCTGAGGACAAACAGCCAAGGAGACGACAAACCGGTAAAATGAAACCGGTTCACAGAAGCGAGCGTATTATAACATGTCCCGAGGTAAGATTACTATCTTAATACTAGCGACACCGTTCAATAACCGTTTTAAACAAATCATACACTATACAGGATGTTTTTTCGTTGCCACCTTTAACGAAGGGTACGTACTCTATACATAAAATAAAGTAAGTTTATGCCAAAAAAAAATGCTGGGAATTTTTTTTTTTTTTGAATTTTTTTTTAATTACTTGATCTGGCGAAATTTATAGTGTCTAGTGTTTATGATAGTTTATTTATAGACAGATATTAATTATTTCTCGTGAAAAAATCTTGCTACGTGCGTCTATGTACATTTATGCAGAAAAACGCAGTCTATTTACTCAACTTTGGACCCTAATATTTTGGAAACCACACACTTCCCAGGTATGCTTCCATGGAGAAAAATGATCGTGATGATGAGGAGATTCCGTAGTTTTCGGGAACGTTGACGACCAAAAATCACCCTGTACAACTCTGCAGTTGCAAATTATTCAATACAGTTTCACCTGATTGGTTCTATGTTGTATTTACGGAGTCCGCGAATGTAGTTGTGAAAAAAAGCTGTTATGCAGATGCAACTTTCAACAGTTACGTCGTGTGTCAATAGGCATATTTGATAAAATATACTCTCTGACACCATTCACTAAGTCCTATCTAAATCTATTGTCCATATGTATAGGCCCAACGCAGATTATCGGGTTTGGTTTGAAAAAGGATTTTTAAATGGCAAATAGAAATATATAATGTACTAGCTGACCCGGCAAACGTTGTTTTGCCAACGAGAATTTTATTATTAGATATAAAATTCTCGTGTCACGGTGTTAGAAGTTAAACTCCTCCGAAACGGCTCGACCGATTTTCGTAAATCCTAGCATGCATATCGGTTAGGGTGGAGAATCGGACAACATCTATTTTTCATCCCCCTAAATGTTAAGGGTGGTCCACCCCTAATTTATTTTTAATTTTTTTTTGACATTTCTTTTTTTTTTATGGTACAGCATACAAAAATACATACAACCATGAATTTTCACCCCTCTGGGATCAACCCCTTTTACATGGTTAAACAACGTTTGCCGGGTCAGCTAGTTATTCTATAGTTTTGTTTGTAGCCTATTAAGTAAAAGAATATTTGATTCCAGAGTCCGTAACATAGCCTTACATATGATACATACATACATACATAATAATCACGCCTCTTTCCCTGCGGGGTGGGCAGAGATCACGGATCTCCATTTGCTACGATCCTGACACACCTCTTTCGCTTCATCTACTTTCATGATACTCTTCATGCACGCTCGTCGGCTTAGGGTACTCTTGACCTGACCTTTGTTTAGAATTTCACCAATTTGATCGGTGAAAGTCCGGCGAGGTCTTCCCCTTCCAACCCTTCCATCCACTCTTCCGTTGTACACTTTCTTTGTCAGTCTACTTTCATTCATCCTCTCCACATGCCCAAACCACCTAGATAGAATGGACAAATAAGAAACAACATTAAAAACATACACAACATATGAGTTTTTTTGCCGTTTTTATAGATGAAGTACGCGTAGACTGTAGAAAAAAACAAACTGACAATTGTTTTTTCAATTAGCTAATATTAAAATAGTGAATGCAACTTTCTTTGTTACCTTTTGTCGCCAAAACTACTAAACCGATTAAATGAAAGAGTCTAAGGACATAGGTTTACTCTATTTCCCGGAAAAACGTTTTTTTTTCATCTCCTTTATGACCCTGCGGTTCTAGCTACCCTTCCCCCTGATTACGTAAAAGCAATAGCAAAGCCGAAGCAAAGCGATAGCGAAAATTGTACAATATTCGCCTTGAAACGTCAAAGTTTCTTTGAAATTCACTTTACGTAATACGAATTTGAGCAACAAGCAATCAGCGATTTTTGTACAATTTTCTCTATCGCTTTGCTTTTGCTAGTCTATATCTATACTAATATTATAAAGAGGTAAACTTTGATTGTTTGTTTGTTTGTTTATTTGCAGCGAATAGGCTCCGAAACACTGGACCGATTTTAAAAATTATTTCACCGTTAGAATCCTTATTGGACCTGGATGAACATAGGCTATTTTTAATTTCCCGATATTCCCACGGGAAGGCGACCAAAGGGAATTATATATTTTTACGAAAACCGCTATACATATGAAGCTGAAATCGGGCATATATGTTCATTGGGGACATCGAGGGACGACTAAAAACGGATTTCCCGAAATTCCCACAGGAAGGGGACCAACGGGAGTTCAAAGTACTGATATGTACCGAAGCGAAGCGAGGGCGGGCCACTAGTTAGGTAATAAGGCCGTTTCGAGTACACAGCCGTGCCTATACATCTTCTTTATATGTTTTATTACTATTTTAGCTATAACACCCATTATTTTAACCCCCAGTGCGGTACACAAGTGGCGGGTCCGCGTGCTTACTTCAATCACTTCCGATACCATCACAGATCGAGCCTTGAACAGGGAAAGTACAAGCCTCTTCACAAACATCCTGTTATGTGTGACGTTTGCGGGAAATCTTTTAATGTAAGTCGCATTAACATAAGAACAACGGATGTAATGTCTTTATTACTATTGGACAATTAGCACTCCTATAATACAGGTCGGGGCAAATATAATGAACATCGAGTGACATGGAAGGGAAAAGTTCGCACATGTGTACTTTTTTTTTATTTATCTTTTAAATGGTTATACAAAAAAGAAACTTAGTTACAATAGCACTTTGTAAAACCAACGAGGTTTGTGTGATAGTGCTACACAGTTCACATCGTTATCCCTTTACACATCTAGATTATATCTACTTAATTATTAGTTATTACACATAATTCAAAAATCACACTGCGGTCACCAACCCGTCTGCCCAGCGTGGTGACTATGGGCAAAATCCCCCTGTGAGAGTAGCCTTGTGACGTGCCCTGGGGGAGGCCTACGTTCAGCAGTGGACTGCAATAGGCTGAAGAAGACACATAATTACTTGCGGAAATAACTTTTTTTGTAAACTAATAAGTTTATATGCATTATCCAGTGTCATTGGTGTCATGGGTAGAAGCTAGCTTACTTAAGAGCATATATAATCGGGTATCTATTTTTATTAGTTTTTCAGTAAGTTATTTTTTCTGGAAAAATATATTTTTATAATTTCCATATTTCACGTTAATTATTAAAAAAAAAAAGTGCTGTGTTTTAAAAGCACTAAAAGCATTAACTTATTTTTTATTACATTTGAGGTAAATACGATATTTTTATATAGGTTCTGAATTAAAAGCAGAGCTACTTGGAATTTTAATAAAAAGTCAACAATATTTTTTGACAAACCAACCAAAATAATAATCAACTTTTACTGCTCGCGAGTGTATTCAGGAGTAAGCGGGGACGTAGGCGCAGCGCGCGGGGAGAAGGTGACGGATCAACCAATCATGTGCCACCCCGCCTCCACCCCCGCATCTTACCACCAAATAGACCTTATATTTTGTGTCTGCGCAGTCAAGGTCTATGTTCATAAATTTTGCCTCTATCTGTGTACCTCCCCTTATTTAGAAGTAGAAAGAATGAACGAAATTACGTTTTTAATTAGGTACATTCTTGTACTTCACTGAGAATAAAGAGTTTGCTACTCAATTCAATAGTAGGTGTACCTATTCATAAAAAGTTTGCACTATAAAAAACCTAAAGAAGCAGGTTTCGCAAAGACAAAACTCGTTAGTCGCTGATATCTTACAAGTACGAGTGTATTAATATTTACAATCACTGTTTCTTGATTATTAATATTTTCAAATTTAAAAAAATTTTGGTCTAAACCCACGCACACTTACATTATATACATAACATATATGTAAAGCGGTGATAGCTCAGTGGTTAAGACGTGCACCTTTCAAGCGGGAGGCGTAAGTTCGATCCCAGTCACGGGCCTGTACCAATGAATTTATTTCATGTACAGATTTTAATGTTGCAAAATTGTCACTTAGCTCGTGCCTCGGAAAGCACGTAAAACTGTTGGTCCTACGCCTGATCTCTCTTCGGTCGTGTCGGCTTTCCGTCTCATCGGACTGTGAGAGTAATGGAATAGAGAGTGCATCTGTGTTTGCGCACACACTTGTGCACTATAATATCTCCTGCGTACCTGGCCAATCTCCGTAGAGATTGGCGCCTTGACCGAAATACGGTCGGAGATCATCATATGTAAAGTTAAACATAATCATAGCTTTTTACAAATGTTTTCAGTGTATGGCCAACCTGAAAAACCACTCTCTAGTACACGAAGGGAAGAAACCGTACAGATGTGATACCTGTGGCAAAAGTTTCACGATGAAATTTAATCTGAAAGCACATTTGAGCACTCATGATGTAAATAAGAAGACCTACCCATGTGAAGTGTGCGGGAAACATATGACTTCAGCGCCTAATTTGGCTAGACATATGATTGTAAGTATTATCCTTTTATACAGGGTGTAACAGAAAGGGTATGTTAAGCGAAAAGCTATGTAAATAGAACATTATAGAGAACCTATTTCCAAAATTTGAGACTTGAAATCACAGGTTTATTTTTCAAAATTATATGAACATTCTTAAGTTGATTAGAAATTCTCCATACAAGCTGCAAAATTAAACATGTGATTTCGAGTCTGAAATTTTGTGGCTAGGTTTCTTTTATTGGGCTATTTACATAGCTTCTCGCTTAACATACCCCTTTTGTTACAGCCTGTATAAGGTGTTTTCATCAAAATTACCAATTAGGGACCAACTCCGAAATACCGACAAAAATCAGCTGTTTCATACATTTCAGTGCAGTAATTATTCAAAAAGGTTCTTTCTTTATTCTTTATTCTTTATTGCACATACACAAAAAGAAATATGGCATACAACATTAAAGAAGAGATGCATGTACAATGGCAAGCTTATCTCTACCAGAGATCTCTTCCAGCAAGCCAAGCAAGTAAAGAGAAATTGTTAACAACGGGGTAACATGTGCAATTAAACAAATTCTAAGAAACTACAAAACTACATTAAAGGTTGTATGGAACAACTAATTTTTTTTTCAACATTTCGTAGTTGGTCCCATAGTGAAAGTTGTTTCTATTTACCTACCTAGTTTCGTGTCAAAAGCAAATTACAAATTTTGAAAACACCTTATATAATAGACCATAGAATAACGAGTCCCCAGAAGGAGTTATCAATGACAAATGTATGTCGGGTGGTGAAGCAAAAAACGAGGCGAAAATGCCGCATCATCCGCTCTTCTAATCTGTTCAAATCGAGATATACTAGCAGACCCGGCCACGCGTTGCTGTGGCTTAGTGATTTAAGAGGTGCAAAGGGCAAAGTTCTCTGTAAAGAAATTCAGAAGGCGCCATCTGTTGCAGACTTATGGAACGTACGATTAATAACAACAACCAACGTTGATGATCAGTTTTTTATTAATTATTAAGACCATTAATTTAAATAATAACTATCCTATCATCTAAGTTGGACCAAATTACATATATATGCCAATTTTCATGAATATCAGTTGACTCGTTTTTGAGTTTATTCGGAACATACACAGTGACACGGATTTTTTATATATTAAGATGTATTGTCCGTTTTTAGTGTTTTAATGTAACAAATAGGTTGTTAAAATTACCCATATGCTTAATAATAGGGTGAATTGGACTCACAAAAGAGGGAGAAATAAAAACTAAATGTGTTTTATTTGTTACAGACCCACTCCACGGTGCGTCCCCATAAATGTGACAAATGCGACAAAACGTTTGTCACGCGCAGTGACAAACAGAATCACTACAAACACAAACACTTGAGGATTCCGTACCCTAGAAAGAAGAAGGGTGCTAAAGGCAAGGCCAAGTTGGACGGTAAGGATCTCCCTTGTGATACAGGATGATTTTTGGTCGTCAACGTTCCCGAAAACTACGGAATCTCCTCATCATCACGATCATTTTTCTCCATGGAAGCATACCTGGGAAGTGTCTGATTTCCAAAATATTAGGGTCCAAAGTTGAGTAAATAGACTGCGTTTTTCTGCATAAATGCACATATACGCGCGTAGCAGGATTTTTTCACGAAAAATAATTAATATCTGTCTATAAAAAAACTAACATAAAGACTAGACACTATAAATTTCGCACGATCAAGGAATTTAAAAAAAAAAAAAAAAAAAAAATCCCAGAATTTTTTTTGGCATAAACTTACTTTATTTCATGTATAGAATACGTACCCTTCGTTAAAGGTGGCCACAAAAAAACACCCTGTATTGCCGCTCTGGTTCTCCCATTTAGGGAACATAGTAGGGATGGCGAATTGAGAACTTAAGCTTAATGTGCAAGCTTGGAGGAAAATCGATTTTTTGGATACCGATTTTTTAGCATGCATTTCGAATCTATTAAAAAATCTACTTTTTTTGGAGAAAATCGCCAATTCTAGGACACGGCCCTGTCTATACAGCCCTCCTAGCATGACCACGCATCATGGATATCGTATCGTCTCTATACAAAAATTCGACATGGCGTCTATGTTTATCGTTTTTTGACAGGCTAAATGACGATAAATCGGTTAATCATATCGTGTTCCGCAGGTCATGCTACTAGAGCAGGTATACATAAAGATGTATACGAACAGGTAGGCATATTAAAAAAATATTGTTAGACCGTTTTTGTCTGTTTGTTTCGGCTAATCTCTGAAACGGCTGGACCGATATTGAGGTGACTATTAAATAAGGAATTGGATAACAAATTGGTTCACTAGTCACTATATGAAAAGGAAACGTGGGAGACCACTCAGAAGGTGGGACGACGACATAATAGCTATAGCAGGTGCCACATGGAAAAGAGGAGCTATGGATAGAAAGAAATGCGAGTCAATTGGAGGAGGCCTTTGTCACCTAATGGTATACAGACGAGTTTTGATGCAAAAAAAAACTTTGTAAATTATACTATGATGAAATTAATTAGAAATGAATTACTTAATTACCAAACAAAATGTTACTTAAGCACTCTCTGAATAAAAGGCTATTATTATATTATTATTATACAGGGTGATTTTTGGTCGTCAACATTCCCGAAAACTACGGAATCTCCTCATCATCACGATCATTTTTCTCCATGGAAGCATACATGGGAAGTGTCTGGTTTCCAAAATATTAGGGTCCAAAGTTGAGTAAATAGACTGCGTTTTTCTGCATAAATGCACATAGACGCGCGTAGCAAGATTTTTTCACGAAAAATAATTAATATCTGTCTATAAAAAAACTAACATAAACACTAGACACTATAAATTTCGCACGATCAAGGAATTTAAAAACTTAAAAAAAAAAAAAATCCCAGTATTTTTTTTTTTGGCATAAACTTACTTTATTTACTTTATTTATTATATAAGCTTATTTGGTATCTTCTTGTTGTGCCTATTAGTTCTAATTCTTGTTACATATTAGGTATGTCATTTATTATCCCTTCTATAAGTCAGTGATTGTCCTCTCTTGTGTAATTGTAAAGTATAAAAAATGTTAATCCTTTTTTGGCTGTGGGATTTGTACGTCAGTATCTATATTTACATAGTAATTTAGAGCTGTGGATTTTGTATAACAAACAAATAAATAAATATATTACATAAGGAGTATCTTGCTTTTATTGTAAGAATAATAAGACTCACTGATTTTTTTTTTCTATAGATGCAGTCGAAGAACAAATGAGTACGTGAAGAAGATTAGGAGTTAGTTGTTGAAGAATTAGAAAAAAAACGAAAGAAAAAAATGTGTATAAAGATACTAATTGTGACTTGAACAGTGAGTCCGTTCCCATAATGTTGTATTGTAACGATATAGATAATCGTGTAGTTTAAAGTGTTGTGGCTTATGTATTATGCAATGGAGATGTTTTTATATTCCTGTCAAATTCGCAAATTGTCAAGCGGTCGCAATCAGTCTATTTCGCAAATTGTCAAGCTGTTTTTTATCTAAAGCAAGCTATACAGGGTGTAACAAAAAGGGTATGTTAAGCGAACAGCTATATGAACAGCCCACTGTAGAGAACCTATCCACAAAATTTGAGACCCGAAATCACATGTTTATTTTTCCGGATAGTATGGAGAATTTTTAAATATCTCAGGAATTTTCATACAATCTTGAAAAATAAACATGTGATTCCGAGTCTTATATTTTGGGAATAGGTTCATTATAATGGGCTATATTCATAGCCCTTAGCTTTAACATATCCTTTTTGTGACATCCTGTATTTTTATTCAATTTGTAAATAGGTACATAGTAGATAATAAAATAATTTATGGATATTATTGCATTGTTATATAAAAATAATATAAATTTGTGTAATTGTTAAACCCTGTATTATTTAAAAATAAATGAAGGTAAGATTTTTCAATTAACATTCTTATTCTTTTTTTATTTTACTCTTTTATTGTAATAGAAACATATTCCATGAGATGAAGAAGAAAACGCAAAGTAAGTGTGAGTTAGACTTGCGTACTAAGGGTTCCGTACCTTTAAATAAACTAGTGACGCCATCTTAGTCCAACGAACACTTCTCATACCCCTAACTTACGTGGTGTATCTACTCGATACTAGATGGCGCTGTTGAAAAAAAATCGTATAGGAAAATTTGATTTGTCTAGTTATCACGGTTTATGAGACACATGACAGCGTAACCAAAACAATATAGTCCCGTCTTTTGACCTTTTCTGCTACGGAACCCTTAAAAACCTACCATACATACATAGCAAGCTATTTTAGCGTTTTGCTGCAAAACTTTCTTTCTTAGAGGCCAAATATCCCAGGCAGACTGCGATCCAAAATTTTAGTCTAAAATGGATTCAAAAAGTGACTAATAAACTACTAAGACAGCATAAGGCATAAATAAGTGTTAGTTCCGACTATTTCCAGGTTTCAGTCTATAAATCCATCATAAATATTATTAAGAAACTGAAAGAAATTTTCAGCCGAGTGAGATTTGAACTCACGACCTCTCGCAAACCGTGCTTTCGCTCTAATCAACTGAGCTATCGGGTCAATTAACTCGGATGACGAATTTTACCATCTCTTTTACATTACGTTTTTGGCAACGTTATTTTTTATCCCGATAGCTATACATAAGCCAAATCTCGGTAAACAAAGCTGAATGCCTCAGTACAATGTTTTAATGATGAAATAATTATAGCGGCTGGCACGGTTTGCAGCGGTCGTGGGTTCAATTGACCACTCGGGTGAAGAATTTTTTCCATTTTCTTTGTTAATAATTTTATAAATAGGAATTAGAAATTTTATGAATAGGAAATAATAATAAGGAAATAGTGCTTGTCCCACTGTTGTCTGGTATCGACCACGTAAGCACATTCGACATCGAAACTTCAGTATCAAGGGCTTAACCGTCACATCAGCTTATTGCAGTCCACTGCTGGACGTAGGCCTCCCCCCAGGGCACGACACAAGGCTACTGCCACAGGGGGGTTTGTCCATAGTCACCACGCTGGGCAACACGGAACTGATGATGATGTGGATCCGAAGGCCAGAGGAAGGTGCTAGAAAGAGAAAATTAGCTAGAAAGAGACATATTCTAACTAAATAAATAACATTTTAAAACTACAGATCTTTATTCTTATCGACCTACTTGCATTTTGCTATAAATTATACCAAGTATAATACAATATCTGTGTACAGAGAAACAGTTAACAGGCGTCCACCAAAGATGTGCTACATTGTTATGAATGCATGTGATATGCGCACAGCACAGGAAAACGTTTTACATAGTACAACTGGGGGGCAATTCTACAAAATGTTTGAGCCGAAACGCAACCGTTAACGAAACGCGGTGCGAAGCAATATACAGGGTGTAACAGAAAGGGTATGTTAAGCAAAAAGCTATGTAAATAGCCCACTGTAGAGAACCTATTCACAAAATTTGAGACCCGAAATCACATGTTTATTTTTCCCGATAGTATGGAGAATTTTTATATATATTCAGGAATTTTCATACAATCTTGAAAAATAAAAATTTGATTTCGAGTCTCAAATTTTGGAAATAGGTTCTCTATAGTGGGCTATTTACATAGCTTTTCGCTTAACATACCCTTTCTGTTACACCCTGTTTACTTCCCGCTTGAATAATAAGATATATTTTAGCACGCATCGGTCGCGAGTATGACAGAATAAAAACAAATATGTGTCTCGTGTTGAAATGTATCTAACGTGACCGTAAAGTAATTATTGCCTCGTACCGAGCTTCTACAAAAGTTCCGTTTCGGCTTCGTTCCAGCTAGAGACTTAGGGAATTGGCAAGGTACACCTCTGAAAAGTTTCCATGTGAAACCTTTGCACTTTTGTGAAATTTACATTTGCAATTCATTCATTCATTCATTCATTGAAATAGTAGAATCATGCGGCCTGTCAAACCTAATGTTGGTTTTGACATCAACTATACCTCACTCTATTTAGCAATAGAAAGAATCCGAAAGAACGAAATCTGATTTTTTATTAGGCACAGTTTTGTGTATTATTATCATCAATAGTTCCTTAAGAGTTTTCTCTTCAATTCAATAGTACCTACTCATATAAAGTTTGCACTATAAAAAACCCAAAGAAGCTGATTTCGCAAACACAAAACTGAACTTTTTAGTAGGATACATCAATATGGAAAAACGCCAAACTTCAGTTATATTATATCTTACAAGTATGACTGTTATGCTTCTTGGAAAATAAGATTTCTATCTTCAAATAAAAAAAAACGGGGTATAGATATCGTCTTTAGGCGATCATAATTTTTATTAGTTTTACGTTAGTGGCCACAAAGCCCCGAAACTCTAACTTATGCTTAACAGACCGCAACTAATACAGAAGTCATATAAAAAAAATGATAATCGACAAATAAGTTGTGTATGCTTTCATGACGAATAAATAGTTTGATTTATAAATTATTTCCTAAAGCAGAAAGCAAAAAACATTATTTACTTAAGTAATATCAGCCTAAACACGGCATATTTATAGTATTAATTAATTAAATAAAAAAAACACTATCTAAAATTATCTACATAGTAAATAACTTTTACAATAAATTACTTATATTTTACGAGTACAACAATACAACATTTATATCGGGCGTATTCTGATCGTCATACTTAAACATAAACTTTAAATTATTTATGTCTGTCCCTCTCCATGCAAATAGCTGAGAGAGAAAGGGACAGGTGGAACTAATTATCCGACTGTGCCAAAAGGAGGGTTGTTTTTTTTTAAATGTATTTACAGGGTGTAACAGAAAGGGTATGTTAAGGGAAAAGCTATGTAAAAATAGCCCACTATGGAGAGCCTATTTCCAAAATTTTAGACTCGAAATCGCTTGTTTATTTTTCAAGATTGTATGAACATTCCAGAGTTGTTTAAGAATTATCCATACTATCTGGAAAAATAAACATGCCATCGAGTCTCAAATTTTGTGGGTAGATTCCTTTTAGTGGGCTATTTACATAGCTTTTCGTTTAAAATACCCCTTTTGTTACACCCTGTATAATTCTTTAGCGTGCTCTAAAGCCTAAACGTCATGTCGCATATGAATTTGAGAGGTATCATTAGATTCGTTTTAGACTAAGGCCGCACTACCCGGTCTTTAACCGCCTGCTTTCGTGAGTAAAGGAAACTAATGGAAGCGGCCGCACTGACGGTTGTTTTCCGCTACAGATTTAAAACAGCGTTTTGTTACATGGCTAGCGGGTAAAAACCGTGCAAAAATTTTAGGCTCAATGTTAATATATTCGCGGTTTTTAGCCGTAGTGTGTGCGTTTCGAACGGTTTTGCAGTTCCGCTTGCGGGAAAAAAACCGTAGTGCGGCCTTAGCCTTAGTCTACACTGCCGCACTGCGGCAAAACCGTCGCGTATCCGCCTGATAATGTGAATAAAGTAATCTAATGGAAGCGGCCGCACGGACGGTTTTACTCAGCCATACTAAAAAAAAGTCAGGCGGTTAAAAACCGCGGCGGTTTCGCCGTAGTGCGGCCTTAGACTTAGTCGTGAGAGTGACACTGGTAAGGTCATCAAAATTCTACGCAGTCCGGTTTTTCTCTATATGTAAATGAGGTTATTTTATGTCTATTTTTAAGCGTGACAGTCAAAATGGTGGTCCATTATTTCATAACTTTAAACACATTGATTGCATTTCATCGCTTATTTACTACATCTAATATCGTCGTCTCGTCTTCAGCCTATCGCAGTCCACTGCTGGACATAGGCCTCCCCCAGGGCACGCCACAAGGCTACTGCCACAGGGGGGTTTGCCCATAGTCACCACGCTGGGCAGGCGGGTTGGTGACCGCAGTGTGATTTTCAGACTATGTTGTCAGTACGGGAGGCGCTGCTACCCACCTCCCGGAAACCCTTAATCGCCTCGTACAATACTATATCTATATATGTTAGTATCTAACATAAAAGATGCTAAAATGAGACCATCACTAACTTAACCGTTAATGATAATCGTTCTCTAGGGGGCCCTCCATAAATTATGTCACAAGAATTTTTAAAAATTTAATTTTCTAACTTTCTGCATGGTGTTTAAAGCGTAAGATAATCTCATAGATAGAGTGCAAAATAATAAATCACCTTCATAAATATTCAAAGTATTCATACACACCATGGAGAAGAAATAAAAGAGGAGTAGCGGCTAAGTATATTTTCATACAAAAATAGTGTGCCGCGGAGCGGGGGTGAAGTATGGGACGAGGGGAGCATTGAACACTGTAGCCCTGCCCATTTATATAGAAACCACCTTGTAGTGACTAGTCAAACTACTTGCTCATTATCAATATGGTTCAAGATTGTTTTACTAGAGCAATTACTTATCGCTAGATGGCAATATTATACTACGTTTTAGTAATAAAGTACCCTGATAAAAGCGCTAGTGTCTTACGCTAGTTACATTTCGGAGCACAAGCGTGTGGTTACAGCTACTGTGTTACACTGACGCTGAAGCTCCGCCCCTATCATGACGTCATGGCCTCACGATTGCCACACGACTCACTTCATAGTCCCACCTCCTCTCTTATACCTTCTCCATGATACACACACATATCAATATCGCAGTTTGAGTATTTAAAATTTTAACATTTGACGTCACAAAGCTTTTGACACCCCCGCTTGCCAATCGTCACGCAATGTTACCACCTCCCCTCAATGTGTGACGTAATTCATGGATGGCCCTTTAATAACTTGCCCCAAGCGAGGCAAGATGAAGAGAGCTTAAAAAATAGGTTTATAATCCATCATATTATCTATCTCATTTTCACCCGACGATACTACCCTACGCCCTTTACCCGTACGTTTTGGCCACGGTTTCTTGAGATGCACATAGTTAACGTGTGCTTGCTTCTCGCTCACACTCTTGAAATATTTCTCGCACATCTCGCATTTGAACGGCCTTAGGTCGGTGTGTACCTGCGAATATACATACATATACAGGATGTTTTTTTGTGGCCACCTTTAACGAAGGGTACGTACTCTATACATCAAATAAAGTAAGTTTATGGCAAAAAAAATGCTGGGAAAAATTTTTTTTTTTTCAATATTTTTTTTTAATTACTTGATCTGGCTAAATTTATAGTGTCTAGTGTTTATGTTAGTTTTTTTATAGACAGATATTAATTATTTCTCGTGAAAAAATCTTGCTACGCGCGTCTATGTGCATTTATGCAGAAAAACGCAGTCTATTTACTCAACTTTGGACCCTAATATTTTGGAAACCTGACACTTCCCAGGTATGCTTCCATGGAGAAAAATGATCGTGATGATGAGGAGATTCCGTAGTTTTCGGGAACGTTGACGACCAAAAATCAACCTGTATATGTCGTGGTCAAATCATTTTAATAGTCATTTCATGAAATGGTCGGTTAGGTTAGTATCATAAAACGATCAATTTATTATCGTGATATGGTCAAGAGCATTTTGACCATTTCATGATATAAATAAATATTTCAACGATACGGCCAAGATATACAGGGTGATTTTTGGTCGTCAACGTTCAGACGAATCTGGTTTCCAAGATATTAGGGTCCAAAGTTCAGTAAATAGACTGCGTTTTTCTGCATAATTGACGCGTGTGGCAAGATTATTTTGCCGAGGATTGCCGTCAGGCAGGCAGCCGGCTGCAAACAAACTCCGAATCCTTGATAAGCCCAGAGCTTAGTTTAGGAGTTGGCAGCTGAATTGAGTTTATACAATCTAACTATTTATGAACATTAAGTTATAATATCAGTTTTTGTATTGTGTGTTAAGTTGTGTCAATAAATTATTATTAAAATTATTATTATTATTATAATGGAAAGAAACCATATTGCGGCGACCCCATAAATAAAGGGATAGGGGCAGGAAGATGATGATAGTTATCATCACTTAAGTGACTAAAAATAGATAAGACACAGTATGTCGTTGACATAGTTGAATGTGAATCTAAACTATTCTCGAACCCACTTGAACACATACAAAAAATTCCATCAAAATCGGTCCAGCCGTTTAGAAGGAGTTCAATTACAAACATACGAACAGAAGATTTATGTACAGGTGTTTTTTGGTCGTCAACGTTCCCGAATACCACGGAATCTCCTCATCATCACGATGATTTTTCTCCATAGAAGCATAGCTGGGAAGTGTCTGGTTCCCAAAATATTAGGGTCCAAAGTTGAGTAAATAAACTGCGTTTTTTGTATAAATGCACATAGACACGCGTAACAAGATTTTTTCACGAAAAATAATTAAAATCTGGCTATGAAAAAACTAGCATTATAAATTTCGCCAGATTAAGAAAAAAAAAAATACATCGTTTCCCAGATTTTTCATTATTAGCATAAACTTACTTTATTTGATGTATAGAGTATGACATAGAGAGGGTGGCAACGAAAAAACATCCTGTATATATAACATGTATTATACATGTAAAGAGTATCACTACACTAGTGTTCAACCTCTTTAAGGATTTATTATCTATGTACTTCTAGATGTAAAAGTCAAGTCCGTGACACCGGCTGTCAGTAATTAGAAGTAAAAGCTAGGTTATGTTAATTTGGAAAACGTGGAAGAATAATTACATTAATTAGTTTTAAATAAGAGGAGGTGTTTAAACTTAAATAGAAGTAAAGGCTTTAAATGTTGTTTTTTGTTATTTCAGGTAAGTTACTTCTTTTTAAATGGTTAAGTTGCCTTAAAACTGTAATTTTCAAGTTGTGAATAAACGATTTTGTTATTTCAGAAAACGCAATTTCGTCTTTATTTCGTTAAAGCATAATATCACTATTACATACATACCAATAAATGTCTAGTCCGACTAGCATCCGTAGTAAAATGTTTTCCACACTGCGCACACGGATACGTTTTCCTAGTCGCACTGTGTACGTTCATGTGAATACTCAGGTTGGTTTTAGACGAGCTGACTCGACCACAGATGTCGCATTTGTAGGGTTTTTTACCGCTGTGTACGAATGCGTGCTCTTTTAGGTGCGCTACACTCTGGAAATTAAAATATTGACATAAATACATACATATATATAATCACACCTTTATCCCTTACGGGGTAGGCAGAGCACCAAGGGCCGATAGAACCACATGGTGCCACTTCTGACCAATTTTGAGGGTATAGTTGAGATGTACAAGTTCGGTTAGTAGTGACAGGTGGTCAGCCCATCGCCTACAAAACACCAAGACCCTCTTGTCCCTCTACTGACTTGTACAGTATGCCCGGGAAGAGAAGCAGCTGTAGTATTATAGTTTTTTTTCACTCCCAGAGCAGCATAGAATAACAAACAGACAAAAATTCAAAAAAATCATTATTTTGGGTACTATTGCGTTGATAAAGGTCTCCTATAATATTTTTTCTCATATATCTTCCATGTACAGACAGCGATCCGTTACATTTTTATTATATGTATAGATATCAGAGCATAGTAATAAATATGAAAACGAGAAATCAAGTCTTGTGGCGTACTTTGGGAGGCCTACGTACAGCAGTGGACTGCAATAGGGTGATAAACTTTATAATAACACGTTATATATATTGATGCATTGTTCACTGTCATCACCTTAAATTATCTCAATATTATTGTGTTTTTGAGACAGCGCCATCTGTCTTGATCTGCTTGAACCCTTTGGATGGATCTTAATATGATGAGGACCTTATTTCACGGTAATAATAAATTAATGTAGAGGATAATTATCAGCGAGACAGATGGCGCTGTTCTTTACATTGTTTAGGATCTAAACATATACTCGTATATAGTTACCTGAAATAGTTTCCCGCAGACGTCACACATAGCACTCTTGTTATTGGCCGGATAGAAGGTACGTGTCTTGTCTTTGTGCATCTTACGGAAATGACTGTTGTACTCCTTTAGGGTACTCAGTTGTAGGCCGCACTGGAAAGTAAATTAAATTATTATAATTAAATCACCTGTGCTGATGTGGGGCTTCACTAGAATACATCAGCTGCATCTCCTTCCGTGCATGTCGTAAAAGTCGACTAAGGAACTCGGGGGGAACAAAGGTTCTCAGGCGATAAGCTAGCAAGTTGCAACATGTCTCTGATCTAATCATGTTTTGTATAACCTTTATATAACCGTTACGACCGGGGAGTTTACCCATTGGCTCACTAGATGTCGCTAGTAGCAGAATAGAACGCAATTTCGTTTACTAGCATGTTCTATCGTAGTCTAGGCGTGTTTAATTTACGGATTGTTGAATGAACGCCCAAGAACATTCCAGGCTTGCCCGGATAACACCTACGGGATTTTTGTAGATGGGTCGCTCGGGTATATTCCCGAATGTTCGGGACCGAATGTCGAGCCGTATAAATACGGCGGATCTCGGCCGACGTAGTCAGTATTAATTGAGTCGAAGCTGAACAAGTGATACCAGCGATAGTGTATAGTGAAGAAGTTTACAGTGAACTATTGGAAGTGTCTTGTACTAGAGTTATAGTGATAAGTGCTGGAATTCTGTAACCTCCTCCACCTAATAAAATAGTTCTAACACCTACGCCTACCTTTTAATCGGCAGCTCCGAATCACCGTACACCCAGTACGCAACATAACCATGTTTTGATCAAATAAATAATCATTTTCATTGAGCAAGAAAAAGGTTATGTATTAAAAGTGATATCACCACATAATATTATAAAACAAAGTCGTTGTCGCTGTCTGTCCGTCCCTATGTATGCTTAAATCTTTAAAACTACGCAACGGATTTTGAAGCGGTTTTTTTAAATAGATAGAGTGATTCAAGAGGAAGGTTTACATGTATAACTAGGGACTCGCCCCGGCTTCGCGCGGGTGTAGTGCTCTTTCTCGCGTACGAAGTCGTGGGCGACCGCTAGTTCAAAATAAATTAAATTAATGAAATTAACATTACCTGTTCACAAGGTAATTGCCCTCCAAATCTCGGTGTAGGTTTCTTAACAAGTCTGCCTGTATTACGTTGTTTTTGACTTCTAAAATTATATAAATTGGTTAATTTAATAACCTTAAAAATAGGATATGACGGCCGATTGGTGTAAATGACAGGATAGTCAACCTGCCTACGACGCCATAGGTCCTGGGTTCGAATCACGTTAGCACACATTGATGTGAATAATGTTTGTTTCTGAGTCATGGATGTTTCTATACTGGATGGATCTTAATGTGGGACTAGGTTATCCTTGGCACGCTCTAGAGCAGGGGTCTCTAAACTACGGCCCGTTGTCGTTTTGAGTTAAAGAGGTGTCATTAGATTCGTCTTATACGTGGAAGTTACATTTGGTAGATAAATCAAAAAATGTATAGTTTTGTTTTCTATATGTCATCATCATCATCATCATCAGCCTATTGCAGTCCACTGCTGGACGTAGGCCTCCCCCAGGGCACGCCACAAGACTGCCATGGGGGGTATTTATGGGGGTATTTATGTATATACGCTGGGCAGGCGGGTTGGTGACCGCAGTTTGTATTTTGGACTATGTTGTCAACACGGAAGGCGCTGCTGCCCACCTCCCGGAAACCCTTAATCGCCTCGTACGATACCCACGGGCAGACATGCGGTGGTACAAACTCTACTCTGCCGGCACCACGCGGCCAATATCTGTATGTAAATGGGGTTATTCCATCTGCAACTTGTCGCTAATTATTAAAATCTGGCGCCGATAGTCTAAACGTGGCTGTATGATCTCCTTTTTGATCCTGCAGTTCTAGTTACCCTATTTTCGAGAACACAGCCGTGTCTATACATATGTTTATATGAAATAGAACACACTTACTTGTCAGTAGTGTGTTTAGGAGACACACTAAGATGCCTCTTAAGCGCCTCCTCGGAAATAAACCGTACGTTACACTGATCGCAGTACGGACCGTCTTCTGGTATCTGAAATATATATATATATATATATATAAATACAATATGGTCGATTCTGACTGTCACACTTACCTTACCCCTCGTTTTAACTGAGAAACATGTTTTGATACATGTATGCAGCTTGTTAAAAACTTGTTAAAAAAAAATGTTTTTACGACAAGTTTTGATACATGTTTTTAGAAAATATTTTAATATAACTACGGACTCTCGAATTCTACAAAAAACACGAGATAAAAATGTTTACAACCAACAAATAAACATGTATGCAACTTGTTAAAAACGATGTTTTTGCAACAAGTTTTATACATGTTTTTAATACCTTGGTGAAAACGAGGGTTAACACAACATAATACAACCAAAAAGAGAAAAACTGCTGAAATGGAATCCAGCTCTCTGCGAAGGTTCAGTTCTCGAATGGAATGGACCGCACATCGGCAAGCGTAGCGTTGGGCGCCCTCCGGACAGATGGACCGATGACTTAAAGAGGACGGCTGGTAGTTACTGGATGGTGAAAACGGGAGATCGAGCCATGTGACGTACACTGGGGGAGGCCTACGTCCAGCAGTGGACTGCTATAGGCTGACGACGATACAGCTGCTAACCAAAATACATGTTTTTCAGCTGGGCCCGTATTGTGAGGTTCCAGATAGTATATCTATTCTATTGTAAATTGTAAGGGATCGATGTTTGTGCACGCTAATCTCAGAAACGGCCGAACCGATTTCGATGCAGTTTTCAGGAATATGTTATGAAAGGTCCCACTTAACATATAGGCTACTTTTTATCCCGGGAACATGTTTTTATCCCGGATAATATCGACCTTTCATTCTTTCTGCAGTCCACGCGGACGGAGTCGCGGGCGTCCACTAGTTACAATATAAAATACAGTATGGTTACTACAAACATGCAAACTAAACACAATCTAGCTGTTCACACACTTTATTTGCTTGGCTTGCAGGAAGAGACTTGCAGGCTTCTTTTATCCTGTAATTTATATTTTTTGTATGTGTGTGTGTTGGGTTTCGTTTTACGCGTAATTTAACATTTTATGTTTCGGGTAGTTCTACCGCTTGCAATACCTTTTACCCAACCGATCTCCCTTCCTTTTCCCGCATGTGCACTGTACACACTACAGCCTCTTCTCTCGCTGACCGTTGATGAGAGTAGACGTGCAGAGATATTCTGCACTCGCACCGCGCGACGTTGAGACATTGTCTATGCAATTGAAGTTTTAGAGACTATTTTGTGTGGTGTATTATCTACGAACTATTTACCGCCTACTGAGTGAGACGAGCGACCCTGGTGAAACCCTGCAGGGAAGGAGACTGGCCGCGGGAGAGAATCAGGTCAGTGCATGTGCTTTTCCTTCTAAGTCCTCTTTCTTCGTCCTCTATTGCTGTAGGGAATTGCAAGTGTGTCGTACGTTTTTGTTCGGTAGAAACAATAGTGGCAACTCGCATAATACAGTCCACTAATATCACCAACGCATCTCTGGCCTAACAGAAACCGCTATTCTTTTCCCGCCACTCTATGGAGGTTTAGGATCCTCCAGTATGCAATAAAGATTAACAAGACATACCTCAGTATTATCAAGTCGATGTGTCAGTTTCTTATGCTGTTCCTTCCCTTTCTCACTGACGTATGAATACCCGCACAGTTCACAGACGAAGTCTGACGGATGTACTACACGCACGTGGTTTGAATACGATGAGAATTTACTGAAAAACGACATTATTTATAGTTACAGCTGTTTTATGACTTGCGATATGGTCGATCAGTCGTTAAATAAATGACAAATTGTGATAGATAGATAGGTGATTTTTTTTCTAGTAGCTATGTAGACTAAACTACTAGATAATATACAGGATGTAAAAAGATAACAATGTTTTTTTTAATACTTCGTATTCTTTGTAAAATTACGATCATTTTCTTCTATGGAACCAACCCTGGGCATCGACAAAAACATTATGAAAAAATACTGTAATTTTATTGCAAGCAATGTATTCGTTTGATACGCAAAGTACAAATGTACCTACAAAACTAACATTATAATATTTTGACATGGTATTTTTGAAAAAAAAATGTTTGCTTTTATGTGAAAAAAATGATAATATTAATGTGTAAGTATTAGTGGTAAGAGCGCTGGCACGGATGCAGAGGTCGTGGGTTCGATTCCCACCCGGGTGAGGAATTTTTTCCATTTCTTTATTAATAATTTTATAATATTAATGTAACTTTGGACCTCAATATCTTGGAAACCCGTGGTTTCTCAGGGGTGCTTCCATAGAAAAAAGTAATCGTGATGTTAAAAAGAATACGAGGTATTAATAGAACAAAGTTGTCTTTTTACACCCAGTATAAAGTATTTTTGTGAATCAATTCAGAACCGAATTTAATTTAAAGAAAAAAAAAATTAAACTGATATAAATAAACAAAAATATCGAAACGTCGGGTAGGGATCAAAATACGTGTGCCTCGTCCGAGGGCTGTCATAACACTGAGCATACCAATTTGTCGATTATAGTTTTTTTAAAGGTACCCTCCTCTTCTTATGTAACAAATAGGGTATTACACGATTTAACGAATGGCGAGTTCTCTCGGGCGATGAGCTAGCAATATGTCACTCATCATTTACATCTTACTAAGTTTTAATTTGTGCATTAAAATTTGAACGATCTACGATCGTGTGCATAGGGCACATAACGTTGTCGCACTTACGAGTACACTGTCACAGAGAACAAACATACCGTTATGTTATGTACCTATATGCCACTGCGTGCGTGGGAAGCGTGGTCTGTCTCGTCTATAGAGTCCTGTTGTGTGTGTCGTTATGACAGATGATGGACATAACAACACATATAAGACCATAATTATAAAATTATTAATAAAGAAAATGGAAAAAATTCTTCACCCGAGCGGGAATCGAACCCACGACCACCGCAAACCGTGCCAGCCGCTCTAACCACTAAGCCAACGGGTCAATTTAAGACCATAATTGTACAACTCCTAAAATGTAAGCGGTATCCAGATCAAACCTGACCGGTTTTTGTGATGCCGCATTAGAATAAAACAATGTATGACCTTATATCGACGGCCGATTGGTGTAGTAGGTAGTGACCCTGCCTGCGACGCTATAGGTCCTGGGTTCGAATCCCGGTAGGTGCAAACATTGATATAATGAATATCGATGTTTGTTTCCGAGTCATGGATGTTTCTATACTTATCTATGTATTTATATACCGTTGCTTAGTACCCACGACACAAGACCTTAGGGATCTTAGTGTGGGACTAGGTCTATGTGTTGTATAGTGTGTTAATATTTATTTATTATTTATTTATTTATATTTTAAATATTAATAATTTTAAAAAATCTGTCCCTGTTATACTAAACGTGGAATATCTATGATTTTCTATGATCATGTATGTAAGAAATGACTATATACGTAGTTAGATTAGAAATTAGTTCAATAACTCACTTGAAAACATTGCCACAATGAGCGCACGTGTATTTGGTGCCTTTATGCCATTTCTGGTGAATCACTGCCGCTATTCTGTGAATAAATAAATATAGTTTACTTTAACATAATTTTTTATTAATTATATTGTATAAATATGTTTTAAGAAATGAAAAAAAAAATCACCCGAGTGGCTTCGAACCCACGACCTCTCGCATTCCGTGCTGTGCTCTCACCAACTAAGCTACCGGGTCAATTAACTCGGATGACGAATTTGACCATCTCTTGACCATTATATTGTCTTCCAAACTATAATTCGGTAATGTCAGAGTCAGACATTAAACATCTACGGAGATGATGATCTTCGACCGTATTTCGGTCAAGGCGACCAATCTCTACGGAGATTGGCCAGGTACGCAGGAGATATTATAGTGGACAAGTGTGTGCGCAAACACAGATGCACTCTCTATTCCGTTACTCTTATAGTCAGATGGGACGGAAAGCCGACACGACCGGAGAGAGATCAGGCGCAGGACCAACAGTTTTACGTGCTTTCCGAGGCATGAGCTAAGTGACAATTTTGCAACATTAAAATCTGTACATGAAATGAATTCATTGGTACAGGCCAGTGACTGGGATCGAACTTACGCCTCCCGCTTGGAAGGTGCACGTCTTAACCACTGGGCTATCACCGCCTTTCTTCTACGGAGATATTATAATAGTATACAGATGCACTCTCTATTCCGTCACTCTCATAGTCCGATGTGACGGAAAGCCGACACGACCGAAGATAGATCAGACGTAGGACCTACAGTTTTATGTAATTTCCGAGACACAAGATAAAATAAACAGATTTTGATGAAACTTAGCAGTTATATGTATAACATTTTATAAGATCTAATGGACGGGGTCGCGGGCAGTAAAATTTTATCGAATTCCGTTTCGAAATCAGATTTCGGTACCAAGTATCAATAATTTCAAAAACAAACTACACTCACACATTAAAGAACATAGAAAAACCAAAGAGAACATTCAGATACATCAGAGAAATCGGTTCAGCCGTTTCTGAGATTAGTGTGCACAAACAGACAAACCGACAAACAGACTAAAATTCCAAATATCATTGTTTTGGGCACTATTGCGTTGATATAGGTCTCCCATTATATTTCCATGTACAGACAGCGATCCGTTACATTTTTATTATATGTATAGATAGATATATATACTAAGGGCTGATTTTTCCAAACGTCAGATACCCTATATTAGAAGAATAAAGTTGAGGTTGTCTTTCTCTAAAACTTGATGATAATAGAGACAGCATCAACATTATTCTTCAGTAAGGTTATCTGACGTAAACAGATATAACTCACCGATTTCTAACAACGTAGGTGCATTCATTACAACTATAACGTCTAGTGTGGTGTTGTGAGATGTGGTCACGTCGTAGCTTCACACTCTTGAAATGCATCTTACAATACTGACACACGTATGTACCGCACGCCTGTAATTCAGTAAGCATCATAAATACATACATACATAGGTAGGTAGTCACGCCCTTTGTCTGCTTAGTACCCATTGACCTTACGGGTCTTGAGTAGCGACTCACAACGAGGGTCGGGATTTTGATAAATTTGTATAGAAAACGATACTCCACAACTTTGAAATTTATCACACAACTAGCCAAAGAATGTGTGACTAGTCCATGAAACTTTCGAATTCTAGATAATTATTATGGATAAGTGTAAAAATTAACCTGAAAACCATTAAAAACGTGAAAATCGCACTCCCGCATTCCAACAACTATGTCGGAAGTATCGAGAGTTATGAAATGAAATTAGCATGACCTGCGACATACGATATGATAAACCGATTTATCGACATTTAGCCTGTCGATATATGATAAATATAGCCGCCGTGTTGAATTTTGTGTGGAGACGATACGATATCGCACGGTACGATATCCACGATGCGTGGTCATGCTAGGGGGGCTGGTGTCGTTAAATCAATTTATCGTAGTGTGTTTCGCTGATCATGCTAGGCCCGCTGAACCTTTACACCGCGATATGCTCAACATGACTGTAGAACCGCCTTTATGACCTTACAATACTGGCAGAGTTATTTTGTATTGTATATGCATGTTGAATACTAATATACTAATCTCTTCCCGGGCATACTGTACAAGTCAGTAGAGGGACAAGAGGGTCTTGGTGTTTTGTAGGCGATGGGCTGACCACCTGTCACTACTAACCGAACTTGTACATCTCAACTATACCCTCAAAATTGGTCAGAAGTGGCACCATGTGGTTCTATCGGCCCTTAGTGCTCTGCCTACCCCGTAAGGGATAAAGGCGTGATTATATCGAGGGGTGAAAGGCTATTTGGGATAAGCGCCATTTATATACAGATTGATTTTCGGTCGTTCCCGAATACTACGGAATCATCACTATCATTTTTCTCCATGGAAGCATACCTGGGAAGTGTCTGGTTCCCAAGATATTAGGGTCCAAAGTTGAGTAAATAGACTGCGTTTTTCTGCATAAACGCACATAGACGCGCGTATCAAGATTTTTTCACGAGAAATAATTAATATCAGTCTATGAAAAAAGTAGCATAAACACTGGACACTATAAATTTCGCCCGATCAAGATTTTTTTTTTTTCAAAAAAATTTACATCATTTCTCAACATTTTTTTTGGCATAAGCTTACTTTATTTGATGTATAGAGCACATACCCTTCGTTAAGGGTGGCAACGAAAAAACATCCTGTATATGGCGCTTATCACAAATAGCCTTTCACCCTTCGTATATGTATGTATGTACTAATTAAGACCTTAATAAACCTTTCTGAGTGTGACACTTACATCAGTATGTCTAGTCATATGAGTATCATACGCGTCCTCCACTTTGAATCCTAAATAACATATAGTACACTTGAATAATGAATTCACATATCTGGCACATTCCTGTCGCTTTTGTATTTCAGCTATTCTTTCTTCATTACTCAATTTCGTTACTGTAAAAAGAGAGATTGCTTCGGGATTTCTTTTCGCTTTATCCGGTTTAGTTTTAGCAACTTTTTCAACTTTAGGTTTGGCTTCTTTTTTCTCTTTAGCCTTTTTCGGCGTTTTAACAGGTTTTACCTCATCCTTTTTGGGCAGTTCTTTCTTTGCAGCTTTTTTGACAGTTCTCTTTTTTGTCGGCGCTTTCTTTCTCACCCTTTCTTGTAATGGAAGGGTTTCCACTGTGACCTTATCATCGATAAATTCGGGGAAATCATTATCAGAAGAATCGTCGTCTTTAACTTCATTAACGTTAATGATTTCTGATTCTATTTTTACGGAAAAAGGTTCTAATACAGCTACTTTTTCTATCTTTATCTCTGTGTCTATGGTCTCCTCTGGGTTTTCGTAGTTTATGGTGCAGTCATAGTGGTCTGGTTCGAATATTTTTATTTCTAAATTGGAGGCAAGTTCACTTTGTTTTCTGTCCAATGATTTAATGCTTTCCCGCGTTAACTGTAAAAGAGGTTTAATTTGTTTATATATTTACATGAAGGTATAAAAAGCCTTTTTATAAATCCATGTATATTTCGTACTAATTTAAAAAACCCCAACCAAAAAAAAATAACAAAATCTACAACATGCCTTCGATATAATAAATACTAACCTGGCCATCCTCATTTTTCTCAATCAGTTCCATCAGCGTCAGGAAGGCGTTGTGACATTTGTTCTTGAACTTAAAGAAGTTTCTCACTCTCTGAGCGCATTCCACACAGAGTACCTTTGGCAGGCTGTCTTCGTCTATCTGAAAAAATTGTTAATATTAGCGGACGCCCGCGGCTTCGTCCGCGTGGGCTGCAGAAAAAACAAAAAAATTCAAAATTATCCGGGATAAAAAGTAGTCTATGTGTTAATCGCGGGTGTCAGCTCCATACTAAATTTGATTAAAATCGCTCCAGCCGTTTTTACGTGAAAGAGTAACAAACATCCATCCACCCATACTTACAATACATACATAGATATAATCACGCCTTTATCCCTTATGAGGTAGGCAAGGCGCCAAAGGCCGACAGACACACATGGTGCCACTTCTGACCAATTTTGAGGGTATAGTTGGTAGAGGCCCACGTCCAGCAGTGGACTGCAATAGGTTGATGATGATGACATATAGACTGCGGGATCATCAGCGGAATCCTACAGACGCGTTTAACATAGCAGAGACAGATGTTTAACGATCAGTGACTAGTTGCCAGAGATTGATTGAACACTTGTTTGATCGCCATGTGTGGCACGAGACTTTGAGTATGTGTCCAAAGTTTGAACAAAGACTTTGCCATGCGGTGTCGGTTTTTTAGCGCACATCAAAGCGTTCAAAGTCGAATGTGTTTAAAAGTTTGCGTAGCCTGCCACACTTGCGCAAGGTCCAGTTGCGCGAGCATTGTTGAGCGAAACGGTCGTGGGAAACTGTATTGAAATAGTTGTTAAAATTCGTCAAATATAAGTAGACATAAAGATAAACACACTGCGTTCACAAAATCGTCGTCCATCTTGTTTGTTGTCTACCAGCGTACTGTGGAGAAAAGACTTTGCAAAGATGTCTGGCAGGCTGCGTCAACATGTGTTCAAATGTATTTTCAAAGCTTTGCAAAGTATTCAAAGAAATCTTTGAAGCTATGTCTGGCGCCGGCATTAGTTTCTTAGCGATAATAACAAATAAGAAGATATTAACACACTTACAGATATTCCTGTGAGCTCCTCAAAAGCCATTTCCAATTTAATTATCGGCACAACTTTAGTGTCTAATGCCAAACAGACCCGGCACACCTGAATCATACACTCTTATATTAGTATAAATTAAGTTAAGTGACCCGATAGCTCAGTTGGTGAGAGCGATGCACAGAATGCAAGAGGTCTTGAGTTCAAATCTCACTCTGCTGATTTTTATTTTCATTTTCTTATTTACATTTTATAATTAGTATAAATAAAAACTTTAGTGTGCACAATAAGGAATAAGAATAAACTTAATTATATTGTTGATTTCTTTAAAGGCATAATCATAATTAACATACAGTAAACTTACATTAAAATTGGGTGAAACAGGCATATTGTTCAATGACATCTGGAAAAAAAATCAAGGATTAAAAAAACAAAGCAAAGGTTACAAACATTAGGTTACATTGGCTTAAAAATAACTTTAAAAAACTGACTGCATAATGTTTTTTGACTCTGCATCACTTTCATGACCTTTCAAGCTCAAATACGACAAGCCGTTGAGGCTCTATAGTGTTCCAAATAACCCTCTTGTGGTGCAGTTGGGTAAAACCATTACTCTTGCTTGTTATTCAAATATACTTATACAAATATTTATTTATTTAACTTTATATTTATAAGTTTTGTGACCATTACTTACATTAAAATTATAGGAAGCAGACATATTGCTGGAAATATCCTGAATAACCACCTGTAATAAAACAATCATGGGAATGTATGTATATATATATATACCTATGTTATTATGAAAGAAAGATCTCGTCTTCAGCCTATTGCAGTCCACTGCTGGACGTAGGCCTCCCCCAGGACATGCTACAAGACTGCCATGGGGGGTATTTGCCCATAGTCACCATGCTGGACAGGTGGGTTGGTGACCGCAGTTTGTATTTCATGTTGTCAACACGGGAGGCGCTGCTGCCCACCTCCCGGAAACCCTTAATCTCCTCGTACGATACCCACGGGCAGGCATACGAATTCTACTCTACCGGCACTACGCGGCCTATATCATCAGTAATGCACTGAAAATATTACAGAGGTAGTACACAAGTCTTCCGGTAGGTATAATTATGTTAGTTCACTATTATAATATTTGTATATTCATTAATATATTGTTTTGCTAACTATATCAATTTCATAAATGGTGCCCAGTAGTGAAAAAAATCTGCCAACGAACCTTGTTGCCGAGTATGTATGCAATATATTAAAGCCAATAATACTCCAGCCAACGAGGCGAAGGTATAAGTTTATCGAACTAAACTACTACATTATATTAAAAATGTATCAAAAATACACGATAGTAGTTTGCTGAATGTATGTACGTACACGCAAATTATACTTACATATAAAACGTTATCCCTTAAGATTTGGTGTGTCTTGTATCATTTTTACAGCCAGGCACAAAGTACTGCACTTTTATTTCTTATAAATTAAACTTTCATTCATATTAAACTATGATTTTTATCGAGAAAATATTGAAAATGCATTTTCCAAACAAAAAGGCCAAGTGACGTAATGACTTTTTAAATAAAATGTTTGAACCAAGCAACAGAATCCACGCTGCATACAGCCAAGTGACAGCGCACAAAAACCGCGAATATTAAAACTCGTTAGGTAAGCGCTCATCTTGCAATATCTCAAACAATTCAATTTTGCGATATGGCGTCTCTCTCTCTCGCTTATACGGAGACTATGTTTCACACACTTTCGTCTTTCAGCTTGTAATCAACAAACACTTCACACTCTAAAGACATCTAAGTTTAAAGGCAGATTGTATTCAAAATTGCAATCCAAATGAACTTTTTATCATTTGGGTCCTCCTCCTATCTTTTCTCCTCAAAAACCCATTTCATTTCAAACGGCTGGTCATATTAAAATATAGTTGTACCTACATAATAAAACAAACAAAAGTGCTTTTCTATTTTTATTATCACTTACAATAATATTTACCAAGGATTTTAACCTTCGTCTAACTTTAGGATTGCTTTACAAATAATAATATAAAATTATTAATAAAGAAAATGAAAAAAATTCTTCACCCAAGTGGGAATCGAACCCACGACCGCTGCAAACCGTGCCAGCCGCTATAACCACTAAGCCACCGGGTTAACTACTCGGATGACTAATTTTACCATCTCTTTTCCAAATTACATATTGGCAACATTATTCTTCACATAGCTATACATAAGCCAAATTCGACAAAAAAAGCTGAATCCCGATAGATCAACCTATCCTACGGATGATATTAATGGGAAGTGTTTTTATAAATTTATCTTAGTCAAGATATTATATATTATAAAATTATAAATAATAATACTTAATAATGTAATAGGGATGTTTACTATGGTTGATTTTTAATGACATTTTATGCTTATCAGAACAAATCATCAAAATCATACCTATCTGTAAAATTACAATTTGATTAAGTGTCCAAATGAGGTAGTAAAAGCTAAAGGAATGGGCAAGTCCAATTTTCAAATGTGAAATTAAGAAAATTACAACACAATGTCCGCCTGCATATTTAAGACTTTTGTTTTGTGACCATATTTACAAACGCAATATTTAAAATATGCAGAACAAAAGTTCTTTTACTCGCATACAAGTTATGAAAGATCCTATTGTGGTACGTTTGTATGGAGCGTTTTATGGCAATTAATGGATTTTGAAGTTATATCCCGGTTTTCACACTAGCGAAGTTTTTCTTTCGCAAATGTTTATTTTATTTATCTTTCTATATAATTAGTCAAAAAGACATTCAAGGTTATTATCGCACCTTGCTAAAAATGCATATGTTGGGAAAATTATACAATTTGTCAAATAATACTTAATAATGTAATAGTTTTCCAGCTAAACGGTAAGGAGACAAAAATTATTCATCATCCAATTATCTACAAAAATTGTTTACTATGGTTAGCGATGCAAAATGTTGAAAAATTTTTAATGACATTACGTGGTTTCCCCGGTATCCACGATCTATGTGGTTCTGTTGAGTTAAAAACTATTTTATTAAATTTAAAATGGTCTATAGTAAAGACAAACGGTGTAAGTAATGAGTAAATTGAAAAAAATTCGTCTGATAGATATCGTTTAATGGAAAAATCATACTGTCTACTTCTTCTCCTTCTTCTTCTTCTTCTTTCCTCTTCTTCTTCTTCTTCTTCCTCCTGGGTCAAATAAATTGTCAAAGAGCGATGCAAATGTCTCCTCGCCTTACGTAAGAATCCTCTTCTTTGGCGATTGAAATTGGAGCACGTCCAAATACATGCTAATGAACAAAACAACCCAACTTTTTTACAGCCGCATTTAGCATTACACCCCGTTTTGCAATTGTAGTAATAAGCCTTTAAAGTTAAGTGGGCAAGTCCAATTTTCAAATGTGAAATTAATTGAAAATTACAACATCAAATGTCCACCTGCATCATATACAGCAACTTTTGTTTTGTGACCATATTTATAAACGCAATATTTAAAATAGCTGCAGAACAAAAGTTATTTTACTCGCATACAAGTTACTGAAAGAGTGACGTCATAATTGTGGTAGCCGTTTGTATGGAGCGTTTTATGGCAAGTCTAGAATTGTGATTTTGAAATCGTTATATCCCGGAAATTTTTCACCACATGATAGAACTTACCGTTTAGCGAAAACTAAAAAAACCGATTTTTGCAACATTTGACCTTCAATAAAAAATTTTCCACACATTGGATTGATGTGGATAATTGCAAATGTTTATTTTATTTTATGTAACCTTACCCCTATTTTTGTCTAATTTCTATATAAATACAAATAAAAATCCGTAAACGACCCTATTATGTACATACATATCCAATTCAATTAATATTGTTAAAATAAAATAAAATATGACTAGAATTTAATTAAAAGCAGATCTAAAACGATCGCTTATTACGAGTCCCAGGGGCATTATTAATTCACTATCTTAGGGCAGACGCACATAATCTGGCGAAGCGCAGCACAGAGAATTTTTTACTGATGTCCTCTTCCTCAGTCACTTTTTAGCATAACGCGGCCATATCACCAGAGAGAATGCCCTTAAGTTATTTCAGGCAGCTGTTAACACATACAGGGTGTAAAAAGACAACAATGTTTTTTAATACCTCGTATTCTTTGTAAGGTTACGATCATTTTCTTCTATGGAACCAACCCTGGGAAATGACAAAAAAACTATTAAAAAATACTGTCATTTTATTTCAAGCAATGTATTCGTTTGATAGCAAAGTTTAATGTACCTACAAAACTAACATTATAACATTTTGACATGGTATCATTGAAAAAAAAATGTTTTTATACCGATTTCAGATGGATTTATGTAAAAAAATGATAATATTAATGTAACTTTGGACCTCAATATCTTGGAAACGCGTGGTTTTCCAGGGGTGCTTCCATAAAAAAAAATGATCGTGATGTTACAAAGAATACGAGGTATTAAAAGAACAAAGTTGTCTTTTTACACCCTGTATGTATACATATAATAATTAATACATTGGTTTCTCTTCCATCATATCTAACTCTGTCTCGCACGAAGATATCGGCAGTATAATCTTCTCGCTCACTCTTTCTATACTTCCTTCTGTAGGTAGCGGGCTCTGAAAGAAATACTTTTGGTTATTTTTTAGGGATGTTCAATCAATAGTTATAAGTCAGTCAATATATTATTTTTTGACGTTTTATAACTAATAGTAAAATTATTAATAAAGAAAATGGAAAAAATTCTTCACCCGAGTGGGAATCGAACCCACGACCTCTGCAAACCGTGCCAGCCGCTATAACCACTAAGCCACCGGGTCAATTACTCGGATGTAGTAATAGTAAGTCTATCTACCAATCAAACAACCCCATATTTAATTTTTAACAAGAAAAATGCACAAACATCTAAACTTAAAATGTCTGTCCATCTTCTTAACGTATATGGCTGAGACAGAAAAAGACAGGTTCGACCATGGAGAAGAAATAAAAGAGGAGACCATATAAAAATACGGTTAGAGATTGCCACTGTTGGCACATTGGAAAAGTGAAGACCTGTCATTATATGAATATGCTGTCATTTGTTTTTTCTCCTTTTCTTAATGTAGTTTTGAGTTTCTAGAATTTGTTTAATTGGAGTAGCGGCTAAGTATATGTTGTATGCCATATACAATAAGAATAAGAATAATAAAAATAGTGTGCCGCGGAGCGGGGGTGAAGTATGGGACGAGGGGAGCATTGAACACTGTAGCCCTGCCCATTTACATAGAAACCACCTTGTAGTGACTAGTCAAACTACTTGCTCATTATCAATATGGTTCAAGATTGTTTTACTAGTGCAATTACTCATCACTAGATGGCAATATTATACTACGTTTTAGTAAAAAAAAGTACCCTAATAAAAGCGCTAGTGTCTACAGCTACTGCGTTACACTGTCACTGAAGCTCCGCCCCTATCATGACGTCATGGCCTCACGATTGCCACACGACTCACTTCATAGTCCCACCTCCTCTTTTATACCTTCTTCATGGGTTGGACTAACTTTAAGTTTAGGTTTTTAAGTGAATTCTATACATATAAACCTTCCCCTTAAATCACTCTATATACTTTAATAAACCGCATCAAAATCCGTTGCTTAGTTTTAAAGATCTAAGCAGACAACGGGAATCGACTTTGTTTTATAATATGTAGTGATAATAACATTATAAAATTATTAATAATAACATTACCTCAACAATTTGCTATCTCACCTTGCGTGCATCCGTCCTTTTCCCTCTCGTACGTTTCGGCCACGGTTTCTTGAGATGCACATATTTGATATGAGATCGTTTCTCGCTCGTACTTTTGAAGTATTTCTCACACAATTCACATTTGTACGGCCTTAGTTCTGTGTGGACCTGTGAAAAAAATACGTAGAAATGTTGCCATTAATTTTTATTTTTTTTGTTTAGTTGATCTCTGAATGTGTGATGGATGATAATTCAATAAAATTTTTATTTATGGCACCCATTATTGCGTCGGGCATAATAATTCCGCCAATGTCACGTAGAGATGATTATGACTGAAACGTATGGAAAATTCTCAAAAACAACTGTAAAATTGGTCAAAAAACATTGAAATAAATAAATATCAAATAAACAAATTTTGTTTATAAAATAAGCGGTTACGGCTGTGCGTGCTTATACAGGGTGTAATAAAAGGGGCGAGTTGTTTAGTTCTTAATTCTATTTGAAAAGAAAAAAACATGATTTTAGTTTGCAATTTTTGTGAATAGGTTCTCTACATTGGGCTACATTCATAGAATTTCGCCTAACATACCACTTTTGTTACACCCTGTATATCTATACATACATAAATATATACATACTCACCACCATATGCCTAGTACGATTGCCATAAGTAGTAAAATGCTTCCCGCACTGTTGGCAAGGAAACGTTTTCTTCACCTCACTATGTTGTTTGCAATGTATGAGCAGATGCGCTTTCGTCATAAAGTATTTGTTACACACGTCACATTTGAAAGGTTTCTCGCCGCTATGCGAAAACGCGTGGTCCTTTAGATGCGCGTTACTCTAAAAATAAAGGTAACTTTAACACTAATAATATTAATGCGAAAGTAACTCTGTCTGTCCGTCCGGAAAAAATATTTTAATTGCCTATTCTGTGTCCCACTGCTGGGCAAAGGCCTCCCCCAGTTGAGCCCACACTTGTCTTGTTCCCGCTATAGTGGCCCAATCCGGCAGAAACTTATCCAGGTCGTCCCTCCATCTTCTCCTATGTCTTCCCCTACGCCGGTTCCCGTCTATAGGCACCCAATAAGTGTCTATCTTTGCCCATCTGTTTGGGTGCATTCGATATACGCTAAAACTACTAAACCAATTTATATGAAACTAGCTGACCCGGCAAACGTTGTTTTGCCATGTAAAAGGGGTTGATCCTAGAGGGGTGAAAATTCATGGTTGTATGTATTTTTGTATGCTGTATCATAAAAAAATAAAAACAAAAAATTTTGTCAAAAAAATATATAAAAAAATTAGGGGTGGACCACCCTTAACATTTAGGGATATGAAAAATAGACTATGTTGTCCATCTCCTTCCGCGAGGCCGTTTAGAATCTAGAGCAGAGGTTTGCAAACTTATTTTCTCCACCCTAACCGATACTGCCCCCCTGAAAAAGACAGCTAAAATAAATATATACCTGAAACAACTTGCATGCTAAGATTTACGAAAATCGGTCGAGCCGTACAACTTTCGGAGGAGTTTAACTTCTAACACCGTGACACGAGAATTTTATTACTGACTTGTACAGTATGCGCGGGAAGAGAAGCAGCTGTAGCATTATACTTTTTTTTTTCACTCCCAGAGCAGCATAGAAGATTTTGTGTACAATAAAGAATAAAAATAAGAAAGTGAAGAAAGAGGGTTCCGTTTCGCGTTCCTGAGGAAAAGGGTTTTGCTTAGGCATTTTTTTCCTTTCGAGATACGGCGTTTGTGTGAAAGTTTTCTGCAGAGGCTTTTTAATTACTTTACCGTTGTTGCTCTTCTTCTTTTGATCCCTTAAAAAAGTACATTAAATTATAATTTAAAAATAATAATGAATGTTAATACAGAAAGTGTTTTTTGCAAAAAGCTACATAGATAATAAACTTCCACAGGGACATAGCAAGTTTTTCTGACGACGGACAGGTTTCTGTCACTTTAGGTCATTGATACCAGTTTTTAAAACTAGGTTTTGTTTAAATTATAACTGCATTCAAATTAAATATCTCTTTTGTATAACTTATAACTGAAATATCTAATAAATATATATAATACCTTGCAATATATAAGAGAGATCACTATTTTTATGCGTGAAGGTGAGTGAGGGTGAGTAGAGCGTGGATGAAGGAATGTGGAGTGTAAAAGTGTAGGAAGTCGGTGACTTGCCCCCGGGTGTAGTAGTTGCAGGCAGGAGTTGAAGGTACTGGATCCGACGGAGCAGTTGTAGATGCAGGTGCAGACGTTGTAGGTACTGGACCAGACAGCCGATTGAGTATCTTCTCGGTCGCGGATTACTGAACGCAACGCGGGCGCGGATTGTTCGCGCTGTATACTCGTAGGTCCGTGGACGCGGAGCGCGGTTACTGAACGCGACGCGGGCGCGTTGTTCGCGCTGTAGAAGTCGGCGAAGTGCAGCAAGGGTCCGGGGCAGGCGGCCCCGGGACAAGGCCTTATAATATGCTTGACTTTTCCCGTTTGTATGGCTTATATACGAATTTTTGTCTCCATTTTCGTTTCAAAATAAACCAATTTCTGTGTTTTGGCTTGAATTTGTTGGATAATTTGTGATTTAAATATAAAATCAAAAGGGCTGATCTATAAGGTCCTCAAGGTTAGTAAATGCTACATTTCCCCCACGACCCCGGAAAATTTTCGACTCAGAGAAAATTTTGTAGAAGGTTCGAAAGAGTCTAGGGAACATTACCTTGCAAAAACATTCATCATCGCCCTCGTCTAATATTCAATCAACTTCATTCCAGGTAAGGGTGGAGTTGGCTCCAACATGACCTGAGGCTTGTTTAGGGAGTAGTCGACCGCTCCATGATGGAAAAAGAATTTGACCTAAGGCTTATTTAAAGAGTAGTCAGCCGCTCTGAAGTTTTCACTAGATATTGCGTCGACGTCGCATAAGCGACCGCCGAATATCCAAGGGTTTAGTCTAGTAGTAAGGGTTTAGAGTCCCTAAGTGAAGATAAATAAGTAAGGGATAGAACAATTATGTAGTACCCTGGTGGTAATGGTTGCTAATTCATCTTTGAACGAGCCCAGCAAGACGAGCCGACCGCTAGCATAGCAGCATAGCGACCTAAAGACCTAGTAATAGTGAAGATATGACCAAAAAAATTCAGCAAGGCAAAATAATTTAGAGATAAAAGAGAGAGAGCATCAAGCTCCTAGAGTATTATGTAGAGGGAAATCGTGAGGTGAGGGAGCTTCTCTGTCTAGAGTGAGCTTTATTGTGTTCGGCGGCATTCGGGTTACCTAGATGTCACCGAATAAAGAATGACCATGATATGCACTTCAAAAAATAAGATTCAGTCAAGCAAAGTTTAGAAGATATAGGTACCTCTGTGCCAAACTGTGTCACCGACATAGTTGAAGAAGATAAGTGTAGCTTATACCGAGAAATAGTAAAAGTAAAGATTGAAATCCAAAAATTTTCTTTCTTTGTAAGTTATAGAGTTGAATAGGTAAAATTTCAGAATATTCTGCAATAAAAATAAAGTTTGAAAAAGGTAAAGGTATCGCAAAAAACTCTAGCAAAATTAGTAGTAGAGGGTATTGTAGTAAAGGTATAGTAGCTTTTGTGTGGTGATTTATTCCGTTCAAACTGCCGAGAACTTAAAGAATCCAGAAAACCATAAAGAAGGAAAACCTATACCTAAAGATCACTAGAAAAAGTGTTATTTTAGAATTTAGAGAAGTAACGATGAGATAGTTTAGAAGATAGAGTCAAACTGTCGTGAAGCACAGTTATGTAGGAGTTGTAGCCTACCTAATAAATATATATAATACCTACCTATTGCAGTAACCATCACTATGAACTCGTCGTGAAGGTGAGTGAGGGTGAGTAGAGCTGGACGTAGTCCTGGGTCGACGGCCCAGGAGTTGAAGGTACTGGTACAAATCCGACAGCTGGACCAGCACCTTGTGACTGCCATGCGGGGAATCTTCTCGGTATTCCGGCGAAGTGCAGCAAGGGTCCATAGTCATTTTCCATTCTTTTTCTTCGCTGGGCAGGCGGTTGGTGACCGCATCCTCAGTTTGTATTTTGGACAAGGTTAGTAAATGCTACATTTCCCCCACGACCCCGGAAAATTTTCGACTCAGAGAAAATTTTGTAGAAGGTTCGAAAGAGTCTGTTGCAAAAACATTCATCATCAAATAATCAATCACGTCTAATATTCAATCAACTTCATTCAGGTAATTTTGTGGAGTTCACGGTCGAATGACTACCAGCTTGTTTAGGGAGTATCGACCGCATGATGGAAAAAGAATTTGCTGCTTATTTAAAGAGTAGTCCCCCTGAAGTTGAAGAAGAAGAAGAATTTGGAAACCTTTAAGGTCGCATCTCCAATTTTCCGCGAAGTATCCACTTGTGGTAGTCCCTAAGTGAAGATAAATAAATCATTGGCCCCTTTCAACTGCCTAGAACGATTAAATGGCGAGTCCTACCCTGGTGGTAATGGTTGCTAACCATCTTTGAACGAGCCCACGGCAAGATCTCGACAGGCGTAGAAATAGTGATATTTCAAAACGACGGCGCTCCATGTCACTTCGACAAAAAAATTCGCATCAAAATAATTTAGAATCTAACCGAAAGGTTTGGAGAGAGTGGCATCAATCGGCCGTGGGGGGCTCCTAGAGTATTAGCTGTAGGATATTCTAGAGTGAGCTTTAGTCTCCCGACTTAAACCCCATCGTCATTTCTTCGTTTGGGGGAATAAAGAATGGTTATGAAGAGCAAACTTATTTACGCCGTCAGAAACTAACGAACAAAACTAAGACCAGAAGAAACAAAAAAATAAGATTCAGTAAAAACTTTAGCTTATACGAGTAGATGATAAGACGAGAAATAGTAAAAGTAAAGATTGAAATCGAAAACTTTGTAAGTTATAGAGTTGAATAGGTAAAATTTCAGAATGATAAAAGTTGCACAAAATAAAAATAAAGTTTGAACAAAAACCAGATTTATTCCGTTCGGCCCAATGCCGAGAACTAGCTTAAAGAAGTCCAGAAAACCAAGTTACCTTTCCAGCAAACCTAAGTCCAGAAAACCTGTGTTTCAAACATTAAATTCCAGAAAACTATACAAGTATAAAGAAGTCCGTGGAGATAGCGCAAAAAGACCCCCATTTTTTTTGAAGCACAGTTATGTAGGAGTTGTCACCTTAAAAACGAATTTATTTACAACACAAAATAATCTCAACAATATATAAGAGAGATCACTATGAACAATCAGCCAAGGTTTAACAAAAAAAAATATGAAAAAAAAACATAGCAGTTGCGCTATTAGGGTCCTGGGTATTTTCAAGCCCCCGGGTGTAGTACAGGAGTTGAAGGTACTTCCGCTTGACGGACGGGGTCAGTTGTAGATTTCTTGGCAGACACCCTGTATACTTGCAGACTGGACCAGACAGCGGCCTTAACTGCCCCTCTCTAGGCCTCCAACGCCCACGAGGGGGCGTTATCGCCCACTTTGGGAAAGACTGCTCTAGAGCAGTACATACATGCATACACTCGAAAAACGTACCTTCCTTCAAACATAGTCGCGTAAAAACATAACCCTCCTTATCACGCGTCGGGTAGTTAGCTAAAATAAATAAAAAAAAATACTAGTCTAAAAGAAAAAGCAAAATAAAAAAATAAAACAGCTAATAATTAAAAAAAATAAAAAAATATATACCTGAAACAACTTCCCGCATACGTCACACATGACCGCTCTCTTCTTGGCTGGGAAAAATGTCCGGTTTTTGTCTCGATGCATTCTTCTAAAGTGATTGTGGTATTCCCGTAAATCTCCTAACTGCATCCCACACTAGAACGAATGAACGAATGAATAGTCATTCAATTTTGAATGAGTAAAAAGAATGAAAGCCTTTGTATGCATTTCTTTTGTAAATTTCTCTGTATTTACTGTAATGTTTTGTGTACAACTTACATACATATGATCACGTCTTTATCCCTTACAGGGTAGGCAGAGCACCAAGGGCCGATAGAATCCACATGGTGCCACTTCTGACCAATTTTGAGGGTATAGTTGAGATGTACAAGTTCGGTTAGTAGTGACAGATGGTCAGCCCATCGCCTACAAAACACCAAGACCCTCTTGTCCCTCTACTGACTTGTACAGTATGCCCGGGAAGAGAAGCAGCTGTAGCATTATACTTTTTTTTTTTCACTCCCAGAGCAGCATAGAAGATTTTGTGTACAATAAAGAATAAAAATAAGAAAGTGAAGAAACCGGCCAAGTGCGAGTCGGACTCGCGCACCGAGGGTTCCGTTTCGCGTTCCTGAGGAAAAGGGTTTTGCTTGACAGACAGACGGACGGACAACAAAGAGAGCCTATAAGGGTTGCATTTTTTTCCTTTCGAGATACGGAACCCTAAAATTACTTAATGAAAAACCTGAAATAAAACCTACCTGTTCGCACGGTATGGGAGGCCCTTCGTACCTTCTCCATCGTTTGTGTGCAGTTTTCTGCAGAGGCTTTTTAATTACTTTACCGTTGTTGCTCTTCTTCTTTTGATCCCTTAAAAAAGTACATTAAATTATAATATAAAAATAATAATGAATGTTAATACAGAAAGTGTTTTTTCGCAAGTGTAGACGGAGTTCATCTACAGCTACATGGATAATAAACTTCCACAGGGAGTAAAGTACAGTTATTTTTGAGAATACATGTGAGAATACCTCCTTATATCATGATTAAAAAAAAAATTAAGAGAAACAAGTTTTTCAATATGAACAACGGCACATCAATCATTGGCTACCGGACGGACTGACGACGGACAGGTTTCTGTCATCTCATCTCGCAGCCGTTTGAAGCATAGGTCATTGATACCAGTTTTTAAAACTAGGTTTTGAACTTCTGCTCTTGATTTTGAGTGGTAAAGTTAGGTTTAGATTCGCGTTACACGCATGTAAAACGTGGGATGACTTTTGCGAAAGTGACGTTCTGCGTCAAAACCTTTTAAACATTATACGGCACTGCATTCAAATTAAATATAACTTATAACTGAAATATATAAATGACTACATAATTTAAAACAAAGTTGCTTCCCGGTCCCTTTGTATGTTTAGATCTAAAAATTGCGCAACGAATTTTGATGCGGTTCTTTTAGAATTGCAAATGCTTTCCGACGAAGTCGTGGGCGGCCTCTAGTCTTATTACGTATATAAAATTCTAAAATTCTCGTGTCACAGTGTTTGTAACCAAACTCTTCCGAAACGGCTTGACCGATTTTTGAGAAATTTTATATGTAAGTATATTCGGTACGTCTGAGAAAAGGTGGTTAACTATTTTTTTTTTTGGTGAGCGGAGTCGCGGGCAACCGCTTCATATTGTCCGTTTCATAGATAATTCCTATGCCTGATTTCGGTATGCAGTGAAACAGAAAATGTCGTCATATACATAGTAACTAGCGCCATCATCCATCGAAACTATACGGTGAATGAAACGGTAATTAGTAAAGAATAAAATGAACTTACCTATCAACATGATGTTTGGCAGATACACTGAGATGTCTCGTTAAAGCCTCTTCCGATATAAACCTGATGTTACACTGTTCACACATCGGTCCATCCGGGGGTATCTACAATATACAAACATAAGTTGTTAACTAAACTCATCGCAAAATAAAAGGCCCGTTTTGACAGTACAAGCCCATAAATATTTCTAGTTTTTTTACTGATCGAAATGTTCCGAATTACATTTTTCATTGATGGGTACCGCCCACTCGGCTAAGTGCTGTGCATGTACGATTTTTTCATTTTGTCCACAGAATATTAATCGGTAAGGAAAAAAATAAATCGATCAAGATACATATATACAAAACTAGCTAATAGGATAAACAGTAGCCTAAATGTTATTTCAGACTATAATCCTTTAATCTATATAATTATAATCTTTTAAAGACCTTTCTCTGATCTAGATTTCAGCCTGATCCGTCAAGCTGTTACTGCGTGAAAGAGTAACAAAAATTCATCCATACATACAAACTTTTTATTACGATGATCGATGTAAACTTTGGCCTAAAATGTTATTTTTTCAAAACAGAACTTTAATCCAATGCACTTTACAATACATATTCATGCAGACAAAATACTCATACAAACTTGAATCGATTTATCGTGATTTATCGTCATACGACTTAATACTCGATACTCACGATAAATCGTGGTTACATCACTAGTTAGGTCGCCAAGATAAATGTCAAACGGGCCTTTTATTTCGCGATGAGTTTGATTCATGACATACTATAAAACAAAGTCGCATCCCACTGTCTGTCCCTATGTATGCTTAGATCTTTCAAACTAGGGAACGGATTTTGATGCGATTTTTATAAAATAGATGCAGTGGTTCAAGGGGAAGGTTTATATGTTATTATATGTTGTTAAGATAACAACATATATATAACATATAAAATTGTTGTTATTATTGGGCATATCGAACGATTCATCAAAGATTCCATCATCAGATCTTATGTTTTACATGTAACTGACCGAGACGATCAATACAAGGCAAAAAAAATCAGATTACATGTGCCTACAATATTTGGGGATTACCCTCTATTTCTCCAGAATCCCATCATCACATCCTGATATGCTGAATATGGGACCAACCTAGAAGCATACCTTGTCAAACTAAAAAAGAAATCAATTATGCATTAAAAGACATGATTGAATTTCTTCTTCTTCTTCCTCAGCCTATTGCAGTCCACTGCTGGACGTAGGCCTTCCCCAGGGCACGCCACAAGACTGCCATGGGGGGTACTTGCCCATAGTCACCACGCTGGGCAGGCGGGTTGGTGACCGCAGTTTGTATTTCGGACTATGTTGTCAACACGGGAGGCGCTGCTGCCCACCTCCCGGAAACCCTTAATCGCCTCGTACGATACCCACGGGCAGGCAGGGGTGGTACAAACTCTACTCTGCCGGCACCACGCGGCTAAAAGTTAATTACCTACCTCAGTGTTATCCAGTCTATGCGTCATCCTTTTATGTAATATCTTCCCTTTCTCACTAACGTATGAAAAACCACATAGTTCGCAGACAAAGTCAGACGGATGCTTTATGCGTACATGGCTCATGTGAGAACTGAATTTACTGAAAAAAAAAATACATACATATAATCACGCCTTTATCTTATATATGCAGAGTGCACATATACATGCCGTGAACCACTTCTGACCAATTTTGAGGGTATAGTTGAGATGTACAAGTTCGGTTAGTAGTGACAGGTGGTCAGCCCATCGCCTACAAAACACCAAGACCCTCTTGTCCCTCTACTGACTTGTACAGTATGCCCGGGAAGAGAAGCAGCTGTAGTATTATACGTTTTTTTTACACTCCCAGAGCAGCATAGGAGACTAATAAATATCTTAAATTTTTATTAGTTTGTTGCAAAGTTCACCCAAATTAAAATATCTTGATTGACAAAATAAATGGTAAATGCCCACGTTTTTTTTTCTACCTATACAGGATGTTTTTTCGTTGCCACCCCGAAGGGTACTTACTCTATACATCAAATAAAGTAAGTTTATGCAAAAAAAAATGCTGGGAAACTGTAAATTTTTTTTGATTTTTTTTTCTAATTACTTGATCAAGCAAAATTTATATTGTCCAGTGTTTATGCTAGTTTTTTCAGAGACAGATATTAATTATTTTTCGTGAAAAATTCTTGCTACGCGCGTCTATGTGCATTTATGCAGAAAAACCGCAGTTTATTTACTCAACTTTGGACCCTAATATCTTGGGAACCAGACACTTCCCAGGTATGCTTCCATGGAGAAAAATGATCGTGATGATGAGGAGATTCCGTAGTTTTCGGGAACGTTGACGACCAAAAATCACCCTGTATATAAGACCAATACTAGCGGAGCATCAATAAAAAATGTTTTTTTTTTTTTTAGATGTGACGCGGTGAATACTCACTAAAATATCTCCCCGCAATGGGCACATTTATAATTCGTACCGCGGTGCCATTTCTGATGTAGTCTAGCCGATTGCCTGAAAAAAAAATTATGTATTTATCTAAAATATTGTCACTTAGCTATAACCGACGAGAGTTGTCGTCAGACAGACAGCCGGCCGTAAACAAATCTTTGACAATGTGAGTTTCGAAGGAAACCATATTGCGCCGAGCACATAAATAATGGGGTTAAGGGCAGGGAGATGATGATATTTTATCTATACAAACTTGACTACCTACTACACTAATGGCTCCTCCATACAATCGGCGATGCTAGTTCGCCTCGGTTTGTCTCAATTCGACACTATCATCGTGCAGGCATCCACACGTTTGTCTAGTAGCAGTTTCTCGACGACACAGAGTACATTAGTTTATATGAATGATTGACGAACGTCACCTCAACGAATCAACCGTCGAATCCCTTTGATGTATGCCCGATAAACCGACAAATAGGCGAACGTCGGCTAACCTCAGCGAACTTAGACAGCCTGCGGGGCGAGGTGCGGGGCGAGGTGCGGGGCGAGGTGCGGGGGCGGTGCGGGCGAGGTGCGGGGCGCGGTGCGGGGCGCGGTGCGGGGCGAGGTGCGGGGCGAGGTGCGGGGCGCGGTGCGGGGCGAGGTTCGGGGCGCGGTGCGGGGCGAGGTGCGGGCGAGGTGCGGGGCGAGGTGCGGGGCGCGGTGCGGGGCGAGGTGCGGGGCGAGGTGCGGGGCGAGGTGCGGGGCGGGGCGAGGTGCGGGGCGAGGTGCGGGGCGAGGTGCGGGGCGCGGTGCGGGGCGAGGTGCGGGGCGAGGTGCGGGGCGAGGTGCGGAGCGAGGTGCGGAGCGAGGTGCGGAGCGGTGCGGAGCGAGGTGCGGGGCTAGGTGCGGGGCGAGGTGCGGGGCGCGGTGCGGGGCGAGGTGCGAGAGGAGACTCGAGATTATCGCGATCGCGCGACTTCGGCTTTGCTATTGCTTTTACGTAATCAGGGGCGAGTTCACCCGAGTTCGTCAGAGTTCGCCCATTGTATGGAGAAGCCGTAACATGTATTGGACAGCTGTTACTTCATCACGATTTCAGAGTTGATTCCATAGTAAAAGTTGATTCTTTTTTACCAACCTAGTCTCATTATAAAAACAATTTACTAATTTTGAAAACACCTTATCCTTACTAACATAATAAATGCGAAAGTAACTTTCACGCCAAAACTACTGCACCGGTATGATGAATTTGGTGAGAGTGAGATGTCTCACTTGTAAACATCAAATTCACAGAGCTATTAATAACTAGATAAACTAAGTGTATGTACTTTGCATGTAAAATGAATTACGGCTGATAGAAGTGGTTTTCAATCCCTTTTTACACACCAAGTAGAAACACTTGCCTTGTCTAGTTATTTGTTAGCTCTGTGGATTTGACGTTTAAAAGTGAGACATCTCGCTGTCACCAAATTCATCATACAGGTGCTGGATTGATTTGAATGAAATTTGGTACACAGGTAGTCTAGAGCCTGGGAAAGGACATAGGCTATTTTTTATCCCGGGAAATAAATTAAAACCAACCTATTCCTACACACATACGGACACTCGTTACAGCTAAATCTCTGCTTGTGATGCGCAGTGACATGTTTGTGAACCAACTTCAGGGATTTGAAGCGAATTTTGCAAAATTCACACGCGAAACTACCGCATACCTGAAAAAGAAATGTTTTTAGGTCTCCAACGAAAGAAATGTCTTTTTTCGCTGCCAGAGGCGCTAATGTATAGAGGTTTTTTTAATTTAGTTTTTCACGCAGGAAAGGCAAAGCAAACTATGTACATACAGCCATTGTCTTCAGTTGAATGATTTATGAATATATGGACAGGAGTAGGACGTATTATGTCCTTTGACGGCCGATTGGTCTAGTAGGTAGTGACACTGCCTGCAACGCCATAGGTCCTGGGTTCGAATCCCGGTATGTGCAAACATTGATATGATGAATATCGATGTTTGTTTCCGAGTCATGGGTGTTTCTATACTTATCTATGTATTTATATACCGTTGCTTATTACCCACGACACAAGACCTTAGGATCTTAGTGTGGGACTAGGTTAATGTGTTGTGAAGTGTGTGAATATTTATTTATTTATTTGCTACCAAATTTGAGAACATTTATGTAAAATTATTAATAAAATTATTTATTTATGTGTCTGTTAGCTTAACACTTACATCAGTATGTCGAGACATATGGCTATCATATGCATCCTCATCAACAAAACCTTTGAAACAAACTGTACATTTAAACATAGAATTCCTATAATTAGCACTCTCTTTTCTCTTTTCCACATTAGCCCTTTCCTCTTCTGCATTCAAATTAGTTACAGTAAACAATGATATAGATAGATCACATTCTGCTGGTTTTCGTCTAGAATCTTTCCCAACTCTTCTTTTTACCTTTCTACTTGCCTTTTCTATTTCTTTATCGTCTAAACTTACTTCATTAGGCAATTCTGTTATTGCCAGCATTTCTACATCATCATTTGCACCAGCTTTTTCAGCTTTGTTACTTAATTTGTGTTTTTCTTTAAATATTTTTGTCTCATTCAATGGTAGACTATCATCTGATAAATAATCATCATTATAATTTCTATCATCATCCTCTTCATTTACATCATCATTTAGAATGAAATCCTCGTTTTCATGTTTAATTGTAAGCTCAGCTTCAGTGATTTCTTCTATTTTTATTTCTGTTTTCTCTATAAACAGATTTGGTGTTGTATATTCAAATATATAGTCTGTATGGTCAGGTTCAAATACTTTGGTTTCTAAACTTGATGCTATTTTGCTTCCTTTTTGTTTTAATAATGAAATGTTCTCTTTTGTTAACTGCAAAATAAAAACATAACATTCATAACCCTCCTTTCCAATGGTTCATAGCCTATCTGAAGAATAATATTGATGTTGTCTCTATTTTGATGAAATTTTAGAGGAAGACAGCATCAACTATCCTTCAGATAGACTATCAGACCATTAGAAAAATCAGCTCTTAAACAAACAACATACTTACAAATAGTTCACTATCATGGCTCTGAGCAAATTCCATCAAAATCAGGTAAGCCTGTAAACTCTTCTGTCTAAACCTACTGCAGTTGGTCAGACGTTGTGCACACTCCACGCATAGATACTTCGGTAGAGTGTCCTCAATAACCTACAAAACATCAGCCAGGTATTTACTTATTTTAATTTAAAATGAAATTATTAATTATTCTTCTATGCTGCTCTGGGAGTGGAAAAAAAAACGTATAAATACTACAGCTGCTTCTCTTCCTGGGCATACTGTACAAGTCAGTAGAGGTACAAGAGGGTCTTGGTGTTTTGTAGGCGATGGGCTGACCACCTGTCACTACTAACCGAACTTGTACATCTCAACTATACCCTCAAAATTGGTCAGAAGTGGCACCATGTGGTTCAATCGGCTCTTGGTGCTCTGCCTACCCCGTAAGGGATAAAGGCGTGATTATATGTATGTATGTAATTATTATTTATTTGCTCAAAGTTACAATAAAGTTATTACATTATTAGATGTTTCACCATAAAATGTAGCATGCAAATATTTAGTGGAGGCCTGTGTCCAGCAGTGGACTACAAAAGGCTGATGTGGTACAGTGGTTTTCTTCTTCTTCTTCAGCCTATTGCAGTGCACTGTTGGACATAGGCCTCCCCCAGGGCACACCACAAGTCTACTGCCATAGGGGAGTTTGGTGACCACAGTGTGATTTTCGGACTATGTTGTCAGCACGGGAGGCGCTGCTGCCCACCTCCCAAAAACCCTTAAATGCCGCGTACGATACCCATGGGCAGACAGGGGTGGTACAAACTCTACTCTGCCGGCACCACGCGGCTACAGTGGAAGTGTTTTCTTTGTAAAACTTACACACAATCCAGTAAGCTCCTCATAAGCCATCTCCAACCTGTATTTACTTATTGGCAACACTTTTCTGTCAACAGCGAGACATATTCTGCACAGCTGAAATAGGTTTTAATTAATGTTGGTATTAACTCTTACGACATGCACAGTTAAGAGATGTAACTGATATAGTACTCTTTTAATCAATATATATAAAAAAAACTGATTCTGGGAAAATAAATGAGTGAATATGCTGAAATTATCTCAACTATACCCTCAAAATTGGTCAGAAGTGGCACCATGTGGTTCTATCGGCCCTTGGTGCTCTGCCTACCCCGTAAGGGATAAAGGCGTGATTATATTTATGTATGAATATGCTGAAACCTATTTATTATTCTACAGAATGTACACTGATACTTACTTTGTAACCATGTGATTTACTATAGCCAATATCAGATGAACCCTGAAAACAGATAAAGTTATGGATTATGTACTTTTTATTATTAAAACATTTTTAAATGCTTTTTTTTTCAATTCAACAGTAATTTTAGAGTTTTATATGGCAATGTTTTAATATAAGAATTAGCTGATGTCTGGCTTTCTTATGTTATACACTTACTTCCAACAATTAACTAGTTGATATCTTATTCAGAAGCAAATCCAAGATAGTAAAATCTTGTCCATTTGTGACTTGTAAGTAAATGTTGTAAGGTTAACAGCTTGAAATCATTATTTATACACATATTCCTATATTTTTGATAAAAACTAATTTGTGATACCTGAAAAATATGAGGCACAGCACCAGGTCGCAGTTTCTGAACTCCTTTTTTGGTCTTATAAAGGTCTTCACTAAGGAAATGTTCGGAGCAAACAACACATTTTTCTTTAGGCAATAAATCATTCTTTCCCAAAGCCTGTAGCCATAATTTGCTTAGATTGTTATCTTTTGGTAATCTGAAAGTAATAACTGATATCTAAAATAGATGAAAACGCAATAATTCATAGCATTATTAACTTTTAGTGAGTATTTTACTTACGCATGAAAAGTTATCCCTTGCGATTTGGAAACCCGTCCATTATCATTTGTACAACCGTCTACTGAGCACCTCATCTTTAAATTAAACTTTCACTTGAAAGAAAGTACCTATTCGTGCATTTTTATGGAAGAGAATCTAATAGAAGCGAAGATGCAAGTCTGTCTGCTGTTCTTATGGTTTTAACTATGAAAGGTATTTTACAGAATGTGTTAAATATCGCCACGACATCATTAATAATGCAAGTGTATTGGGTAAAAGTAAGAATATCTAATTGATAAATTAATTAATATTGTAATGAAAAAAGGCCGATCGAAAATTATTTGACAACAAACAATTCTTTTTTTTATTAGCACATAGGTATGTGGTAAAATTTATTATAGTTCCATACAGCCAAACCATAGGCAAAATGTATCATAATTTTTTTCTGTAATCACCGGTTTTTAATCACTGCTACCAGCAGCGTTTTTTTATTTTACCATTTTGCTACTCCGCTTCACCTACAGCTGTTCTATGTATGCATACTATATCTCACTGATGCATACGTAGTAAGTCTCTTTGTGGGAATGTACTTTTTGCTCGTTTAGGTAGGTACTTTATTTCTTTGCTATTGTTACTAAACAAATATGCCCGAATTAGCACACACACCACCACAGAATATTATATGTATGCATACCACCTTGAACTAAGATTTGTGCAGAAATGTAATAAGTAACTTCATCACAGTTCACACACTTTAAAACTCCTTTATACAACCGAAGGTTATGACTGGAAAATAAATGCACCAACATTTCACATACAATAAAATTTCATTTATTTCATTTTTATTACAATATAAATTAATCTAATATACTAAAAACATAATAATAAGGCGACTACATTAGGGAATAATTACATTACTTTATCGTGAACAAAATCCTCAATGGCGATTGGTTGGTCGCCAACCAATTAGGTTTGCACACCGACTAATCAGCATCAAGTATTTTTTTATATCAATAACCCGAGCTAGATACCCGACTTAACAGTAAATATTCATTCGGCACAGAAAAATAATTTCATAAATATTTGATTCTCGTCCGAAAATAGTTTTAAAACAATTATAATTAACTAACTGTACATATTAATCAAGTACTTTGAGCGTAGTGTAGTTAACTGTGTGACGCTTTTAAGCAAAATACCCTCCAAAGTTCATATATGATTCATGTCAGTGCTGGTACAAAAGTGTCACGTGAATCAAATATGATTCAGACACAGAACAAAAACCTGTTAAGATGTCTAGTTTAGAAACGCTCTGCGATACTGGTTGTGCATATCCTTGTCTTCATCTACTTCCATGTTCAGATTTGGTGCTGAATGCTCCTGAAAACAATTAACGATTTTATTATAATCTAGTGGAAATAATGGTAAATGTAACGATTACGGGTTTCCGGGAGGTGGGCAGCAGCGCCTCCCGTGTTGACAACATAGTCCGAAATACAAACTGCGGTCATCAACTCGCCTGCCCAGCGTGGTGACTATGGCAAATACCCCCATGGCAGTCTTGTGGCGTGCCTGGGGGAGGACTACGTCCAGCAGTGGACTGCAATAGGCTGATGATGATGATGATGATGAATGGTAAATGTAAAGTTCACGCAATCATACTCGTATTATAAAACAAAGTAACTACCCGCTGTCTGCACCTATGTATGCTTAGATCTTTATGCGGTTTTATAAATAGATGGAACGATTTAAGAGGACGGCCCCCTGACTACGTTAAAGCAATAGCAAAGCCGAAGCAAAGTATCGCTTTGCTTCGGCTTTGCTATTGCTTCAAATTGTACAATATTCGCCTTGAAATGTCACAAGTTCCTTTGAAATTCATTTTACGTAATGCGAATTTGACAAGCAATCAGCGATTTTTGTACAACTTTCGCTATCGCTTTGAGTTTGCTATTTAGGTAATAAGGGGGCGGTTGTAATACCCTCTTTCACGCGGACAAATTTGTTGGTGGCCGCTAGGTTAAAGCACCTACATACCATCAATGTGTCTGTCCTTTTCCCTCTCGTACGTTTCGGCCACGGTTTCTTGAGATGCACATAGTTGATGTGTGCCCGTTTATCGCTGGCATGCTTGAAGCATTTCCCGCACATTTCGCACTCGTATGATCTTATCCCTGTATGAATCTGAAACATTTGAGAGACTTTAGTATAGAAAATCCTTCAGTCTAGTATAAACTGGGTCTAACAAAATATATGCTATGTTAAATGAAATTATATTAATGATAATACATATAATCACGCCTTCATCCCTTACGGGGTAGGCAGAGCACCAAGGGCCGATAGAACCACATGGTGCCACTTCTGACCAATTTTGAGGGTATAGTTGAGATGTACAAGTTCGGTTAGTAGTGACAGGTGGTCAGCCCATCGCCTAGTCAAAACACCACGTAGACACCTCCTTGTCCACCTGTACTGCTCTACTGACTTGTACAGTATGCCGGGAAGAGAAGCAGCTGTAGTATTATACTTTTTTTTTCACTCCCAGAGCAGTATAGAAGTATGCATTTTTATTTTTAAATAAATTATTTAAACCCATTGTTCAGGTTTAAAAAAATTAAGCAAGTTTCGCAAACACCAAATAGAACTTTTCACTAGATACATGACGATGAAAAAAAAACAAATGTCACTCATATCTTACATAAAGCTTTGCATATGTTTTGCTAATCACTTAATTTTAACTGGTTCGCTGGAAGAAATCTCTATTAGAGATAAGCTCATCTCAAAACATCTTTTATGTTTCCTGTGTACAATAAAGAATAAGAGAAATATAATTAACTAGTGGACGCCCGCGACATCGTCCGCGTGGACTGCAGAAAAAACAAAATGTCACAAAGTTATTCGGGATAAAAACTAACCTATGTATTAATCCAGCGTGTCAGCTAACTCCATACCGAATTTTAGTAAAATCGCTCCAGCCGTTTTTACGTGAAAGAGTAACAAACATCCATCCATCCATCCATACTTACAAACTTTCGCGTTTACAATATTAGCAGGCTACTCACAACTAAATGCTTCTGCCGATTAGCGTATGTAGAGAAATGTTTCCCGCACTGCTGGCACGGAAAGGTTTTCTTCTCAGCGTCATGTATTTTGCTGTGTATGAGCAGACGGGCCTTCATTCGGAACGCTTTCCCGCAGAGATCGCATTTGAAGGGCTTCTCGTCTGTGTGGACCCACGCGTGGTCTTTTAGATGCACCTGAGACTGCGCAAGGAATTATATTATTTTACTAGTGGACGCACGCGACTCCGTCCGCGTGGATTGCAGAAAAAATAAAATTTCGGAATTATCCGGGATAAAAACATTTTCCCGGGATAAAAAGTAGCCTCTATGTTAAGTGGGACCTGTCACAACATATTTCTGAAAACTGCATTGAAATCGGTTCAGCCGTTGCTGAGATTAGCGTGCACAAACATAGATCCATTACAATATTATTATATGTATAGATGTCATGACGAAAGAATACCGAAAAAATATTTGGCATTTGTTTAACGGTCTGCAGCCTGCCTAATGATGTTTCTATACTTATCTATGTATTTATAATCCGTTGCTTAGTACCCACGACACAAGACCTTAGGGATCTTAGTGTGGGACTAGGTTAATGTGTTGTGAAGTGTGTGAATATATACAGGATGATTTTTGGTCGTCAACGTTCCCGAAAACTACGGAATCTCCTCATCATCACGATCATTTTTCTCCATGGAAGCATACCTGGGAAGTGTCAGGTTTCCAAAATATTAGGGTCCAAGGTTGAGTAAATAGACTGCGTTTTTCTGCATAAATGCACATAGACGCGCGTAGCAAGATTTTTTCACGAGAAATAATTAATATCTGTCTATAAAAAAACTAACATAAAAAAGACACTATAAATTTCACCCGATCAAGTAATTAAATTTTTTTTTTCCCCAGCATGGCATAAACTTACTTTATTTGATGTATAGAGAACGTTACCCTTCGTTAAAGGTGGCCACAAAAAAACACCTGTATGTATGTATTTACCTGGAATAGTTTCCCGCACACGTCACACATGACCGGTCGCTTGCACGGGAAGAACGTTCTGTTCTTATCTGCGTGTTGTTTACGGAAATGTACCGTGTACTCCTTTAAGTCTTCTAGCTCTACGCCACACTACGGAAGAATAGGGAAAAATGTTTATTTATTTATTTATTTACTAGTAGTGGACGCCCGCCACTCCGTCCGCGTGGACTTAAAAGGTCGATAAGGGATAAAAACATGTTCCCGGAATAAAAAGTAGCTTATATGTTACCTGTCACAACATATTCCTGAAAACTGCATCGAAATCGGTTCAGCTGTTTCTGAGATTAGCGTGCACAAACATCGATCCGTTACATTTTTTTTATATGTATAGATAGAAGATATAGACTAACGACCCGCCCCGGGTTCGCACGGGTGCAGTGCTGATCCTATACATTATAAACCTTCCTCGTGAATCACTATCTATAAAAAAAACCGTATCAAAATACGTTCCCTAGTTGGAAAGATCTAAGCATACATAGGGACGGACAGACAGTAGCAAGCGACTTTCTTTTATAATATGTACACCAGCAATGTAATATTATTTTTTAAATTACACTGTCTAAATGTTACACAATGAGAAAATATTTTGTCACTTTTATGTTTCTTTAAAACTCGTCTTCATGTTTCTACCCTTTCTAATTTCTACCACGTTTTTTAAGTTTGCATGAAGATCATAATAAACTAATGACGAGGCGAAAAAGGTCTGTTTAGAACAGTGGTTCCCAAAGTGGTCTATGTGGACCCCCGGGGGTCCACAAGGGACTCGATGGGGGTCTACGTTGGCGTGAAAAAATGGGATTTCACAATTAATTTGTATGTGTTGTAAGTATGTAGGGGGTCCACCAGAACCAGTTAACTTTTGAAAGGGGTCTATGAAAAATGAAAGTTTGGGAACCCCTGGTTTAGAACATACTAAATGGAGATCTGTGCTTCCTAGGACATAAGCGTAAGGTTATATATGTACGCACGTTTTTAAGTTTCTACCTTGTTTTTCAAGTTTCACCATTTATTGCCAGTTTCGTTGCTAAGTACCTATTTATTTATTTGGGACAGTTAACAACTGTATACAAAGATATATGGTTAAGTTATTGTTTATAAAGTATATATAGGTACATAGTCCACTATACTGGCGGCTCGTCCTAAGGAGCGCTGGTGCAGTGCACTCCCACCCACGAAGATTACATAGGCAATCTATATTTCTCTATATTTATAACTATCTTTCAATTCTACTATGTTTATACAATAGTGTCTATGCGCGTTCGTCTCAAGTAAGTTGTAATCTTATGTATCGAGTGGAGCGCTAGCGATCGCGCTCCAATGAAACGTAATTTGGTACGATTCCTAGTACAGTATTCAATAAGTGCGAAAGAGACATACCGACATAGGCCGGCGCGTGAAACAGAAGATTTCGTATGAAAAATTAGCCTTATCTGAAGCGCCTCTCACATTAATTCGTAGTGTACGTATGCGGCCACTAGAGGTCGCTCAGTCCGAGTTAGAACGCGATATGGTTGCTTTAATGTGTTTCATTAAGTCCTCTGAATTTTTATGAGAGTGAGGGTTTTGCTCATAGTGAAAAAAATGTGAACTCCCAGGATCTAATCCACTAGGTAAAACTAAACCTTAGTCCTAGTTAGAACGTATTTATGGCTAAATTTAATGTATTTAAAACTTTTACTTAATTTATAAATTTCAAAGTTTAACACATTTGACACAATTTAAATAAAGTGAACTTATCCCAAAAAGCTTGTCGCGCTACCATTTGGAGTACTCGCTTGAAAAAATGTTTTTCTTAGTCCACTAATAAGTCGAAAGGTGTAGAGAGGACTGACGTGGCATGAATGACATGGTGTCGTTTGTACCAGGTGAGGGCAGCGGGGCGAACCCTGTTGTGATATTACTCTCTTACTCTTCTACACGAAGCTCTTGGAAAATGAGGACGAATTTTCTTCGATCTGGTACAATTGGGAAAATCTGAAACATCAACACAAAGAATGCTGCATTATAATAAACATTTAAAGAGTAAGACAGCAGGTAAATCAGCCTGAGACTGATGTCCGACAAAATGTCATGACGTCGACGTGTGTTTGTCATGGAACGCCGCACGTTATCGCATTAACAGTAAAAGTTGTAAAAGTTAATTTTTTCTTCGCTAGCGCATTTAAATAAAAGCTTGTTTTGTAAAAAGGTTTTTTTACCTACAATTTTCATTTTATACATGACACGTGTTTCAGACGTGATCACGTCAAGTTTTTCCTGCCATATTGGATTAAGAGTGGACATTTTTTGATCTCGCTCTAGCCCTTTAACCGTTAGCTCCATATTGTAGGAATGCATTAAAAAAGAAATTGGATCCGCCATTGTGGGTAGCCGCCAATGGATTTAGAATGAGCGTCACGACTAAAAGAATTTGCATTGTCATTTTGAACGTGTCACCACAATTTCAGCCCAATCGGTTCCGACCTTCAAACATTGAGTATGTAAGATTTCACCCGAACAAATATACATTGGCAAGTTAAATAAAAGCTAAACAACACAGGAGCCGCCTCTGGTCCACTACACTATCCACAAGTTAAGTAAAGAATCACCATGGATGCTGCAAAACCAACAAGTTTATATATCTATCTATAGGTGAATGATATAATAATACTTCAACTTAAAATGAACTTAAAATTAATAACATTTATTCTTATACTTTTATTATGTCTTAGATTTTAGATTTAGATACCAATTCTCCAATCACAAAATTTCTGAATTCATTACGCGACAGATAAAATACAGGGTGTTTGTGACAGCCAGGCAAATATTGATACCATGACTTCAGACCATGATTCTGAGGCAGAAAACACTGAAAATTTTCGCAGGAAAGTTTCGAAATTTTCAGACATTTTTTTCATATTTTCATGAAAAAAAATTGTTTAGATCGTTTAATTACGCCTTAAATAATGACATAAAAATAAAACTTTAACTAAAATGTGATTTAAAAAAAGTTGCCCTCAAAAAACTGATCAACCCTAATAGTCACAATTAATCCAAAAAACAGAAATGTATCACACAATAACTAATAAGCCCATTTAATTAGTCACAGGATCGCCCGATACAATTGGCGCGGAGAGCAAAGATTACTAATAATCACACTGTCGTATAACTCAATAGAATGGTACTTGTTCAGCATTTCAGTATTTTCCTGGCTGTCACCTACAACCTCAACATTTAAAAAGTGTTCATTATAGGAGTTTACCTACAACACAAGATCTTGGGCATCTTCGTATGGGACTAGGAAGTGTCTGAATGCATATTATAATGTGAACATTACACTATTTAAAAATATAAAAGTCTAGTAACCTGTTCACAAGGTATAGGTGGACCGGTGTACCCTCGCATCTTCTTCACGACGTTTTCCCGTTTGATCGTCTGATCCGGTTTCTTTATGAACTTGCCGTGATTGGGCGCCTTCTTTTCTCTGTAAAAACACAATGTTCATATCTCGTTACAGACTACTTTTCTAGAAGAAATCTTTTTTTTTTTTTTTCTCTTTTCTACACACTACACAACACATTGACCTAGTCCCACACTAAGATCCCTAAGGTCTTGTGTCGTGGGTACTAAGTAACGGTATATAAATACATAGATAAGTATAGAAACACCCATGACTCGGAAACAAACATCGATATTCATCATATCAATGTTTGCACCTACCGGGATTCGAACCCAGGACCTATGGCGTCGTAGGCAGGGTCACTACCTACCAGACCAATCGGCCGTCTCTTCCCATTTCAGCAACCATACACGTAATACTAACTTATTAGCGTTATGTCTCGGTGATACGCTGAGATGTCTTTGTAAAGCCTCTTCAGATATAAATCTCACGTCGCACGGTTCACAGTATGGAGCGTCCGGTGGGATCTAAAATATGCAACATTAATATTGTATTGACCAATCATGTGTGATTGACCAATCAGTGTGATGCGAAGTGAAGTTGACCAATCAGAATTAAGTATGGAGCAATCAGTATGGAGTGTGAACTGATTGGACCAATCAGAATGAAGTGTGAACTTATTAGGCCAGTTAGAGTGAAGAGTGAACTGATTGGACCAATTAAATTGAAGTGTGGACTGATTGGGCCAATCAGAATGAAGTGTAAATTGAAATTGACCAATTTGTATAAATTGTGTACTGGGGTGGGCCAATCTGGCGAATGTAAGTGGGCCAATCAGAATCGTGAAAGTGAGTATTGTAATTTAAACGAAAATTGTACTTTAACTTTAAAAAGCTAGTACGTCATAAAGGCTGAAATGGATAGACTACTTTTCATTTAAGGTCTGTTTTTCCAGTAGTCAGATAGGCTATTTGAATGAAGAATAAAGTTGACGATGTCTCCATCTTGATCAAGTTTTAGAGAAAGACGAATGGAATTTATCCTTAAGATAGGCTGTCTAACCATAGAAAAAATCAGCCCATATTCTAAGAATATAATAATACCTTTGTGTTTTCCAGTCTATGCGTCATCCTCTTATGTAGTTTCTTCCCCTTTTCGCTGACGTATGAAAACCCGCAAAGTTCACAAACAAAGTCAGACGGATGCTTTATACGTATGTGGCCCATGTATGATGTGAATTTACTAGAAAATAACATAATATGATTTATATAAATATAACACAAGCGATTAATAATAATTACAACTTTACAATAACATTAACCTAGTCCGACACTAATATCCCTTCACTATTGGTGCGCTCACCACCGGGCCCTACACCCTCCACTGACCCTCGGATCTGATAACTCATAATTGCGAAAACAGGCACTTGCACTAACTACAATCGCCACGAGAAACCAGACCCGAGCACCTAGCATGCAAGACGATACATTGCACTATTCCGAAATCAAAAACTAGATAAATAATCTACATATGTTTCGCCAACAACCGTGGCATCCTCAGGATTATAGAAATTAGTAAATTAGTAAACCACAAATTATTATGAACCTCTAAAACCCAACACATCTTGAATTGAACTTCCGAATTGTAACGCCTAATACAATTTCATTTACTAATATCCCTGTTAACGCCATCTAGTTTGCTGCAAGAAGAAATCGTAGACTGCGACGGTATCGCCATCTCGCGTTCTATTTTTAATAATGAATCGAGCCATTGATAATTCAAAATCTGCACTGTAACGATTCACTTTGAAAATAAATCGAATGTTTTAATAATTTAAAATAATACTCTTCATTTGACCTGGAGTTGGATTCGACCTTATTATAGGCAGGAAAACGCAAGAGGAGGAAAAAGCTGAGCAAGCAAACGATAATACCTTAACAATCCCTAAGTTCTTGTGTCGTGGGTACTAAACAAGGGTAAAATACATACGATGAATATAGAAAGAAACATACATAACTCGGAAACTAACATCGGTATTCATCATATCAACGTTTGCAGCTACCGGGATTCGAACCCAGGACCCATGACGTCACAGGGTCACTACCAAATGCTACATCCGTGCATGTCGTAAGAGTCGACTTGGGCATTCTCAAGCGATGACCAAGCAATAAATATATCATAATTATTATAAAATTATTCTACAGGGTGTAAAAAGACAACGTTGTTATTTTATTACCTCGTATTCTTTGTAACGTAACATATTTTTTTTTTATGGAACCAACCCTGTGATATGAAAAAAAGAGATTTAAAAATATATAATTTATTTTTTATATGCAAGCAATGAATTCGATTGACAAAGGTACCTACAAAACTAACATTTTTAAATATTAATATGGTGTCTTTAAAAAGAATATTTGTTAACTCTTTCCAGATGGCTTTATTTAAAAAAAAATGCTGATATTCATGTAACTTTGTACCTCAATATCTTGGAAACCCGTGGTTTCCCAGGGGTGCTTCCATAGAAAAAAGTGATCGTGATGTTACAAAGAATACGAGGTATTAAAAGAACAAAGTTGTCTTTTTACACCCAGTATATCATATGTATAAGTATCTAAACTTTTATGTCAAAGATAAATTTATTTATTTATTTACACGTACACAATAAATAAATAATAAATATTCACACACTTTGCACAACACATTAACCTAGGATCCCTAAGGTCTTGTGTCGTGGGTACTAAGCAACGGTATACAGGTGTAACATGTTAAGCGAAAAGCATGTAAATAACTGTAGAGAACCTATCCACCGAAATCATATGTTTATCCGATAGTATGGAGAATTTTCAAATATCTCAGGAATTTATACAATCTTGAAAATAAGTTATTTCGATTCTCAAATTTTGAAATAGGTCTCTATCGTGGCTATTTACAAGCTTTCGCTTAACATACCCTTTCTGTACACCCTGTATAAATACATAGATAAGTATAGAAACATCCATGACTCGGAAACAAACATTGATATTCATCATATCAATGTTTGCACCTACCGGGATTCGAACCCAGGACCTATGGCGTCGCAGGCAGGGTCACTGCCTACTAGACCAGTCGGCCGTCGAATACAGTGTACAGTAAAGTTAACATTTAACACAACATCATTTCAATAAACTATAGTACTAAACTGCACTCCAAAGCTTGAATATACATATATATAATACAATTTATTTTTACAATTAAATTACATATAATAATGAACTCAGAAAACACGAAAAATAGAATCTGCTTAATACAAAGCAAACTAAACATTATAAAGAGAGCGGATTTTACAGAGGTGGAGAACCTATTAAAGATACAATTGAATATATCTATGCCATTTTATATTGCCATAGTTAATTAACTTACTTGAACACCTCCCCACAATGAGGACATTTGTATTCGGTCCCCTTGTGCCATTTTTGATGAAGTCGAGCGTTTTGTCTGAGAAATAAAATAACTATTACATCTCTTGACATATTGTGTTGTCATACCACTTTATTTTATAATTAATTGTACTTTTTACATCTTACTTCTTAGGTAAACCTCCTTTATATAAGCAAATAGGAAGATTTAATAATTATGTAGGTATGTCTTTTATTATTATTACATCTACATTGTAGATCAGTGGTTCCCAAAGTGGTCCAGGTGGACCCCCAGGGGTCCACAGGAGACTCGATGGGGGCCTACGTTGGCGTGAAAAAATGAGGGTTCACATTTAATTTGTATGTGATGTGGGCCTGTAGGGGGTCCAGGGGGTCCACCAGAACCAGATAACTTTTGAAAGGGGTCTATGAGGAATAAAAGTTCGGGAATCCCTGTTGTAGATCATGAAGAATATCATTAAGTAGATTGTATTTTAATGATATTCTTCATCTACGCTGGCCGGTTTAGGGTACTCTTCATTTGATCTTTCTCTGGATTTTCGCCATTTTGGAAAGTCTGAGAAAGAGGTATGTTTAGGACGTAGTAAATGGAGATCTGTAGTCTCTGCCTACTTCAAAAGGACATAGGCGTGAGGTTTTTTTTATTTTTACAATTAGCTAGGCAAACATTTGACCGCCATCGTGCCTGATGTTAAGCAAGATGCGGCCTAGGGTGGTACATGTTTACCTAGAAAGTGCCTATTCACTCTAGCTTTGAAGAGACCAATGTTGTAGTGCTCGGGAAATACATCGGCAGGAAGTGCATTCCACTCCTTAGCCGTTCGCATTACAAACGAGTTAGCATAACGTTTGGTGCGGATGGGTGGGATATCAACAACATAAGGGTGATACGCTAGTCTGCGTCTAGTATCCCGATGGTGAAAAGGGGCTGATGTATGAATGTATCGGAAGAAAACACTTATATTTTCATAAAATTATTAATAAAGAAATAGAAAAAATTCCTCACCCGGGTGGGAATCGAACCCACGACCTCTGCATTCCGTGCCAGCGCTCTTACCACTGAGCCACCGGGTCAATTACTCGGATGACGAATTTTACCATCTCTTTTTGAAATTACATTATTGGAAACGTTATTTTTCATCCCGATAGCTATACATAGCCAAATCTCGGCAAACAAAGCTGAATCCCTCAGCACAATGTTTTAATGATGAAACGATCAACCATATCCTAACGGATTATATTATGGAGAAGTGTTTTTATCTTAGTCAAGATATTATATTATATTTTCAACTTACCTGTTCATACCGACATATGAGCATTCGTTACAGCTAAATCTCTGCGTGTGGAAGGCAGTCAGATGTTGTCTCACAAGACGTAGGTTCTTGTATCGTATCTTACACACCGGACATTCGTTTTTACCGCACACCTGTGTACAAAGACAGTTACAAAACAACTTGTTTCTCGTTGATAAATAGTGAACACACACCTTGCGAATGCAAGATTAAAGCCTCACTTGTGTACATGCATGGTACCATTTCCTTGCCTGTTGCATACAATTTTATTTATTTATTTATTTTTATTTATTTCGGAAAACAAACAGTGTACAAACTAAAAAAGTAACTATTAAAAAAACACAAAACCATTTAAATGTTTCCACATATATGCATCTAGGTAATTAGAAATAGAAGGAGGGGAAGGGGAACGGAAAGGAAATGGCGTAAAATGGGGAAAAGGAATTTTTTAAAAAAAGAGAAATAACTATAAAATCTAAACAGTACCAGGGCACCATTGAACCAGGACTTAGATATATCGTTCTTAAATTTTATCGCACTACAGCAAAACAAATCAAGAGTTGGAATGACGGCCGATTGGTCTAGTGGGTTCAAATCCCGGTAGGTGCAAACATTGATATGATGAATATCGATGTTTGTTTCCGAGTCATGGATGTTTCTATACTTATCTATGTATTTATATACCGTTGCTTAGTACCCACGACACAAGACCTTAGGGATCTTATGTGGGACTAGGTTAATGTGTTGTGTAGTGTGTAAATATATAAATATATATATATAATGTCGGCCAGTTTGTTAACGCTCTCCGACGCTCGGATTAGGAACGCGTTATGTCTGTAATTTGTGAAGCTAGTACATTGAAGCAATATATTACTGGTATGGTCTAAACTGCAATTTTGGCACACATTGCTCAAGTTTTTACTAGTCAATAATGGCATATCAATAATTGTCCTTGAATTTTCTAGAAAATGCGAAAATGTATAATAATACATATCCTAGAAGCATTATACCCATAGAACTGCGGTTTATACACGGTGTAACAAACGGGTAAGTTGAGACAGTATGGAAAATTCCTATACAGTTCATACAATCTTGTAATATGACCATAAGATTTCAAGTCTCATTCGTGGATAGGTTTTCCAAATTTCGCTTAACAATCCCCCGTCTGTTACACCCTGTATAGATCGATACTCACGTCAGTATGTCTGGTCATATGCTTCTCATAGGCAATTTCATTGATGAATCCTTTAAAACACATTGTACATTTAAATATAGCATTTTTATAATTAGCACTGTCTTGTCTCTTTTGTATATCTGCCAATTGTTCTTCTTTTGTCAATTCTGTCACTGTAAAAATTGACAGGTCATCTTCAATACCCTTTTTCTTGGCTACCTTTTTAGTTTTCGTTTTATTAATCTTTTTTCTTGTTGTTTGTCTCGTTCTGACTTGTTTCTCTTTAACGTCTCTTTTCTTCTTCACTTTTATGATTGGTTCCTCGTCTGACTCTTGTTCCATTTCGCAATTTAGATAGTCTGCGAAATTGTCATCATCTACATCATCATCACCACCATCATCAGCATTATCATCAGATTCATTGATGAAGTCTTTTTTATCTGATTCATCGATAAACACCTCTTTTTTACTCTCTTCATCTTTGATACTGGGTTCTTGGTATTCTTCTACTTTAACTTCAATTTTCTCTATGGGTATAGTTGACGGTTTATATTTAACTACTAGATCAAAATGATCAGGTTCGAATATCTTTTTTTGTAGACATGTTGTCAGATGGTTTTCATATCGATTCAGAGAGTTTATGCTTTCTTGTGTTAACTGTAAACAAAATAAAAATTAAATTTAGTGTTTTGTTTACTATCATCATTACATATGTATCGAATGATACAAAATAAAAAGATGGTTTCTTGAGGTTTTTGGAGTTTAATAGGTACTAGAATAGAAATATATAATTTTTTATAGATAGCTAGGTACTACGCGCGCTTGGCTCAGTGCCGAGTGTCGTTCTGGTGGCCGTGTCCTCCTGCAGCACCGCGCGCTCTTCGCTCCCCCGCTTCTCCTCTGCAGATTCCTCCCGCGCGTCTCCGTCGCGGTCGTGATCAACATATTTAAATAAACTTTCCGTGTAGGCTCAGAGTTTTTAATAATAATTCAAACTGGATACCGTTGAAGGCAACCAATCACATTATCGCGTGATGACGTGATGTTCAAGATTACATGATTGGTTGACTGACCACTAAACTTCATAGTATACAAGTTCGAATTGAGAACAACAAACACACTATTAATTAAATGAAAAACTACTAATTATTGAAAAAATACACGACCGCGGCGTGGCCTAATTTTGATGTATCACTCTCACGATTAAGCCGAATCTAATGATGGTTATCAATATTAAATGCGGAAAGCCATTTAAGAGACTTTAGAGAGAGTGTGCAAGAAAATATTCACAACACTCCTTCTGGTGTAGTTAGGTAAAAATGTCATTGACTTCTTGTCATTGACTAAAAATGTCTTCTTCTTAAAATCAGATTGTACTAACTAAATCAAATTGTATGGTGTGGAAAGGATATAAAACTCACCGGTTCATTGGTCCCAGATATTTGCATCAACATAAGATACGCTCGTAGACTTTTGTTCCGGAACTTACTGCAGTTGAGTAAGCGTTGTGCACACTCTATACACAGGTCCTTTGGTAGATCATCACCCACTAACTGTAAGAGAAAATACATATTATATTTAAACGTGAAATACCACTCACTGATTAAACATGAAATCTCAGAATCTTTAACACCTACAAACTCGAAATTTGGCATTATAGGGTGTTGACATCCGCTAAGAACGAGTTTTACGAAACTCCACCGCTCAGGGGGTAAAATGGTGGTTGGCATTTGTATGAAAGTCCTATGTTTTTAAAGTAAGGACTTTCTTAAATTCCCATGGGAACGGGAATTCTACGGGAAGTAACGCGGACGAGTGTTATAATATTAGCAACACATAGTTGCTTCAATGAATATTCATAGAAGCATACACTATAACAACATTATACACACGTTAAGGGGCCATCCATATATTACGTCACAGGTTAAAGGGGGGAGGGAGGGGGTCGTCAAACTGTGACATTGTGTGACAAGGGGGTGGGAGGGGTCCTAAATTTCGTGACGTCACATTTTCATTCGATAATCTCTAAATATAAATTGCAAATAAGCTATGTGACGTCACACTAGGGAGGGGGTATGTGACGTCTCACAAATGTGACCAGCTGTCAGCTGTGACTAGGGGGGGGGAAGGGCAAAAAATCATGAAATTCGTGTGACGTAATTTATGGATGACCCCTAACTACATTAAAGCGGTGATAGCCTAATGGTTAAGACGTGCGCCTTTCAGTAGGGAGGCGTGAGTTCGATCCCAGTCACGGGCATGTACACTACATTTATACAGGGCTGTGTTCCCAACAATGGGGGTATGAGACAGTTTGGGGGGGGGGGAGCGTAGCTAAATAATATCTCTGTACACTTGTAGCGGAGCCACCTATAGGACGCAAACAGAACCAGAAAATAGAAATCCTAAAACATGTTAACGAAGTTTCTCACAATTATTGGAATATACGGGATGTTTTTTTGTGGCCACCTTTAACGAAGGGTACTCTATACATCAAATAATATAGGATATTTTTTTTTTTTTAATTCCTTGATCGTGCGAAATTTATAGTGTCTAGTGTTTATGATAGTTTTTTTATAGACAGATATTAATTATTTTTCGTGAAAAAATCCCGCCACGCGCGTCTATGTGCATTTATGCAGAAAAACGCAGTCTATTTACTCAACTTTGGACCCTAATATTTTGGAAACCAGACACTTCCCAGGTATGCTTCCATGGAGAAAAATGATCGTGATGATGAGGAGATTCCGTAGTTTTCGGGAACGTTTGACGACCAAAACATCCTGTATACATGGGCCAAACAATTACTAGTGGCCCAACACAGCCCCACCTCGAAACAACTCGAGGATTCTTTAGTGGTGGGTCAATAGTCAAATAGTCATCAAAACTTCTGTTTACCCCCGCCACAAGTGACAAGTGACCGTATCTGGGGTGCACTGGTGGTCGCATAGGTTTAAACCATTCGGTTGTGCGCCTTCAGCGCATGCCACGTAGCCTGGTGAAGATGACAAAGCCCTGTATACATGGGCCAAACAATTACTAGTGGCCCAACACAGCCCACCACCCGAAACAACTCGAGGATTCTTTAGTGGTGGGTCAAGTCAAATAGTCATCAAAACTTCTGTTTACCCACGCCACAAGGGAAAAGTGACCGTATCTGGGGGCACTGGTGGTCGCATAGGTTTTAAAACCATTCGTTGTGCGCCTTCAGCGCATGCCACGGTAGCCTGGTGAAGAGGACAAAGCCTTCAGGCTATCTTCAGTGTATCATATCTAAAAAAAACTAGTGGCCGGTGGGTCCGAAAGCACCATACACACTTACACTATGCCAGTAATTCCTCATAAGCATTCCAGTTTGTATTTAGTATTGGAATGATTTTGATGTTTCTACGAGGCATATTCGGCAAATCTAAAAATATTACGATTTTTTTATTATTTATTAGTTTTATTAATTTTCATTATGGGTGCGCCCACCACCGGGATTACACCCTCCAATGCCCTCGGATCTGATAACTCATAATTGCGACAACAGGCACTTGCACTAACTACAAATCGCCATGAGAACCAGACAGGCACTAGCATGCAAGACGATACATGCACTATTCCGAAATCAAAAACTAGATAAATAATCTACATAGTTTCGCCAAACAACCGTGGCATCCTCAGGATTATCGAAATAGTAAAATTAGTAAACCACTAAATATGAAACTCCCACCACACACCATTACTATATCAAAGATATATAATACCCTCTACTAAGTATTAAAAAATATATAAATAATTACCCACCATTATTTATATATCAAATAAATATATACTATTTGTGCACACAAACCAAATAGTATTGGGTGAACTTCCGAATTGTAACGCCTAATACAATTTCATTTTTATTTATTTATTAGCCTTATCAACTATGTTCACACATTTTTCATTTACTAAAATTACTACTGGGAGTGAAAAAAAAATGTACAATACTACAACTGCTTCTCTTCCCAGGCATACTGTACAAGTCAGTAGAGGGACAAGAGGGTCTTGGTGTTTTGTAGGCGATGGGCTGACCACCTGTCACTACTAACCGAACTTGTACATCTCAAGTATACCCATAAAATTGGTCAGAAGTGAAGTTTTTATTTACTTGCAATGCGTCGCGCGCAATGTAAGGTCTCTAGTGCTTGCCTTGGCTTTTTGATTGGAAATATTTAAATTTTATCGCTGTAGTATAGTAATGTGTGTGACCTAGTAACTCAATAGAATAATATTACTTAAATAATGAATAGAACACTCACTTTGATGCCCTGCTGTTCAACAAAGGTGTTTGAGGTATCCTGAAATGAAATAAATAAAAATACATATGCACAAATTCAACAAAATTAGGCTCTCGGTAAAAATTACTTACATTCATACTTAGTGCATCAAGACAGTTTAACTGATTATTACTGGAACTCCCCTGTAAATAAAATACAATAAATGTTATCATTACTGCGTTAGTACAGACAACGCACAGACTAAACTATATGTACATAAAGATTCCCACTCGGGTGAAGAATTTTTTCCATTTCTTTATTCATAATTTTATAAACAATATGTGTCGTGTGTATAAACCAATTTTTGTAAATCAATCATGCACTTGACTTGAAAATAAATATCTACATGTAATATCTTACTACACCCCCCTTCCAACATATTGATTGTTGATTTTTGCCAAACTTCCTCATACCTGAACAACAAGAGGCACGGCCCCAGGACGCACTCTCCAGCCATCTTCCTTGGTATAATACAGATCATCCCTCAAGAAGTGTTCGGAACAAATGATCCCCAGATCGTCCGTGAACAGTAACTCCTTGCCCAATGCATGCAGCCACTCTTTCCTCAGCACAGGGTCTAGTGGGAACCTGAAAATGGTTACACAATATTAAATAAGTCAAAATCAGTGAATTTACAAAAGTAAATGTTAACAGAGACTCCAATGGTAGATCTATGAAAACAGTTTTGCAGGGCATTAGATATAACAAGAGCTATAACTACCTCTTGTTAATAAATAAATAATAAAAAAGCCATTTTAATCATAAATTAAAATTCATCTTTATAAGTAAAATTTGTAAATAAATAGAACTTTTTATAGGAGGATTGGCAGCCAGCTGTCAAAACACACAAAATTCTTGGCAATATGAGTTTTGAAAGATAGTATGTTTTTTCAACCCCATAAATAATGGGATAAGGGCAGAAAAAAAATTTTTTTGTTAGTAATAAAAATTAAGTCAGTCAATATTTGGGGAAGGCCTATATGTGTCATTGGTAAACCCTTAAGTCCAGCAACACTCTTCCAGTAAAATGAAGATATGAACCAAATAATGTTAAAAAGTATGTTGATAAGAACATTACAATTCAGCTGAACAAGTTTTTGTGTTTTTTGCAATACAATACAACTTACAAGAGATTACGTTATAAGGCAATCATTACAACTGTGTGACTTAGTTATTCTTATTATGAATTTCATAAAAAGGGAGACATCATTATTTTAAAATCTATTTTATAATATTGTGGAATTATTACAAGCACTCTATTGCTCTGTATCCACTCTATACAAGTGTTAAAAATACATTAGGTAATGCCTAAAGTGATGGGCACTCAATATAAGTTTACAATGAACACTTTCAGCAAATAGCATAAGTACTTTGTTTATACACTGACAAAATTACAGAAATTATACTTACTCATGAAATGTTATTCCTGGATACTTAGTATGATCCGTTTCATTATCACAATCGGCAACTGAGCATCGCATCATAACAGATCAACTTGAGACTCTCATTCAAAGGTTTACACGGTCCTTGGTTCACACCTAGTTTATTTCGAAGTTATAACAAAGAGGATTGTTTCCCACAAAAGTTAGTAAATGGATTCTGGCAGAATCAACAACAACAGTAAGAATTCAAGAACATTGTAAGTTATAGAACATAAGCAAAACACTTAATGATGCAGGTGCCGTGAGTAGAGTACGAAGTTTTACCTATTGCAAAACTGCTACAGGAGTGAAAGCATGTGTGTAACAATGTGAGATTTAGAGAGACATGCTGCTAAACAACTTGATATACCAGCAGACAAATAAACGCATGAAATATCGAATAATTCAATAAAAATTGAATCGCTCAATCACAGGATCAATGAAGAAAATTTTGTCGACTTCGACCGACTGACAGTGACAGCTATGTGACAGCCAGCTAGTGTTGATTTTTTTTTGTTTATCCCGAAGGAAAGGCAAGGGGAACTAAGCCCATACAGCCATTATCTTTAGTAAATGATTTCTGAATTTATGACGGATGATAATGATGATGATGAATGGAAACGTCGGGAACAGCTAGTGTTGAGTAGGACATACAAGAGAACCCTGGGTTTTTTTAAATATAAAAAGGCGAACAAGAGAGTCTCCTCTACAATTTGTCGTCTTCGACTGGGCCACTCCTGTACTCCCGTTCACCTGACCAAAATAAGAGTTAGAGACAACTCCCTTTGTGAATGTGGCTTAGCGGAGGGTACTCTAGACCACATTCTCTTTAACTGTCCCAATATATTTATTTTTATTTTTTATTTATATTTTAATAATATTAATAATATTAAATTATAAAATGTATTTAGGTTTATTGTATTCTATCCCCTATGTATCGATTTATTTATTTTATAGTATGTTATGTTATATAAGTATGTTCATTCTATTAAATGTCTTGTTTACCTGTTTTGTGCACGTCTGTATGTAAAATAAGTGTGGTGTTTCTTTTTTGTTTTAGGTACAATATGGTACAAAAATAAGGTTTCGATTACATTTTTTTTTCCTTCTCTTACTGTCAATTTTTTTTATTTTTTTTAAAACCATCTCCTGCGTGATTTCTCATCTCTACGTGACATTGGCGGAATCATTGTGCCCGACACAATTGTGGCCATTAACAAAAATTGAATTGAATTGACATACAAGAGGCACTTCATTTGTCCCGGACATGACGTCAAAATGTAAGAGTGCCTCGAAATTTTAAATTGTACTACTTCAATTTTCTTGTCGCGGTCGAGCTTGAACGGTCGAGCGAGGCAGGCAGACAAACGACAAACACGTCACGTTATCACGTCACGGTCGTCGCGTCTGACATTTTGAGTTTAAAATTCAAATAATAATAATCTAACGTTGTTTAGAGAGTCAGTGCCATTTAATTTGTATTTTTTTTTGATATTTCGGATTTTGAAGTAGATAATTAAGAATCTTAATTAAAAAAAGATTAAGAGTCTTAATTTAAGATACTCAGGTAAGTCTTTGTAATTATGATTTATAATTGACTATAAATAACAAAGCAGTAGGAACAGGTATAGGTTATAACCTAATATAACCCATCTCTACTACAAACACATAAAATTCATTTTTTATACTTGTAAGATTTATAATTAAAAATATTTGTACTAAACAAACAAATGACATGACAAAAGCACGTCGCGTCTGACATTTGAGGCGTCAGGAGGCGCGCATATTTCGTACTATAATAACTTCAAATGGTTCAGTCAGTAGGTACGCCTCGCCTCATTTAAAGTGGGACATTGTACTGGCTCAGGACAAAAAAGAGGCTACTCTTACAAACTCTTTTTCAAGTCGTGTCCTACTCAACACTACAGCCAGCATTGCAAACGCAAGTTTTTTAAATCTGGTTTTTGGCTCGGGTCTCTAATTTTAGACCATTTTCTATTATTACCTGTTTTATAATGCTGCCATAGTAAATGAAAACCACCCTTAAATTAACTACGTTTTTTTCCGAGAATATTTAAGAGTTCGGGGATTCGGCGGGAAAAGCTGGAAGGGAGCGGGTGTAATTTTCTTGTGAAAATCAAAAATTATTTGTAGATGGCTTGCATGTATCCGTAAAGTGATGTTTTCTGGTAGATAAGTTACATTTTGATTACTTGTGATGTGAATCTAGTGCGTGTACATGGTTTTATATGCAGGTAAGCTGAGTAAAACTTTAGCCGGAATACGATCTCTTCATGGGCCCATGTAAGTTGTTTCTGCAATAATTTTTTATTTTTACTAATTTTAAACTCGTTCTTGAGGATTTTTCCGACGTTTCCATTCATCATCGTTATCATCCATCATAAATTCAGAATTCATTTTACTAGACAATGATTAGGCTGTATGGGCTTAGTTCCCCTTGCCTTTCCTTCGGGATAAACTTAAAAAAAAAAATGAAGAGTTCGGTCACGATTCCATTCGGCGGGAAAAGCTGGAAGGGTGCGGGTGTAATTTTCTTGTGAAAATCAAAATTAATTTGTAAATGATACAAAAAAAAACTTAAATCTAAAACATATTTACAAATTATTAATAAAGAAATGGAAAAAATTCCTCACCCATGTGGGAATTGAACCCACGACCTCTGCATTCCGTGCCAGCGCTCTTACCACTGAGCCACCGGGTCAATTACTAGGATGACGAATGTTACCATCTCTTTTTGAAATTACATTATTGGCAACGTTATTTTTTCATCCCGATAGCTACACATAAGCCAAATCTCGGTAAACAAAGCTGAATCCCTCAGCACAATGTTTTAATGATGAAACGATCGACCATATCCTAACGGATTATATTATGGACAAGTGTTTTTATCTTAGTCAAGATATGTTTTTTTGTAGCCACCATTAACGAAGGGTACGTCCTTTAAACATCAAATAAAGTAAGTTTATGCAAAAAAAAAATGCTGGCAGAGCCCCACATACCATGAAAGTAGATGAAGCGAAAGAGGTGTCAGGATCGTAGCAAATGGAGATCCGTGATCTCGATGCTATTGGACGTGACAATCGATAAACAAGTTGTTAATGCTTTCATGTCGAATAAATGATTTTGAATTTTGAATTCTGCCTACCCCTCCGGGAAAGAGGCGTGATTATTATGTATGTATTAGACACAAGTCAACTCTTGCAATCTTGAGAAAAAACCTTGCTTAGCCTAATACAATGATTTATACAATGTATATGACGTCTATGTCTGCAAGAATCATCTGCCTATTTAGGTCCGACTTTTCCAAGCCTATCTGAAGAATTAAGGCGATGCTGTCTCTATCATGATCAAATTTTAAAGAAAAACAGCAACAACTTTATTCTTCACATATGCTATTGGACGTTTGGAAAAAATCGGTCCTTGGGCGTATAAATATTATATCCAGTGGCGGACTAACAGTGGAGCGGAAGGGGCGGCACGCCCCGGGCCTCCATTCTTGGGGGGCCCCCAAATGCCTCCACGTTCCCATGATCAAATCCTAAACAAGACTTTTAAAATGTGCCATCTAAAGAAATAGAAGCGCGAGCGAAGCAATCGCGATTTTTTTTTCTGTTTTTTGGCACATAAGTTGTCAACTATTCAAAAAGAAGACAAACGAGAAAATTTACGAATTTTTATTGTAAAGATTCGATATGTTCTTAAAATGTATGTAGGCGCTAGCGGGAATTTTTATAAATTGCCCTTGTAGCCCTGTAGCCCCGTATCATTGAAACAGCGGTAGCTTCGTCCCTGATACAAAGTACGGGGCGTGCGGAACGGGGCAACTATACTAGCCACGCTAGTATAGTAAGTATAGTATGCTATACTAAACTAATTTCCTTGACATACTTACAAAGAGCGCGGAATTTTTACGGTATTTAGCACATAAGTTGCCAATTACTTGCAGGCTTTTCCGAGAACTTGTGACGATCGCTAAAGCATTATGTAATAAATGATGATGCGACCGAAGCGAACAATAAATTTTTAACGTGAAAGGAGTTTCGATTCATCATTTCAGCACTGGGAAGTCCACTGCTGGACATAGGCCTCCCCCAACAACCTCCATACCGACCGGTCGGAAGCAGCCTGCATCCAACCGACGCCCGCGCCCTTGGCCAGGTCGTCCGTGGTCGACCATCTCGCGGGTGGCCTTCCCACGCTGCGTTTGCCGATACGTGGTATCCGCTCTAGAACTTTTCGACTCCATCGGCCATCAGTTCTTCGAGCTATGTGCCCTGCCCATTGCCACTTTAGCTTGCTGGACCGTTGAGCTATGTCAGTGATCTTTGTACGTCTGCGGATCTCCTCATTTCTGAATTTATCACGCAGAGATCCCGAGGATAGCTCCCTCCACTGCTCGCTGTGCGATCCTGAGCTTCTTTATGAGGCACACAGTCAGAGACCACGTCTCGGCACCGTAGGTCACCACCGGCAGCACGCACTGGTTGAATACCTTCGTCTTTAAGGACTGAGGTATCTTGGACACAAACACGTTTCGTAGTTTTCCGAACGCTGCCCAGCCGAGTTGGATTCGCCGATTTACCTTCTTCTCAAAGTTGGACCTACCTAGTTTGACCGTCTGTCCTAGCTAAACATACTCATCAACAACTTCGAGCATCGAGCTCCCAACCAGTACAGGAGTGGGCGGCACATGGACGTTCGACATGATCTTCGTCTTGTCCATGTTCATCTTTAGCCTCGCCTGTTGGGAAACTCGATTGAGGCCGTCTAGCATTGTGCTGAGATCCTCCAGCGATTCTGTCATGACCACGATGTCGTCTGCGGACCGAAGGTGAGTGATGTATTCGCCATTGATATTGATGCCGAGTCCTTTCCATACGAGGAGCTTAAAGCGTCTTCCACAGCATTGGTGAAGAGCTTCGGAGAAATAACATCTCCTTGTCTCACTCCCCTCTGCAATGAAATCGGCTAAGTGCTCCACTCCTGTATTCGTACCGACATGGTGGCGTTGCTGTACAAACACTTCAGCACTTCAATATATCGATGGTCAATATGGAACCGCTGGAGAGACTGCAGCACTGCCCATGTCTCGATCGAATCGAATCGAAGGCCTTCTCATAGTCCACAAACGCTAGGCATAGTGGCCGATTATACTCTTCCGTTTTTGTATAATCTGCCGTAGCGTGTGGATATGGTCTATGGTACTAAATCCTTTTCGGAAACCGGCTTGTTTGGGAGGCTGGAAGTCATCAAACCTGCGAGCAAGACGATTCGTGATTACCCTTGAAAACAGCTTGTAGACATGACTCAGCAAGGCTTTATCGCCTTTTTTAAAGAACAGCACCACCACACTTCTGCTCCATGCTTCCGGCGTTACGCCTTCGAGTAGGACGTAATTGAAGAGCCTCTGGAGCACCTTCAGTACCGGAGTTCCACCCGCTCTCAGAAGCTCTGATGTCGCCCAGCGCCCGGCGCTTTGTTTGTTTTTGAGTTGTTTAAGGGCAGTCCTAATCTCGTACAGGCTGATGTCCGGGATGTCTTCAGTATAGTGTCAGGAGAACTTGGCTCTTAGGTCTTTGCCTAATCTAACAGGTTTAGCGACCGAGGTATATAGCTAACCGTAGAACCTCTCAATTTCCCTTAGCACCCCTGGTATGGTAGACGCTACACTGCCGTCCTCTGTCTTCAGCTTCGTCAACTGGCTCCGCCCAATATAGTTCTCTTGCGAACACTTTGGAGTCTTGGTTTCTCTCTATTGTTTCCTTAATGCAGCGAGTATTAAAGCTACGGATATCGTGTCGCAGAGACTTGGAGATACGTCTATTGAGCTGCCGATATGCTTCCGCGTCATCAGAGGACTGCAGAGACATTGAGCGCCTTTCCGCCATGAGGTTGAGGGTATGATTAGTTACTTTCTGGGTCTACTTCTACGATTAGGTCTAAAGAAATTAGATCCTGCCGTTTGGCCAGTTTCTATCAGTTACGAGTATGTCTCCCTAATAATAATGTAACATAACAAGTATTTATCGGACAATTTTTCCGAACTAAAGTGAGTGATCTCAACTACAAAATTTGAAAATCTACCACATTTTGACATTTGCAGACTTAGCCTGGCACGACCAGATGAAACGGACAATAAATGAAAAACGGTATATGAGGTACACATTCTAAAATCCTTTATTTTATAAAAACCTTGTCCTAGAAATATCAATACAATTCGGCGATCCATTTTTAATTATATTTAATTATACAGGTAAGTACCTAGATTATGTACATTTGAATCAAAGTAAACACTTTTTTGCCACACAAAACGCATATCGTCTATCATCAATCGCACATATCTTGTCTATGATCAACCGTGTAAATCTTGTGTATGATCAACCGTGTAAATCTTGTTATGATCAACCGTGTAAATCTAGTGTATGATCAACCGTGTAAATCTAGTGTATGATCAACCGTGTAAATTGTCTATGGTTCAGTTTTGAGTTCAGGTTCAGAATACGTAGTAGAATCCTGCGTTTGTATTGTCTTTTGCTCTTCCATGCTATCTGCAGGTAAAATGCCCTGGAAACATCATTAGGTATAGGTAGGTACTCATTAAATGATTTCTCCTGAACGATTGCTGAATCTATACATATAATAAAATTGTAATGGATCGATGTTTGTGCACGCTAATCTCAGAAACGGCTGAACCGATTTCGATGCAGTTTTCAGGAATATGTTGTGACTTTTTATCCCGGGAAAATGTTTTTATACCGGATAATATCGACATTTTATTTTTTCTGAAGTCCACGCGAACGGAGTCGCGGGCGTCCACTAGTAATAAATATAAATAAATAAATATTCACACACTACACAACACATTAACTTAGTCCCACAGTAAGATCCATAAGGTCTTGTGTCGTGAGTACTAAGCAACGGTATATAAATACATAGATAAGTATAGAAACATCCATGACTTGGAGTTTATTGCAACGCTGATTTTATAAACCTGAAACTTGTGTTCTTTATCTGTTCTGTTGCCCGCGCGGTGGTGCCACCTACACTACTAAAAAGTAGCCTATGCCCTTTCTCGGACTCTTAGACAATTTGTGTACCAAATTTCATTCAAATATGTTCAGTAGTTTTGCCGTGAAAGACGGACAAACATACCTACACACTTTCACATTTATACGAGTAATATTAGCATAGATTGACAACAATAACTCTAGGTTCTTATATTCATCTAAACAAATCTTATGTATTCAGAAAAGATCCTTAGTCGACTCTTACGACATGCACGGAAGGAGATGCAGCTGATGTATTCTAGTGAAGCCCCACATCAGCACAGGTAAAATTAGTCACCGTTGGTCTTCTGTTTCCCCGCTTGCGTTTCGGCCACGGTTTCTTGTGATGAACGTGATCAATGTGTAAACGCTTCTCAGGGTCACTTTTGAAGCTTTTATCACACACCTCGCATTGGAACGGTCTCACGTCTGAGTGAAACTGTAAAAAAAAAAAATGACATACATACATACAAGGTGTGAAAAGACAAGGATGTTTTTTTAATACCTCGTATTCTTTGTAAGGTTACGATCATTTTCTTCTATGGAACCAACCCTGGGAAATGACCAAAAAATTCTGAAAAAATACTGTAATTTTATTGCAAGCAATGTATTCGTTTGATGCTCAAAGTATAGGTACAAATTACAAACAAAAGTACAAAACTAACATTATAACATGGTATCTTTGAAAAAAATGTTTGGTAACCGATTTCAGATGGATTTATGTAAAAAAAATATATAATATTAATGTAACTTTGAACCTCAATATCTTGGAAACCCGTGGTTTCCTAGGGGTGCTTCCATAGAAAAAAAATATCGGGATGTTACAAAGAATATGAGGTATTAAAAGACCAAAGTTGTCTTTTTACACCCAGTATATAAAGGTCACGCCCCCCAAGGAGGTAGGGCAGAGGTGTGTTTACACACCCACTTTTCACCAGTTAGCCTATTAAGTGCCACGTGGTAAGTGGTGAGCCTACCGCCGTTTTTCGGGCACAAATACAATAATCTAGCGACCGGTAACGATTCCAATAGGAAATGATTCCGTGCTAAATCGGTATTAGGTATAAGCTATTTTGGGTCCGAGCCTCGTTCGTTAAATATCAGGGTGTACCACGGGCAGGTGATGATGACTTTGGGTCACAAGGTATTAGTCGAAACCCTTACTCACACACACTTACACCTTATATATACATCATCATTTTCCTGCCCTTATCCCATTGTTTAAAATACAAACTGCGGTCACCGACCCGCCTGCCCAGCGTGGTGACTATGGGCAAATACCCCCCATGGCAGCCTTGTGGCGTGCCCTGGGGGAGGCCTACGTCCAGCAGTGGACTGCATTGGCTGATGATGATGATGATTCCATTTTAAATGGGGTCGGCGCAATATGGTTACTACACCTTACATATACCTATACAGGATGTTTTTTCGTTGCCACCCTTAACGAAGGGGTCGTACGAGTGCTCTATACCTCAAATAAAGTAAGATTATGCCAAAAAAAATGCTGGGAAACGATGTATTTATTAAAAAAAAATAAGAATAACATAATTTCTTGATCGGGCGAAATTTATGGTGTCCAGTGTTTATGTTAGTTTTTTCAATAGACAGATATTAATTATTTCTCGTGAAAAAAATCTTGCTACGCGCGTCTATGTGCATTTATGCAGAAAAACGCAGTCTATTTACTCAATTTTGGACCCTAATATCTTGGGAACCAGATACTTCACAGGTATGCTTCTATGGAGAAAAATGATAATTGGCCGAAGTACGGTCGGAGATCATCATCATCATCATCACTTATACATAGATAGGCAATATTTCGATCGCAATAGCCCTGCCGGTGTGGCATTTACTTACGTATTTCGTATGCCTAAGCATATTATGGTAGGATGAGAAGCTTCGCTCGCACAGACCACAGGGAAACATCTTCCGCTGTTTTAGCCGTGGCGTTTTGGATTTGCAAAGCTTGCCAGGTTTGGACGGCGTGTTGCCTGTGTGAATCCGGTAATGGCGTCTGAGGTAAACTTCGCACTGTGTGAACGAAATGTTTATTTATTTGGGACAGTTAACAACTGTACTATACATATTTAAGGTATTGTTTATAAAGTGCAGTCAACCACAGATTAAGTAACTAGAATGTTACACGAGACTATATTTCACTGGGTTACTTAATATGACATACTAATGAGATAGCATCACCATGGATGCTGCAAAACCAACAAGTTTATATATATATATATCTATAGGTGAATGATATAATAATACTTCAACTTATAATGAACTTAAAATTAATAACATTTATTCTTATAAGTACTTAAGTTACGTCTTCGATTTATTCCATACGGTTTTGGCCTCAGAATCATGGTCAGAAGTCAGCATTTCAATATTTGCATGGCTGTATGATTTGGACATACATATTAAAAATTATGACGAGCGTGTATCTTTAGAAACTTTGACAGTTACACATGTCTAATGTTGACCTATCTAGAATTTTAAAGCACAAAACGCACCCTAACACGTCTCATTCCGCAAAGTCTAACGTTGACGTACCTGGAATATCATTTCACACATGACATGTCTAATATTGATGTACCTGGAATATCCTTTCACACATAACATGTCTAATATTGACGTACCTGGAATATCATTTCACACATGACATGTCTAATATTGACGTACGTGGAATATCCTTCTATACATGACATGTGTAATGTTGACGTACCTATTCTACAGGTTACATTTCGGGGAGTGTGCGTTGGGACTTCACGACCTAATTCCCCCAGCATCCTTCTACCACCGGACGACCAGGGAAACGTCAAGGCGACATCGGTTCACAGTTGAAGTTCCGAAAGCTCGTACTAAACGTTTTGCTTCTACATTCATAGTGCGAACGGCCAAGCTGTGGAACTCCCTGCCTGAATCCCTGTTCCCCATGAACTATAATCTTGCGGTCTTCAAGTCGAGAGTGAACCGGTTTCTTTTAGGCAAGCGCGCTCCATCTTAGACTGCAACGGTGCTTACCGTCAGACGCGTTGTGGTCAAGGGTAAGCCTATTTAATGTAAAAAAAAACGTACCTGGAATATCCTTCCACACATGAAATGTCTAATCTTGACGTACCTGGAATATCCTTCCACACATTACATGTTTAATATTGACGTACCTGGAATATCCTTCCACACTGGTCACACATAACCTGCTTACTGGACGTAGGTGCGAAGTGGGTTCGATTCACGCCCTTGTGCACATTGGCAAAGTGTGCAGTATAATGGTAGTAGGTGTCTAACTGCAGTCCGCACTGAATGGAACGAAGGAGTGAATGATTAGTGCAAGATTGTAAATGGAAGACTATGAAAAGTTTTCAATATACGAGTATTAACCTAGCACACTATGATTGCTCTTGTGTGAAAGGTACTAAGCAAAGGTATATAAATAAATGGAAATTAAAACATTCATTAGCCGCGTGGTGCCGGCAGAGTAGAATTCGTACCACCCCATGTCTGCCCGTGGGTATCGTACGAGGCGATTAACGTTTTCCGGGAGGTGGGCAGCAGCGCCTCCCGTGTTGACAACATAGTCCGAAATACAAACTGCGGTCACCAACCCGCCTGCCCAGCGTGGTGACTATGGGCAAAACCCCCCTGTGGCAGTAGCCTTGTGGTGTGCCCTGAGGTGGCCTACGTCCAGCAGTGGACTGCAGTAGGCTGAAGAAGAAGAAGAATACATTCATGATTCGGAAACAAACAGCGATATTCATTATATCAATGTTTGCACCTACCGGGATTCGAACCCAGGACCTATGGCGTCGCAGGCAGGACCACTACCTACTACACCAATCGGTCGTCAAAAAATTGAAGTTAGTTCCTAAAGTAAAAGTCGAACTTACTTACACCCCACAAAATAAATAATATGTATGCTGCTTCGAGAGAAAAAAAACGTATAATACTACAGCTGCTTCTCTTCCCGGGCATACTGTACAAGTCAGTAGAGGGTCAAGAGGGTCTTGGTGTTTTGTAGGCGATGGGCTGACCACCTGTCACTACTAACCGAACTTGTACATCTCAACTATACCCTCAAAATTGGTCAGAAGTGGCACCATGTGGTTCTATCGGCCCTTGGTGCTCTGCCTACCCCATAAGGGATAAAGGCGTGATTATATGAATGTATGTAATAACTTTATTATTATTTATTTTAAATGTGTAAGAGAAAAAGGGTAGGATCAAATATAGAAATCCACATTACCTGTTCACAAGGCTTTGGTTTCTTTAGGGGCTTTTTACTTAACATCCCAAATCGCCTGCCGTTTCTTGCCCCTTTCCTAAAAAAAAACTTTATTATGCACCACAATAAGCACGCATGGCTTGAGATGCGACGGGTAAATACCCATCGGTAAAAAACCCGGGTATATTCCCATTCAGGTAACTACCGGGTTTTTACCCGGGTAAAAAATACAAAATACACACTGCGGTCACCAACCCGCCTGCCCAGCGTGGTGACTATGGGCAAATACCCCCATGGCAGTTTTGTGGCGTGCTCTGAGGGAGGCTTACGTCCAGCAGTGGACTGCAATAGGCTGATGATGATGATGATGACTGCAGACTTTATAAGGCAGTAAATACTAACTTGTGGGTTTTGTGTTTGAGAGAAACACTGAGATGCTTCTTAAGAGCCTCCTCAGATACAAATCTAATGTTACATTCCTCACAGAGCGGACCATCTTCTGGTATCTAAAATATTGAAAAAAAAATCACAATATTACAACACAGCCGTATACATATAATATGTACATAATTCTACAAAGCATACATACTAACTTCCCCATCATGGGGACAACGGGAAGTTCAAAAATTTTATTGCCATTGTTCCCATTCAATGGGGACCATTGGGTTGAATTGGTTGTCCCCACTGGCGGCTCCTCCTGAGGAGCGCTGGTGCAGTACACTCCCCACCCACGAAGATTACTTAGGCAGTCTATATTTCTTTATATTTATAATTATCTTTTAATTCTATGTTTATACAATAGTGTCTACACCTGTTAACGCGCGGCTTCCCTCGCCCCGCCCCGCTCCCGACGGACCGGCTTCGCATCGAGACATCATCGCGCGCGCCGCCAGTCCGCCGCCGACCGATCTCATAGACGCTTCTTGCTATATCTATCTATACCTATACATTGTAATACCAATAAACCTTCGTTAACAAGATTCGAGCCGGATCCTAGCTTTGGATACCGTTACAAAAACAATAGCGGAACAAAGGAGGATTTCGAAGATAACGAGGTCCCAAGAAGCAGTTGGAATACGAATTACATCGAAAACGTCGGTCACCAAGCAAGGCGTGATTCATTTTTTACAACCACCAACATTATACAGAAGTCACTATACTTACTACGGATTACTACGACGAAATCTATAAAATCGCTGTGCTATAACTTACCTATCTTTACCGGAAAATCAATAAAAGGTCGAAGAAATCAAGAAACATACCTACTGGCTGTTGTGCTGTGCCTGCATTTATCTGGAAATCGATAAAAGGTCAAAGAAATCAAGAAATATACTAGCCGTTGTGCTGTGCTTGCATTTATCTATAAATCAAGATAAGGAAAGAGAAATCAAGACATCTGCCTATACATTTGCTGTTCTGTGCCAGTTGTTGCTACCTCAATCGAGAAACCAAGATAAGGGGTTTGCAGTGTGGCATCTACCTACCTACCTATTTTGTGAGTTCGTTCCAATTCATTCCCATTAATTGCGCATTAGTTTCGATAATTCAATTGTATTATTTTCACTTATTTTACGAGTTAACTTACAAAAACCTAACATTTATTCTTGCATAATCATATTAGTTGATGAATTTAATAGTCCATTACCATTTAGACAATATATACCTACTGCTTGCAATACGATTTAATCGTACCTAATTCCAAGTTACAACTTCCAAAAATACTTCATCTTTTTCTGAATTTACGTTTTTTCCCTATGTCATAATTCATCATCATATATTCCGAATATACGGTATATACCTAGGTAGATACTTTCTTTACAGGTCTTATCTCGCTGTATTGTGCTTATTGTTTAGCAATACAGTGCAAATCTCTATTCATTTCTAATACATATTTTTTGTCGACATTCTAGCAAATCGCGACCGGGGTCCAAAGTCCACGGCGAGTGGCCTACGTGACTCGCAGCAATCGCCGTTGCTTTGCGCTTGCCTACCTACCCTCTCTGCTTCGCACAATTTCCGACGCACTTGCCTACTTTAAATTTAAGTATTTTTCGCTTATTTTCTTCTTTTGATTTGTTTTCGATTATTTAACCGTGCACTATTTAATCAATAATTGCCTTTCAGCTGGACACTTTGAGTTTAGTTTCCTTTGCAATATTCGCATTGATATATTTGCACAATGGATATTAAAGCATTAAAGAGAACCAGAGCTAGTTACAAAGCAAAGCTTACTATATTTAAAGCATATATAGATACTTTTTTGCCTAGTAAAAATCCCAACAAGGTTCAAGTTTTCGAGATACAAGCTCGTTTAAATAAAATCCTCGACGTGTATAATGAGTTTGATTCCGTTCAGACTGATATAGAAAGCTTATTGGAAATTCCAGGTGATGAACACAGAGAACGTGAGATTTTCGACACTTGCTACTTCAGTTGCGTGGCTGCAGCCCAGGAGCTGCTCAGCGCTGCCTCTGCGGAGCAGGATGACAAGTCGGTGACAACCTCTGGTAATGACACTGGACCATCAGGTAGACCAAATATCAAATTACCTACCATCAGTTTGCCAACCTTTTCTGGGCGTTACCAAGACTGGCTAGAATATCACGATACTTACAAATCACTTATACACGATAACACAACAATACCTAAAATTCATAAATTCCACTATTTGCGTAATTCATTAAAGGAAAGTGCTTCACTTATAATTCGATCATTAGAATTTTCTGCAGACAATTATGATGTGGCGTGGGAATTGTTGTGTGATCGATATCATAACGATCGCATATTAGTCAACAATCACATACAAGCACTGTTCAATATACAACCAGTAGTTCTAGAATCATCTCGAGCCTTAAGAAACACAATAGATTCCGTAAATCGAAATTTAAGGGCTTTAAAAACATTAAATTTACCCACAGAACACTGGGATATTCTCGTCATACACATGGTTGCTGGTAAGTTAGACTCATCCACTTTACGTGACTGGGAAAATGAACGAAACGCGATTACGGGATTGCCCACATTACAAGATTTTACTAAATTTCTAAAAAATCGTGCTGACTTACTAGAAACTATGGAACAATCACCCACACAAACAAAACAGCAACAGCCACTACATCGCAGACATAGCGACATTACTCACAACCGACCTAAGACATTCGTAGTAAACCAACCACAAAACCAAACACCATACAAATGTCCTGTGTGCAAAAATAATCATACAATTTATCAATGTATGAAATTCAAATCTATGCCGATCGAGACGCGCATCGAACGAGTCAATCAATTAAATCTATGCACAAATTGCTTGCGGGCAGGACATGACGAACAGAATTGTAGGCTTAGTTCTTGCCGGCTGTGTGCACAGCGTCATAACACTATGTTACATAACACTAATACACATTCTACTGTTTCCAAGGCAACCTCATCAGAGGGTTGTGTAGTCTTACCCACTGTGCAAGAACAGAATCCTATAGAATCAAGTAGTGTCACACTCTCGTCCTTACATCATAGTACTACGGTACTCCTATCTACTGCTATGATCGACATACAAGACTATAACGGACAGACACACAAGATTCGTGCACTGTTAGACAACGGAAGCACATCTAGTTTCATCACAGAAACATTGCAATCTAAATTAGGATTACCCAGTTACTCCACTTCGTTATTAGTACAAGGACTTAATGATCAGTCCTCAAAGATCACAAAAGGATGTGATGTCACTATATTATCCCTCACAAATAGTGGTTACACAACAGACGTCAATTGTTTCGTTGTGCCACATATCACCCAGTTGATACCTACTTCACAAATTAATTGTAATTCTTTTTCCATTCCCTCTCACATCCACCTCGCGGATCCAACTTTCTCGACGCCGTCTGAAGTGCAGATGTTGTTAGGGGCGGACATCTTTTGGGATGTCCTTTTACACAATCATATTGCCCTGGGCAAGTACAAACCTACCCTGATTGAAACAACATTAGGATATCTTGTCACAGGTACTATACACACATCAAAATCAAACACAAATCAATCACATACAGTCCATTGCCATTTCACACATAACAATGAGCTCGATGAGAAATTAAATAAGTTTTTCGAACTAGAATCAGTTCCCACCACTCAACAAATCCATACTAAAGGTGAGAGTGAGTGTGAACAAATATTTATACAAACAACAAAACGCCACCCAGATGGCAAATTCATTGTTACAATACCATTAAAGGAATCCCCAGAATGCTTAGGCGAATCCAAGCAGCAAGCCTTAACAAGGTTTTATTCATTAGAACGGAAATTTAAACGCAATCCACAGTTCAAACAAAAATACACAAACTTTCTTAACGAATACTTGAATCTAGGTCACATGTCAGAATATACACCAACAGAAACCGATAGAGTTTCATACTTCATGCCTCATCACGGTATCTTGCGTGAGGATAGCCTCACTACAAAGTTACGCACTGTCTTTGATTGTTCGGCTGTCACAAGCACAGGCAAATCATTTAACGATATACAGCATGTTGGGCCAACTGTACAGGACGATTTACTTAGCATCCTAATCAGATTTCGACAACATAAGTATGTAGTAACTTCAGACATAGAAAAAATGTATAGACAAATTTATGTTAATAGTGATCAACGATGTTTACAACAGATATTTTGGCGATCGGATTCCAGCCAACCAATTAAACAATATAAATTAAATACAGTTACATACGGGACTGCTTCAGCGCCATACCTAGCTACAAGATGTCTAGTACAGTTGGGCCAACAATGCACTGATAAGGAGGTAAATGAAACAATTTTACACGATTTTTACATAGATGATTATATATCGGGGCACGACGATGAAATTACTTTAATACGTATCTGTAAGGGCGTCATTCAAACGTTAGAGGGCGCTAGTTTCCATTTACGTAAGTGGCGGTCTAACAAAGCATCTATCCTCGATAAAATTCACGAAAAATGTACAGATGAATTACTCAACTTAAATAAGGACGATTACGCTAAGACATTGCGTTTGTTATGGGCATGCAAAAGGGATACTCTATTGTTTTCAGTAGGTAAACTTTCAAACCCACAAGGCTCAAGCAAACGCACAGTGTTATCGGCTATCGCCCAAGTCTTTGACCCACTCGGTTTGGTCAATCCCTGCATGCTGCAAGCAAAACTAATCTTGCAAACATTATGGGCAAAGAATATCACTTGGGATGACCAGTTACCTGCCGAAGTTGAGTCACAATGGCATGAATTTATTAAACACTTACCAGACATCACTAAAATCGAAATTCCTCGTAAAGCTTTGTGTGACTCGTACGTCAAGGTCGAGTTACACGCATTTTGCGATGCCTCCATTAAGGCCTATGCAGCTTGTATATACCTACGCTCAGTATCCAGCAGTGGTAGTGTACAAGTACATTTACTACTTGCTAAAAGCAGAGTGGCGCCACTCAAGCAAAAGCTAACCATGCCTAGATTGGAGCTTTGCGGCGCTCTTTTAGCCACAAAGTTAGTAAAAAAGGTAATAACCACATTACGTTTAAAACTTGACTCAATTTCATTTTGGTGCGATTCAACTATTGTGTTAGGTTGGATTAAAACATGTAATAAGTTAAGGTTAAAACAATTTGTTTACAATAGAATTAATGAAATTATTAATAATTCAGATTATAATACATGGAATTACGTTCCAACAGAATTGAACCCGGCCGACATCGGTTCGCGTGGGCTCAACGCATCGCAGCTGCAATGCTCACATTTGTGGTGGGGAGGTCCGCACTTCCTACATCAAATAGACATACAGTGCCCCACTCAACCACAGAATATAAATCTGGCTACTTTGCCGGAGATTAAACATCAATGTCATTTATCAACAGATGAGTCACATTGTCACAATTATAATGATAACTATTTCAATAATATTTCTGAGTTTGGTAAATTGCAACGTATCATAGCTTATACGATAAGATTCATTTATAACTGTCGGCATAATAACAATAAATCATTGGGTCCATTAACGATCACAGAACTAAATTCTGCATTGCAAGTGTTATGGAAACAAGTGCAACGTGATGTATATTGTAAACAATACTTTCAGTTACTTCATAAACGCGCATTGTCTCCTAAAGACAAACTACTTAAATTAAATCCCTTTATTGACAACTTGGGTATTATACGAGTAGGGGGCCGACTGTCAAATTCACATTATGATTACAACACAAAACACCCCATTCTACTCGACGCATCTCATCACATAACCAAAATATTAGTCACACAATATCACAAAATTCTTTTACACGCTGGACCACAGTTGTTGTTGTCAACATTACGTCATAAGTACTGGATAGTCAACGGTCGTAATCTTTGTAGAAAGGTAACTCGAGATTGCATATCTTGTCTTAGATTCTCTGGTAAGACGTACCAGCCTATTATGGGAGATTTGCCTCTACAGAGATTGCAAGCAGACTACCCTTTTTGTAATACAGCTGTGGACTACGCGGGCCCTATCATGATAGCGAGCAGAAAAGGTCGTGGCTGTCAACTGAAGAAGTCCTATATTGCTGTATTTGTTTGCCTGGCAGTGAGGGCAGTGCACATAGAGCTTGTCACCGATTTGACTTCTGACGGTTTCATTGCCGCACTAAATAGATTTATTGCCCGCAGAGGTAAGCCAGCTACAATATATTCCGATAACGGAACTAATTTCGTGGGTGCTGCCAACGAAATAGCTAAGTTTCTAAAGACTCAATCTAATAATCTTATCTCGTACTCGCTGAAAAGGAAATTAATTTCAAATTCAGTCCAGCATATAGTCCACATTTTAACGGCGTTGCAGAGGGGTCCGTTAAATCAATAAAAAAACATTTATATCATGTATTATCAATGGCTCATTTAGATTACGAAGAAATGAATACTGTTTTGGTTCAAATAGAAGCAATACTAAATTCAAGGCCTCTCACCCCAATTTCTTCTGATCCAACAGATCTCATTCCTCTCACACCTGCGCATTTTTTAATTGGACGTACTCTCACTATGCTACTGCTCCCCAGGTCGATCAGACTCCACTACACACGCTATCCAGATATAAGAGGATACAAGCATTAAAAACACATTTTTGGAATCGATATTATACAGAGTACATTACAGAATTGCAGATCCGAAACAAATGGCGCACAGATAGAGGACAACCAAAACTAGGAGAAATGGTTCTCGTGAAGGACGATCGCCTGCCCCCCAACAGATGGCTGCTAGGACGTGTTGCCACAGTGTATCCGGGTACAGACGGCGTCAACCGAGTTGCAGATGTAACCACTACTTCCGGAACCTTACGCAGGGCTTGGAACAGGCTCTGCCCACTACCAATGAAATTGGACCAGGATGCTGCTCCTGCTCCAAGAGGGCCAGCTTGTTAACGCGCGGCTTCCCTCGCCCCGCCCCGCTCCCGACGGACCGGCTTCGCATCGAGACATCATCGCGCGCGCCGCCAGTCCGCCGCCGACCGATCTCATAGACGCTTCTTGCTATATCTATCTATACCTATACATTGTAATACCAATAAACCTTCGTTAACAACACCTTTCGTCTCAAGTAAGTTGTAACCTGTTTGTCGTCTTCGTTTTGTTGTTGTCTTTAATGGTCATTAGGTCATCTGAATTTTAATAAGAGTGAGGATCATTTCATTCGTTAAGGGAGTGATGGATGACGCGCGGCGTTCCTAACTGTAATTAATTTTGCATGCGCTCATGTGAGTGAACCCCCATCTAAAAATATCAGGAGCCGCCCCTGGTTGTCCCCGTGACATTTGATTGCTGTATAATTATTGTGTATAAATAAGAAAATACCCTGCGTAAATAAAGAAAAATAGTTTCTTAAATACCTACCTCGTGACTATCCAGTTTATGTACTAAGTTTTTATGGTACCGGATACCCAGCTCATTCAAAAGGAAAACCA